>OZ023327.1:4138407-4213407 GCA_964007535.1 Brachyptera risi | reverse complement strand
TTATAATAGGAATTTTGATTTTCGTGCTAAAACTTGATAATACAAATTATTATTTTTATATTGGGTAACGACGCACTGTACTGATGAATACGATATATTGGCGTCGGTGAATGATATATGAAACAATGGGATTCTGAGATGAAAGGCTATTTTATTAGGTGTGTTTGGATAGTAGGAAAGAGTCGGTCGTGGCCTGTTGTTAAGGAACCATCCCAGTATTGACCTGAACGACAAAGGAAGACCACGAAAAACCCCTGTCAGGATAGTCGACCATGGCAGGAATCGAACCCCGGTCTCCTAAATGACGGTTCAGTAGGCTAGCCACTCGTTCATTCGTCTCAGTAATAATGTAATAATGAAATTTTTTTTTTCATTGATTCCAAATGAAAGCGTTACAACAATAAAGGGTACTCTTGTGAGGTTCCACGAAACCCTCATGGGGTTCATCTGTGGAGATATATAATAACAATTCACTTAAATATAATGCAATGAAAAAATAAAATACCTTCCTGATAATAAAATATAATAACAATACAATGAAGCACATTGACGAGAACGTCTAAGAATGAACAAAATAGGATAAACCAACAAAATTATATTCGAATTGCAGTTGTAGTGAGTAGAGAAAAATGCAATCAACATAATAATAATAATAATGGCAACAACAGCAACAACAACAACATCAACAACAACAACAACAATATTAATAATAATGATATTGAAGTCTATATTATTGAAGTGTCATGGTCCATCCATCCTGCTGTGACAGCCCTGCACAAGATTATGGCTCAAGCTCTAATCTTGTCTGGTTCTAAGGTGAGGGCGTGTTTACTAGCGCTTCAAGCTGATCCTCGATCCTGCAGCACCGTCGTGCAGGTATTGGACAGATCAGCTCAGAAGCTTCACTAACGAACCCTACAAGCGTCACCTGGTTGATCGGCAATCAATGATAAATATGAATGTTCATCATTCCATTTTCAAAAAAATAATAGACCTCTCGTAGAGCCCTTGTTCGAAATAAGTGTTCATATTTATGGAACAATTGTATAATATTTAATCGGTTCTGAATAGAGAAATTAATGTATTTTTATTACAAGTGCTATCAGTACTGAGAAGATTTTTTTTTATAAAATCTTAATTAAATTTCAGTTCATTACTAAATGAAGTTATTTAATTTTTCCTACAGATGAACGATTCAAATGAAATAAATCAAAGTTTACGATTTCGATCTATTTTATTTCTTGAATCAAATATCAGAGAGTTATTATGAAACATTTTCCCGGCGAAATAATAATATCTCGAATGAAATCCTGCAAGTGTGTACCATATTATTCTGATTCGAGAGTGATTTGTTGCTTCGTGAAGAAAGCGCGGGTGCACCACACTATATCCTTATTATAATAAGAACTCAATTTTTCCTGCTTGATCTCTGTAAGATTTGATAAGTAGCTACCAAACAGATTGAGAGATCTTTTGTTCGGCAGCTTCCGAATCAGCCATTTCAGATGTCTCGTGAAGATAGAAACCCTCCTATAGGTTTAATAATACTATACTTTGCATCTACTTACTATATTGAATGTCATTGCAATCATTAACTACGAGATTTGCCCGAAATAATCAGAAGCCATTCTCGTCAGTTCGTTAACTTTTCGTAACGCCTAGAATTAAGTTATCACTTTTTGAAGGCTCAGTATATGTATATATATATATATATATATATATATATATATATATATATATATATATATATATATATATATATATATATATATATTTATATATAGTGTATGTGTGTGTGGGTTAAACTTAAGCTGGCCCCAAAAAGGAACCATGAAAATATGGTGATGGGGTGATTGATGGGGAAGGGGGGGGGGGGGGGAAGGGGAAATCAGGGCACCACGGGTCATTGGATTACTGTCCCACCTTAATGGCCTCAGGGCGGAATTGTCTCCCATTCAAAACCATTGACACAAAATTAACTGGGAAAAATGTGCGTTGGAATTAAGGGTAATAAAATGAATTGGACACAATATACTGATTGTTGTTCGACTGTTATACTAATGTTTTCTGATGTAAATGAGATGTGAAAATAGACTCCCCACAAAGTTATTTGATTCCCTCTGTATTTCCCACGCAAATAATCTATGATCAAGAGTCAATTTCCTGTTCCATTAGGTAATAGGGAGTATACGGCTTATCAATGGTATACTGCCGATCAACGATTTGTATAATGCATATTATTTGATGTGAATGCAATAAGAGGAAACCATACATCAGCACGCGACAATGGAAGTCTATTTCATAAGCTTTCAGAACACTTTGGAGTTTACCGACACAACTTTTGTTGCCAAATAGTTTGTGTACCTCCATTTTGTTCTAGCATTTTTGTTCTGTAACATTATTACACTGATGATCGATAGTTGATATAAGGAGTTACGATCCACATATTCAGTACCTAGTCAAATTGAGAAATTATGTTTAAAAAAAAGCTGAATCCTAGAATTATTGAGATTAGTTTAGGCCTATAGTCACATAAGAGTCCATGAGAGTAGATTTAGCGGAATATTAGTTTTTTGGTGATAACTTTTGAACGGTATGAGATATCAAAATTTTAATAAGCGATAAACACAGATAATTGTAATAGCATCAAGATGATATAAGTGATAACTATTAAAGTCATGTCGCATAACTGTCAAGCGAATATAGCTAAAAAAACATTTTTCAGCTGTATACGTTCGACAGTTATGCGACATGACTTGAATAGTCATAACTTATATCATCTTAAAGCTATCATAATTATCTGTGTTTCTAGCGTATTAGAATTTCGATATCTCATACCGTTCAAAAGTTATCATCAAACAACTAATATTTCGCTAAATCAACTCCCGTGAACTCTTAAGAGACATTCCTGTAATTATCCACGAGTGCTCACTCCACTGTTTTCAACCATTTTGAACACTTTAAGAATTGAAGCTTTTGGTATTATTCTGTTTAATTGACAGTTTTAAATAGATAATTCGACCATTAAAATCTTGTCAACTTCTTCCAGTTCAAATGGAAGTTGTTCAAATAGTATCGTGTATAGGATTGGCGTATGCTATAATCATCTTTGTCCAAATGTGTTATTGAATCTTAGTGCTTGAATGATACATTATTCAATAGTTATCATTTAATCAATGTTCATAATTTCATTTCAATAATAATAATAATAATAATAATTGATGATAATGACGATGATACTAATGATAACGATGATGATGAAGACAATTTATTCAAAAGATTTTTATTATTGTTTCAACATAGATATGACTACAATTGTGTAGATCCGCAAGTCACAAAAAGCTGGCTTATCTGTGAGTCTAATAACATTTGATATATGGGAATAAGATGAATAAAAAATAAATATTCAGTCTGAATCATTTGAAAAAATCTATTTTTCTCCAATTTTAATTCAAAAATTCATTTTATTCTGTTACAGAAATTACATTGTTCATTTCATACATTGTTATAGGCCTCTTGAAGGGCACAAAAAAACAGATACAAATAAATACTTGAAGTTCAAAACTTAAACACAGAAGCAATTAATTTTAAAAGTAATGAACAGTATACAAAGAAGGTAACAGTAATGATCAATGAAAAAAATAATTTAAATGGTAATAGTACCCATTCAATAATCAGCTTTTATAAATGAATATTGTAGATAAACTGATGCATACAGATCAATAACATTATACAAAACAAAAACAAAATAATACAGAACAGAAGCCCGCTTAAGAAAATAATATTCTTGTGTGCGGGCTGACAGTAATTTATATTACAATAATAAACTTCGTCTAATAACTAACCAAAATGAATCAAAAGACAATAAAAATAAGGATCTTTTTTCAAATAATGTAATATAAGCCTATATAGTGAAATTACAAATGAACATTCTGTTCTCTTATAGTGTTATATATGGGCCTTGTGCATAGGCCCATATATATCGGCGATGACGAGGGTGATGAAGATGATGAGGGTGATGGTGAGGGTGATAAAGATGATGGGGGTTACGATGCATAAGGAAGGTCCCCACTTGTTCACTTAAAAAAACCTACTAGTTGACCATTATTAAAATGTTAAATAATGAATCAAATCTCACTAATTGTATATAGGGCCACAAAAACGCTTTATGCACTAACCTTCCATTTGTATAGTAAATTTGAAGGCTATTGTCGCAATACGCAATAATAAAAAGTCAGAAATCAAATCGTCACCATGAAGTTCATAAATAACAAATCAACTGTAAGAAAAAAGATATTTTGTAGGCCTACATAATTCTCATAAATTGGCCTTCTCGAATAGCTTCCGTTATACGGAACAAGTTTGAAGTAAATGTAAATGTGATCTGACATAACTGCATTTTACCAAACATGATGGCAAAAACAAGTTCATTTAATTGAATAAAATATCATTAGAATCTCAGTAATCAAGATAATCTCCTCTACTGAACATTATTTCACAAGACGATCTTCATAGATGAAGGTTAGACGAAATAATTGGGGTAGTAGACAAAGAAGTAGTTGAACAACTTGATTATTGAACTAGCTTCGCAAAAAAAATCTCCCAATATTCAATTAATACTATGAATAATAGCATGCATTTGATTGTTCTCTCAACACTCATTCTGAAGATTTCAATACAGAATTGATGAAAAAAAATATAATTTACAATTATAAATATGCACTACCTCTCCAATCTTTTACGCTACAAACATGGGCCTACATTTCTTATGATGTTAAATGAATAACTAACTTTGATAAGAATCTCAAATATATTATAGATCACATCAATATCAGATAGAATGATTACTATAAATATTCAAATGTTATTACTTGGCTATAGTTCATTATTTCATTATCTTTAACCATCTGAAGATTCACACAGAAACTGTGTGTGTGTTCTTTAATGTTACTATAACTGGATACAGCCCAGCATCAACTGCAACGCTTATTTATTTATATTTAGGGGAAAAAAACTGGAAGAAAATAATGGAGAACCTGTCGAAATGTCATCGCAATTCGACCCCTTAACTCTCCTGTTTAATAATGTGGGTTACCATAATATTGTGACCCCAGATCTCATCCTGAGATCATCTCTTGATTCAACATCTCGCCTGTTCAAAGACTGTTCGTGCAGATATATGAGACACTGTGCAGCCTTCACTGTAGAATATATAGCGCACATCTATTTGTCTTCACTTTGACCAAGTGCTCTGACATCTATTTTGTATCAATAGGTATACCATAGATCTAATATTATGATAATGAAGAATACAATATAATAAGAATACAACAGAAGACTGACTATATTTGATTTTAATCATCGACACTATAGTCAGTTCTATATATACCAGTATTGTAAGTTTTTAAAATATTATTGACCATTGTATATATTTTATTTTCTCTGTATTTAGTTTTATTTTGACGATGACAATATCATGTACTTGATCAAACAGTATTAATAAAAAAATTATTATTATTATTATTATTATTATTATTATTATATTCATTTGACATATTGAACTAAAAATATGTAGAAGAATTGATATATGCCAATTCCTACTTAAACTCTATAGAGAGACTAGAAGTCGTTCTGTGCCCTACAAGTTATTTCAGCTAGGCCTATACGGTTTGGCCAACTGGTGTGATTTTATCAGTTAAATTATCTATTGTTTAGCATAAAAAGTACATATATCTAAAGTTCCTATATATTTTGCCAATCTTACGTTTGTAAACACTAAATATGCGCAAAATAAAAAAACAGAAAACAAAAGAAGTCTCGAGGAAAAAAAATCCGCTATGGCACTTGAGTTTTTTTTTGTGTCTACGTTTGAAACTGTGAAGCCATAACTTCCTTCTCTACGTACAACACACAGTTTTCCACGAAGACAACTGATTCTATTTTTCATTCAAGTATGTTTGCTAAAAGTCCATAAAGTGGGCTGTGTGTGACTGGTAGCCCATGCCAGTGGACGGCGAAGATGACGTCAGAGATACAGGCTGTAATATGTGGTGTAGCTACCGGATACTGTGCAGCCTAGAATACAGCCTATATACTAGGTCTGAGAAGAAGATAGGGAGCTAGATACTACGTGTGGGCATATTGCATCTACAAGCTGCCACCTGGTCATGGATTTATACTCACTAACTGTTGTTTCTCATGGAAAATATAGAATTGGAATATTTCAATGTTGGAAGTGTAATATATGATTGAATTTTCGAGAGAAAACTCTGATCAACCAATAGAATGGATGTGAAAATTTTGGTGAACATAGATATATGCAAAGCAACTTTTCCAATTGAACATTTAACATTTCTGAAAGATATTAATTTAATTTCTCATTGTGAAACAATTGTCACGATAATATCACAGTGCCCTCAGAATGTCACCCAGGTGAGTTAAAAAAAAGTGCAGGAAAAGTGTGCTCAACATTTCCTGCATTTGGTCGATGCAGTTTAGTATGAATTTGATTTCATTGTTCCAATTATATTCTCAAAGTTATCTCAACACATTCTGTACCCAATCCCATTAATAATATTTGTGATGTTCCAAAACGCGCTGCCAAAACACAAGCCAGCATTCACGTGTCTGAATGTTGCTCGAATAGGCCCATCTATCTATTTGCCAAAACATAGGAAAAGTCAGCGCGAAACAATAACATACTCCTTCCCATGCATAGCACAGCTGGAAATGCACTGAAAGGAAATTATTATGGTGTGTGAAAAAAAATACAAAAGCATTATTTTCTTCAATAAGATTGAAACTTAATACAAAAATATTGTAATCTAATTAAGGCCATTGATGAAAGTAGGATCATTGGACGAGGTATCACGAAAGGTACAAAGTTGATCTCATACCCTCTCATTTAAATTATTTCGAATATAAAAAGATGAACTTTGACTCTAACAGGACTGCGCTGTCTTTGACCATACTTAATCGCCGCGGATAAAAGTCTATAGTTTACTGAAGTCCGAAACATTATGAGTATAAACCGTTTCAGTGATATCCGGACATTATCAACATTGTTTTTTTATATTGGGTTCAACGACGCACTATACTGATGAGTAAGATCTATTGGTGTCAGTGAATGATATATGGCATGAGGGATAATGATCTGGAAGGTTTTTTCATTAGATGTTTTTGGATAAAGTGGGATGGAGTCGGTCGTGGCCTGTTGTTAAGGAACCATCTCAGTATTGACCTGAACGGCAGACGGAAACCACAAAATAAAAACTGTCAGGATGGTCGACTATGGCGGGAATCGAACCCCGGTCTCTTGAAGGAGAGTTGAGTGTATTGCCACTCGGCCACTCGACTCGATACCAATATTAGTATTATGAGTAAACCAAACTATATTCCCGTATGAACTGGGACTTTTACTTTTTCTTTTTTTCAAGTTCATTTTTTTTCAGTTCACTTGATCCAATAATAACAGATGTCAAGTTCATCATTATACAATGGAGAAAATGAATTGTTTGAATGAAATGAATGTTTTGTGTATCTAAAACCATCTTGACGTTGGTGACATTTTGATATGGCCGTGCACGAAATGTTTCTACTAGGGTTCCTGTATTCTATTGGGTGATTTTAAACCTTTGGGAATTCAAGTATCCAGAAAATGCTAAGAACAGAAATGTGCTTATACATAAATCTATTCTTAAATACAATAAATTGAAACACAAATATCAAAACCACATCTCACAGTAATAAAAACTCAGTGTGATCACTAAATATCAAATCAGCTGAATGTTATAGCCTTATTTCTGGCTACTCCAAATGTCAACATATTCGTATATTACATGTCTCACAAAATCACTGAAACTATCACTTTTCTCCATGTTCACTTATAGTATGTTTCTCAAATATCATGTTGACATCACAGAGAATAAAATTGGTTCACTTTAAATACTACATCATTTATATACGAAGAGATACATTTCAAAAACTATGTTGTTAGCCATGGTTGCCATGACAATCTCAGATTTTATCTTTTAAAACTAAAACTCATTTTTCAACTCAACAGCCACAACTATTAATAATATACAAATCTGTTTTGATATGCAAGCTGATGTGAAAGTCTAATATTGCACGTACAGACCTATTTCGTACAGGCCTGGTGAATCATATAGGCCTACATTTACAGTTGTACACCACTTATCTCAATCCTACCCTGTTTCTTCATGTAGGGCACTGAATTAGGTTCAAAAACGAGAATAAAACTATTCAAAAATGAAGAAATGGTATGAAATTTAAATTTCAAAATTCAATTGTTGATCTATGAGATGAATTTGAAAACACGGCTTCGAATTTCTAGATGTAGAATATATTTTAATTAAAATGTATCAAAAATTGTACAGGCCCATTAAGTCACATGAGATAAATAATCATTTTAATATCAATTATATATAGCTACCACGTTCTGATATAACTAATTATTCTATATATATTATCAATAGTTCATACAATTCTATATCAGTAAACGCCAAGTATGATATCATGAAGCATGTTTTTGCATCAATAGAAATTCTTTTTTTTTTTTTATAACATCGAAACTTGATACAAAATCATTGTTTCCCAATTAAGGCCATGGATGAAAGATAGGATCGTTTGGACGGGGCACCACAAGGGCGATTTTATCACCCCATTTTAATTATTTAAAACTAATGAACTTCAACACCAGGACTGCGCTGTCTGTGACCATAATTTTTCGCCGTAGATAAAAGACTTTCAGTATAAACAAACGAATGTTGATATCTTCCACTTTGAACTAAGTCTCTTAGGCAATGATCACTTCTTTCCCTTGACAGCAGATGTAAAATTGATCATTAAACAAAATGCACAAATTAAATTAATGATAGGCCTAAAATGTTATAATTAGGCCTATCGCTCTACAAATTAATGGTCGTGGCCAATTAGTACTTCATCCAAGCATTTGCTTCGAGGACTGTGGGAAACCACGAAAAACCAAGTCAGGATGAAATAGTGATTCTATAATATATCATTCTAATAGATGATAGAAATTCTCATATGTTTTCCTCAATCTGTCATGAATAATCGACTCGAGTATTCATCATGTTGAGGACCACATCCACGATATGGACGGTCTAACTTTTTGGAATTTCTTCGACAAAATACATTAAATAATTTTGTCCGCCGACAAAACTAATTCGTAAAGTGCAATCCATCACTCTACTTTCCATATGTCCGAGATCTCCTCTCTACACCATCTGAGTTGAGCAAGTTGCCTTGGACACCTGACTTGTTATAGGATTGCACTATCTGGGCCCATATCTCCTCGACTTGTTGTTCAGCGTTTATGGAGGTGTTACTCCCATTAACTGGCATGTTTGAAAATCTTTGGCAGGTGGTGTAAAAAAAAAAAAAAAATCTCATCCTTCTGGAAAACCTTCAAGTCATTATTTAATAAAGAGTGTACATAAGCTATAGATATATTTGTTGGGCTCATATTACGGTTCTTATGGGGGCATAGTCACCCCAAGTAATTATCCAACTACGAGAGTTGTAAGGGGGAGGAGCAGTTTGAAAGCTGACGAAACTTTTGACTCTCTTCATTATTATACATCTGATGTTCAGTCAGTCAACGTTTTAAAGAATCGTGCAACATGTTTTCATGTAATAATAATAATAATAATATGCTCATCTTTATAGTTCATCCTTGAAGCCGGAACTGCCTTGGGGCTGCTTAGTTCAAACGACTAGACATGGAACCGTTCAATCAACGGTGGGTAAAAACGCGGAATAACTTATATGCACACTTATCGCCTATGAATGATAGCAGTACAAACAAGTCTGTATACATGAATTCTATTATACGTCTTACTCGGGGTTAGCTGTGCTGGGCGATAGAGATACTGGAAACATTGTAGAAAAAGATATACCCAACTCTGTCGACCTCTTATTTTAAATACGTGCACTTTTACTTTGAAATTGGTGAAACATTCAGGAAGCGGAAAGTTTATCCGGAGGATATGGATCGTTTACGTTCAATGATAGTGAATTGAAGCAATTTGTCGTTTAATTTGAATGATGATTAAAGATGATTATCAGTTATTACTTACCTAACGATCAACACATGGATTATTTGGATGTACGAATACATGGATGATAGATGCATGATGTCACAGAGCCCATGTCTTATGGTTGACACGGCACTCGTCCGAATTGCCTTCAGTTTCTGAATCAGTGCCTGAGAGCTGAATGAGTCACGAATATGCTGCGATGTTGGTATAACATTTTTATACGTGATTGGGGTTTGTGATTCGGTACTTTTCACTCAATCAAGTTCAGTTTTCAATTTGTTTACTGAATTCGCTTGCTCCATATAACCGGGAGGTGAATGTATAGATCGGGCCCAAGTTCGATCCCAGCCACCGACGAAGTTTACAGAGTTATTCCATGGTTTCCTTGACGACCATTTCCTTTTCACTATTCTTTTCATTACCTGAGAAAACTCCATCGTTATTTCATTATTTGATTCATGCGACGCCAGTAGATACAAGCTATCATCAGTGCATCGTTGAACAAAAAATTAATAATTTGAATAAAAAATTATCTGTTCCTATGAGAACATTTGATAGTAAAACTCAGTGTTTTAATTCGTACTCGAACAAAATTTTTCGAAAAAGGTTAAAATATAAACGTAAACTTAAGCAAGATCAGCTACACGTTGAATGACGACTGGATGAGAACTGAATATCTCAGAGCTTGGTTGTGAATCTTCGCATTATTGTCTAGTAAATAAAATTAATATTATATCATTTCGATTTCTAGCAAAATTGACTCAATAGCTACAAATATTGTATATTCTGAATAACAATTGAAAATATGTATTCATTACATTCCTTAATTCAAGTCTTACTCTAAAACCAAGACCATACTTGAGTCTAAATTGCATTAACCTATCATTTGCCTATTTGATCTATTGATACACTTCACTACAAATCTAAAAAATTCGAAAAAGTATATTTTGACCGACGACAATTTTCCGGCAATATTGTATATTTTGAATAACAATTGAAAATATGTATTTATTACATTCCTTAATTCGAGTTTTACTCTAAAACCAAGACTCAAAACCATACTTGAGTCTAAATTACATTAAACTATCATATGCCTATTTGATCTATTGATACATTTCACTACAAATCTGAAAAATTCGAAAAAGTATTTGACTGTCGACAATTTTCCGATGAATAAAATTCTAATAAAAGATAACCTGTGTCGATTTCGATGTATACCATTAATGTTTCAAGTCGAAATGGTTCAACTTATACCATGAGTGATGGCGTCTGTCTTCCAGCACATCACTCGCGTCTCGCAAGTGGCCGGACCGTTTGTCTCTCGGTGCATGCCATTGTCTTCACTGTCCGTGAGTGTTCAGTTATGACACGTACATGACAGCTGATGGGGAACTAAACATGGTACGTTATGACATGGCCGTGCATGTTTGGCCGTGTCGTGATGCGTGATGCCCCAGTGGGGTAGCGAGTGATGACAAATTCGAGTCGAAGTGAACTACGAATGGAGATTAGCTTTGAATGGAGATGGCGAGAGGGAGTAAGGGAATATTACTATATGACTTGCTGATTGAAGATGTTCCACAGAAATGTTTTCTGGAAAAGTGCTCACGTCATTTATTGTGAGTAGATGTGTATGTGAGTAGTGAAATGTAAGCAATGGATGAATTGGACATTTTGTTTTATAACATTTTTAGAGCAAATGAGATGATTTTTTGAAATTTCAGCGCACTGAGAATATTCTAAGAAATCATATCAACAATTTTTAATTTTTATTTTTTTAATATTTGTATTTCATCTAAGAACCTCAAATATTTTTACTTTCATTAATTTTCTTCAGTTATATTCTCAATTAATATATTATTAGTTCAATTTTTCAAACATAATGTTATTATTACTTATTTCAATTTTCAAATTTTTACTTTTTTCACTTATTTAACCATATTTAATTTCTTCATATATTAATATAAAAAATTGTATTTTATATTGATCACTATCCTGTGGAGTTTTCATGAGCCAGGGACCAATATAGGTTGTTTATATGAATAAACTCACGAGACTGAACTCATTCAGTATGTGTGTTCGATCTATATTCTGTATTGGCGTAAACCTAGCCTATTACTTCGGATATAGGCCTACAAATTGACAAAACATTGACTTTTTATTTCAGAAACTACTTCTAAATCAGAAGCTATGTGTTATTTCGAATGACTGTGCTTTATTGTCACCTATTTGAAGCAATCTTCTTCAATGCGGATTTGAGAACGTTAATATTGTGTTATAAGGCTTATATTAGTTTGATGAATATAAGACCTAGTTAATGAATAATTTCCTTGATGTATAGATTTTTTTTAGTAGGCGGGTTACTGAAAAAATTGGATTTGGTAGACCCAAGCCCGACAGCAATATCAGTCACCACAGGCTATATACCGCTGAATTCGGATCCTAAATATATAAATTATATGTATATACATATATATATATATATATATATATATATATATATATATATATATATATATATATATATTCACATGTATATATATATATATATATATATATATATATATATATATATATATATATATATATCTCAATATATATATATATATATATGTTACCGCCGATCTTAGAGATGGCGATGAAAGACCAGTGGACTGTATATTGAGGGTGCCGACTTGGCATTAATAATCAGGCGAGCATAATCCAAACTCGGATTATGCCTCACCCCAAAACGATACGTATTTGGTCTACGTCGACTTGACGTTGTTATTGACCAAATCAAAGAATAAATAGAAAGCGAAAAAAAATAGATCAAACCTGAGTGGTGTCCCCGCACACCATTCGAATAAACAAGAAACAAAAGCTTGAGAGAAAACAAAACAACCAACTTCGTAAATGATAAAGACCAAACCAAATGTGAAGAATTAGAAACAAGAAAGTATGGAAAGAAGTCCTATTAACGACTCAAGAAGAACGAAAAATAGAGAAACAACAACTGCGTACATGCGAAATAATGTACAGTACGTCCGAACTCTAACAAAGTAGAGAAGGACGGGAGATGCTCACACAACAAGAGCTGGTCGAGAATATGAGCGAAATCACCCACTTGACGAGCGACTAAGAGACGTCCGATCTGGATCGAGTATGGAAAAGAACTGAGCTGCGAGGCCTGACGGGTTCAGGCAACGCGAGAATGGCGAGCTGTGATTGGATGCAGCACATCGCGTGACAACCCACCAGCCAACCAGCAATGAGAAAGGAAGGTCGACTGCTTGCATGTATAAACAACATTCCATGACGCAAACGAATGATTTCATGTTCAAATGACAAACTAGGGAAAACGAGCTAGCTGGTCTCAAAAGACCGGCGTTAACATACCGCCCACCAAAATGAACATTTTAAAGCTGAGGTAAACGATACGGAAAAATTAGGAACATGAAATTAGAACAGCAAACTGTTCGTAAGAAGCCTTGTAACTTCATAGGCAACGTGAGCAAAAAGATTTTCACCGAGTAATTGGATTGCTTCCCAATTGGATCGGAGAACAGCAAAGAAATCGCACATGATCCGAGCGATTCATTGAGGAGAAAACGCAACCATTTTATTCAATGGTCGCTGACTTTTCAAAAAAAATGAAAAAAGAGAGAACAACAAGAAAGTGAACATGAAGAAATGAGCAAAGCACCAATGCGTGCTTTGAACAGAAAAAATACACGAATGAATGCAAATCTGCCATTGGAGGCTGCATAGGCTTTGCGCGAAACTTGTGGCGAGTAATGCACTGGTGTATGCGCTGCCTCAACAAACCGCGCAGAGAAACGATCCAGTAACGCTGCTGTATCAGCGCCTGTACCGTTCTCAGGCCGGAATGTAGCGATGTTCGGTGGAAGGCATCGCAAGTGAGAGATGCGAGGTGAGCTTCTTTGTGGAGTAGGATTGGGTACCGAGCCTCTTCAGGAAGAGAAGAGTGACGCAATCTTCCGCCCACCTTGAGTAAGCCCGAGGGTTCGAGAAAAGGTTTCAGCGAAGCGATCCGGGATGAAACCTGTCCCTGTTTGGCAAGTTGGCTGATCTCGGCTGCATAAAAGTGGTTTTGAGTGACTCTTATGATCAGTTCAAGAGCGTTTTGCAGCTCCACAGGTTTTAAAGAACCCGTAGGAGGGAGAATCTTGGATCGTTTCGCCAATAAGAGACTGGCAAATCGAACTACATACCCAAAGACCCGTTGTGCTTTGAGAAGTGTGGAAAACTTTCGAAAATTCACCAGGAGAGGATCTACTTTGACCGTTGTGGCCAAAGTGACCATGGAAGGCTTAATGTCTGGCAATTCAGACAATAAATCAGTGGAAGGCACAGAGATAGGCCACAGAGCATGGGGACTCCTGAGAAAAGAAGGACCCGAGAGGTACAACGGGTATTCCATGAGCTGAGAAGGCAGTATTCCACGAGAAGCGCAGTCAGCGGGATTTTCTTCGGAATCCACGTGTGCCCAATTGGTAGGAGTGGAGTTGTCGAGTATCTCCACTACTCGGTTGGCGACGAATGTCTTCAGTCGATGTGGAGGGGTGGCAAGCCACGCGAGCACAATAGTCGAATCAGTGTAGAGGGTTACTGACTCCACGACAAGAGTGCTGAGTGAGGGAAGAGTATCTTTCAGCACACGCGTTAGAAGCAAAGCAGCAGAGAGTTCAAGCTTAGGGATGGTCAAGGGTTTGACCGGGGATACTTTACTCCTTGCTCGCAACAAACTAATATGCGAAGTTGCATGATTCGTTGTGTGAAGGTAAAGTATCGCAGCGTAGGCCTTCTCGGAGGCATCACAAAAGCCTACAAGTCGATGTATGCCTTGTGAAGCAGGAAATGCGCGTGGAACTCGGAAGTTCGAGAGAAGACAGATCTCGGCTACCGCGTCCAACCACCTTTGAGCAAGAAGCGGTGGTAAAACGTCGTCCCACTGCGCCCGCGATAACCAAAGTTGCTGAAGAAAAATCTTCATCCAGCATACGAGCGGGGTGAGGAATCCCAAAGGATCAAAAATGCGCGCAATGTACGACAAGACCGTGCGCTTCGTTACCACGCCTTCGAATGGTAAGGTGTGGAATGAGAAATCATCCGATCGGGGATCCCAAAACAGACCAAGGATCTTGATGCCCTGATCGTCATCCGAAAACACGACTGGAGTCTCTAGATGATCCTCCGGAAGTGCACTCAATGCTTCTGGGAGGTTACTGGCCCACTTTCGGAGTTCGAAACCTCCACTAGCTAGAAGAGCCTGTAATTCCGATTGAAGAATGCGAGCTTGAGCGACGTCTGCTGCGCCAGACACGATGTCATCCACGTAGATGTGAGATATCAAAGCACGCGAAGCATTGGGGAAAGGAGCCCCTTCGTCGTGCACGAGCTGCTTCAGCACTCGTTGAGCATGAAAGGCTGACGGTACGAGCCCATACGTGACCGTGTTGAGCTCATATTCTTTTACTGGAGAGTCTGCATTGGGTCGCCAAAATATGTGCTGATATTTGCGGTCAGATGGTTGGACCAAAATCTGACGATACATCTGACGAATGTCAGCACAAATTGCGATGGGATGAGAACGAAATCGGGTTAAAACGCCCGGGAGTTCGCTCTGAAGCTTGGGACCACTGAGTAACAGCTGATTCAAAGAGGCGCCTCTCTCATCTGGAGAAGAGGCGTTAAATACCACTCTCAGCTTCGTGCTGGAGCTGGTAATCTTGTGCACACAATGATGCGGAATCACGTAGTTCGAAGAGGTGCTTGCAAGTTGCATGTGGTTCGATTGAATATAGTCTTGCATGAATGCTTGATACGCAGCATCATGCTCAGGATTGCGTTTCAGTCGCCGCTCCAGACTCAAATAATTCTGGAGGGCGGCCTCACGATTATATCCGAGAGGAGAGGATGTGTTCTTGAAAGGGAGTGCTACCGAATAGCGTCCGGAAGGGTTCCGTGAGTGCGTAGAAAGAAAATGCTCCTCACAAAGTTCATCGTCCGGATCAACTTGAAGAGGACGTGAAACTTCTTCCGATTCCCAAAACAATCGAAGAGTACGATCCAATGGAGAACCAGTGCAAGCAAGCAGAGAGAGCGGAGGCTGGAACTCGGCATCCAAACACCGAATAGGACCCAAAACCACCCAGCCGAAGACCGTGTTTATGGCAGATGGACTGCCACTCATCACAATATCACCTGACTTTTCAAGAATATCAGGGTATAAATCGGCGCCGATCAAAAAGTCGATCTGATCGGGCACATGAAAGCGGTCGTCGGCAAGAGAGAGACAGCGATAACGTTCAAACACCTCAAGCGGAAAGGTGGTGGTTGGAAGTTGACTCGCTATCGCAGGCATAACGTAGGCTTGTACGCTGAGAGAGGTTGCAGGGGTGAACCGGGAAGCGATGCTGCATTGAACAGTCCCGAGTACCCGAGCACTAACGTGACCAATACCAGAGAGTTCGGAATGACAAGGATTGATTTGCAATCCTAGCTTCTGAAGGAACGAGTGAGTGAGAACAGAGATTTGTGAACCACAGTCGATAACCGCACGGATAGGTTGCAGTCGACCGTGAGAGTCACGGATCAAGGCGCGAACAGTGCCCAACAGAGCTGTGGGTAGCACTGGCTTGCTTGTCTTGACTTGACAAGCGAGAGTTTGAGGATGAGGCGAGGTGGTCTCCGGAGGAGAAGAGACTTCGGTTGCTGTTGTGCCACGAGTCAAGGGGTTGATTCGTGCAGTGTGTAACAGCGAATGATGTTTGTTACTTTGGCAAGTAACGCAAACACTCTTAGAGGTGCATTGCGGTCTGAGGTGAGCGCCCATGCAGTTGAAGCAGCGTCGCAGACGACGTAACGTGTTGTATTTGTCGTCAACGGACTGTTGCCGAAATACGGAACACGAGTATAGAGTATGCTCCCCTTTGCAGACTGGACACGAAGATTGTTTCGTGGTCGAGCTTGCTGATTTGCTCTGCTCGCGAGATTTAAAGCTGACGGGCGGAGGATTCGCAACCAACAACGAATTGATTCGCTTTGTGGAAGGCGGAATAGCTTTTGAAAAGCTAGCTGCTTGTTTGTCGAGACCACACAATTCCATCGTCCTGGACTGCTCTTCAATGAATTTGATCAACGACGCGTAGCTAGGAGTGCTGTGCGAAGAATGTTTCTGTTCGAAAGCCTTGCGCGTTGATGTGTCGAGATTTGTCAGTGCTAACGAGAAAAGCAGAAAATCTGACAAATCTTCGATATTCAGAGCTTTCAACGCTTCAATCGAAGTTTTGTGAACTTTCAGAAATGATTGCAGCCCAGAATGTGAATTGGTTTTGAGAGGCGTAAATTCTAAAACCTGTTGAACATACGTGGTGGCTAACAACCGAGGGTTATGATACCGACTGACAAGAGCATCCAATGCCACAGAATAATTGGCTTCCGTAATCGGAAACCCGGAGACGACAGACAAGGCGTTGTCTTTGAGGGTGGTCCTCAAATAGTGGAATTTCTGAACTTGATTCAGGTCGTTGTTCTCGTCGACGAGAGATTTAAATAGCGAATAGTATTCCGTCCATCGAGTAATATCACCAGAGAATGCCGGCAACGCAATTGTCGGCAATGAGATGGCTTGAAAACCATTTTGATTTGGCGGCGGAGGCGGCTTGGGCGTCGCCGCGGCAACGGCGTCGAGATACAGCTTACGAGTCGCATACAGCATTTCCTCAAAGCTTGCTTCAACAGCGTCGACCGGTAATGCATCGTCACTGTTGTCAAGTTGAGCATTCAATGCCATTATTTCGTTTTGAATGCCTTCAAAGTTGGCTTCCAAAACGTCAAGCTTGTCGAAACGAGATTTGTAAGACGAAGCATCGTCACTCTCAAGCATTTTGAAAGCATCATACGAGCGTTGTAGCGCTGTGAATATTCGCTCACGTTTGGCTTTAAACAATGATTGTTGTTTCTCCATCTTTGAAGCCATTGTTGTGGATGAATATTCACAAAGCAAAACCAAGAAGCCAGCACAAGTATCGAAGACTTGTGAAGTGAATTACTCACGGAGAAAATACGGCCGAAATGCACAGAAAAAGAACAACGCAAAATAATTCAAGAAATGAATGTCTATAAAACAAGTTAAAACAATTGTTGATAATAACTCGCAAACAAACAGAATAAATTATTGCGCCGTGGAAACCCAATTATGTGGAAGCCGATTCAGTGCGGAGGACAAAGAAGTCACCCATGCGATGCCTGATCGCGGGTGCTGCCACGAATGACTGTGGAATCCGGAGGTGGACTCCGCGTGGTGCAAAGAAAGGAATCCACAAATGGATTCCAACAAGTAAAAGCAATTGGAATCCGGAGATGGACTCCGCGTGGTGAAAAGAATGGAATTCACAAATGGATTCCAACAAGAGAACGAAATAAGAATCCGGAGATGGATTCCGCCTCACGAATGACGAGAAATTGGAACCAAAAATAATCTTTGGCTCACAGGGACCAAAATGTTACCGCCGATCTTAGAGATGGCGATGAAAGACCAGTGGACTGTATATTGAGGGTGCCGACTTGGCATTAATAATCAGGCGAGCATAATCCAAACTCGGATTATGCCTCACCCCAAAACGATACGTATTTGGTCTACGTCGACTTGACGTTGTTATTGACCAAATCAAAGAATAAATAGAAAGCGAAAAAAAATAGATCAAACCTGAGTGGTGTCCCCGCACACCATTCGAATAAACAAGAAACAAAAGCTTGAGAGAAAACAAAACAACCAACTTCGTAAATGATAAAGACCAAACCAAATGTGAAGAATTAGAAACAAGAAAGTATGGAAAGAAGTCCTATTAACGACTCAAGAAGAACGAAAAATAGAGAAACAACAACTGCGTACATGCGAAATAATGTACAGTACGTCCGAACTCTAACAAAGTAGAGAAGGACGGGAGATGCTCACACAACAAGAGCTGGTCGAGAATATGAGCGAAATCACCCACTTGACGAGCGACTAAGAGACGTCCGATCTGGATCGAGTATGGAAAAGAACTGAGCTGCGAGGCCTGACGGGTTCAGGCAACGCGAGAATGGCGAGCTGTGATTGGATGCAGCACATCGCGTGACAACCCACCAGCCAACCAGCAATGAGAAAGGAAGGTCGACTGCTTGCATGTATAAACAACATTCCATGACGCAAACGAATGATTTCATGTTCAAATGACAAACTAGGGAAAACGAGCTAGCTGGTCTCAAAAGACCGGCGTTAACAATATATATATATATATATATATATATATATATATATATATATATATATATGTATATATGTATATATATATATATATATATATATATATATATATATATATATATATATGTATATATATATATATTCATATATATATATATATATATATATATATATATATATATATATATTCATATATATATATATATATATATATATATATATATATATATATATATATATATATATATATATACATATATATATATATATATATATATATATATATATATATATATATATATATATATATACATATGTGTATGTATATCTATATAATATATATTTGCGTATGTGTGTGGGGGGGGGGGGGGGCTGTATGTGTGTGTGTATAGTTCATTCGATAAATTGTAAGATATTAATTATAACGCGTATCATAACTCTACATTTACTTTTGCATAGGATGAATAATATTGAAAGATAAGTGAATACAATAGGATTTGGACAACTGCAAATCTCGATGGTAATGCTCGAATACTAACGCCACAATTTCCTACGCAAATCAACATGAAGATTTATGTGGGTGGGATAGAAAACGTGATCAAACAATTTATGATTGCCTTAGATATTTAACCATGTAAGAACAATAATTTATAAAAATCCATTTTTCTCACCATACACGTCACACTTACACTTGTGATAAGTTTGACACATTAATATATAAGGAGTGAAAATGTTTCACACTTCTGACAAGCCGTTCCTATCATTATTTGTCTACCGATAAAGAGTAATTGAAATTTACTAATAGTATGGTATGACCAAACAATAATCCTCGTACAGTTTATCCATTTCAAACGCCTATTCAAGAGTTGAGACGAGTCGACGTATCGGTACATATAGGTAAGGTGTTGGGGGTGTGTTGAAAAACGTTTGAACGTTCTGATGTGAAGAATTAGAAGACCTATTATTAAAGTATGACAGGCGAATATGTGTGATGAGATAGGCAATCCACGCATAAATCCACGTACTATAATGTTTGATCATTCATCCACGGGCAAGTATAAGGCTGACCCTCCATCTCATAATAGTAACAGTGTAGAAAAGCTTGTTGGGAGTATGATATATACGGTGTTCTTTCTCTTCATTTAGTCGCACATCAGAGATTTATACCGATCGTCGGTATAATGACAGCTATTTGATTATAAACTTCAAAAGTCTAACATGACTAATTAGCAGCTACAACAGATATTTTAGTTGAATGAACTCTCAAATATATTGGGAAATATGAACTATCCTAGGAATTGCTATAGTTATAGATAACCAGCAATTGGATCAATAAATTTGAATTTCGAATCACCAGCTTTATATATATTCTTTCATCTGATATTAACTGTCGCAAAATCAGAAAATTAAGTGTTAAGACAGTGCGTTCACTAAAATAGCTCCTGTGTTGGGTGATGAACTTTTAAAATGAACGCGTTGGTGGAAATGCGTTTATTTCTTAGTGAACTTTTCACTGAACGCGTTAGTGTCGCAACGTGAATGTATGGACGCCCCACGTGGGTCTATGCACATCATTCTGAAACATAATATTACAGTCACAATATTTGAAAATGATATTGGATACCGAATCATGCTGTATTATTTCTAAAACACTCGGATTATTAATTGAGCCTCGATATTTCATTACTATAATCATCCCAATTAACAACATAACTGTGATGCTGAGACAACTGAACACAACTACATAACTGTACATAACTGTGATGTTGTATTCTACAAGTTTTCTCCAGAGGAATAATATGAGTAGAAGGTTCGATGTGCCGGGCAAATGTACAGTAAAGTGCGCCAGCTGCGCCTGATTAAAAAAAAAAATTGCTCAGCCAATGTATTTTTAACTTGAAATTTTCGAAAAAAAATCAAAAACACTGCTCAGATGCGAAACAATACGAAATTGCTCATTTTTCATTCCTACTTTGGTCGATTCGATATGAGTTGTTTCAAATGTAATGCCCCCCGTAGCTCATAGGCCTACAGTCAGCTGAGGCACGCCGCTTCAGAAACTGAAGTCACCGATAGGACTTGGACGTGGGTTCGAGTCCCGTATAAGGTATGATGTTTTGTAAACCTTAATTCACTTATCATCAATTCGTAGTTTCATAATCATCTGCTAATTCGTACCCCCGTATATCCTAGCTGTAGGTGGGGTCGTTAAGCAAACAATCAATCAATCATTCCTAATTCGATTTTTATATAAGTCGCAGTTTCTACATCAAATTTGAAAAAATACTCGAAGCAAAATTGTAAATGAACTCGAACTTTTTTACAAGCCCCTCGTAAAACACGAACTTGAACACTTGAAAAGATCGTTTAAATATTGATGAAGTGAACTTTTTGAATGTTTCTTTTGAAGACGAATGTGCACAACACTGCGTACAAAATGTCAAGCCTGAAAATATCACAGCCATGTGAATATTATTGCGATATTTCAGTTTATTATATTGATAAACGACTAAACCTCTTTCGAAGTGGGATATATTGATACAAATAAAGTTTTTCTTCTGATTGCAGGTAATATTAGTTTGTAGTTAGTTAGGTAATCATTTAGTTTGTAGATTGTAACGATACTGCCAGGAATTAATCACGGTAATAAAGAAGCACTCAAGAAACACTTCTTTTAATCGAAATAAAAATATGTTCTCTACATTTAAGGCACGTGTAATTAAATCATAGATGTAACACCTGTAGGCCTATATTGATCAATTGATATACGTGTAGTGAATTCAGAACTTTTTTCAACATTTATGATATAATGAAGATGAGTATTATTTACTCAACGACCCACCAACAGCTACTTTATTTGGTGGTACGAATGAGCGCATGATATATGCTATTTACAGAAACCAATGTCTTATGCAAATGCAATACTCGAATCCACGCCCAACTTAACTCCAGTTTGGAAAGAGGTGTCTCAACTAAATCAGCCACTGCATTTTTCAAATATTTAGGCCCAATCTCCTTGGTTCTGGAAAAATGCATTTTACTTGGAGAAAATGATTGATCCAGGATTTTTGAGAATATAGTATAAATACCAATTGGTTCATTCACAGTTTTGTAAAGAGAAACGAATATTGTGAATTTTTTTCATGTACAGAAATTTTGATAAAAGATTATTAGAAATTAAAATAAAATTCAACATTCCTCGAGTCTTATTTATCATTCTCTCTTCATCATATATATGTCTGAGAATATTTCCCAGCACCAAGTGTAAAGATGATATACCTAATCAGCTGGGCATACGGCGTTGAGTGAAGAAGTTCACGCCTCGCAAGTGACGACTAGAGGAAGACCCGAGTTCGAGACCAATACCGCCCCCCTGAAACCCGGCTATATTCCAACATTCAAACAGAGAATATAGGAGGACTACATAATTATTGGATAGAATAATAATGTTCACGTGTGAACACACCGGTTTTAGTCCGAGAGAAGAAGATGGTAATTTATGTACGAATCGCAAACAACAAAAGAGATTTAATTAACTTATTTCAACACGTGAGTATAATATTATGGTACACGAATGAAGAAAACAAAAGACACACACACTTTTCTACGATGTCTTGCATATTTTATAGCAACTTTCAAAGTAATGATAGTGTGTAGGCCTAACCTGAAAGATTATCAGTCTTAAATTACCTAGATGGAATTATAATATTTGGCAACAAACAACTATATATTGACTTGCAAATTAAAATTTGAATCACCTTATGGTCATCATTATTAGTTATGCTAGTAAAAGGAGTCACATTTTGATGGATGAACAAACAAGAATTGTATAATGGATTATACATTCGAAATGAGATAATTCAACCATTTTTCATTATTTTTGATAATTTAATGTTCGTGTCCCGAGGCATTTGTTCAATGTGAATGTGTCAATTAATTATGTTGAAAACTAAACACACAAAATAGTATATGAAAGTCTTGGTAATATCCAATTAATCAAATATGAAACTTGATTCGATTAACTGAACTATTATATGGTCTCAGCCTCACCCCACATGAATGAATCCGTATAATTATGAATATTTCCGTTGATAATCTGCAACCAGAATTACTGATTTATCTCAATTATATGTTGAACTATCATACCCAATAATTTGACAAGATACAGAATTCATTGGAATGAAATAATTCAACTCATTTCTATTGAATCAACATTAAAGTATGTTTGTTTTGTGTGTGTGTGTGTGTGTGTGTGTGTGTGTGTGTGCTTGCGATTCATAAGTTGACATTCTAACAATAGAAATAAAACAATTATCTCAAATCTCATTAATTTTCATACCATAGAAAATCTGGATATTCCGTTCAATTATAACATAATGATTAGCTTCATAGTATATAGTAATTGAGCTTCATTATACAATGGAAATGTGGAAGCAACACTATCCTCTCAATCGTTCATTATGCATTTTCAGTTCTTTCGAAAAAAACACTTAAAATGTATGTTCGTTTGGTCATTTTTGTGTGGGAATTTGAATTTAGTGTAAAGTCACGTTAAAAACACCTCATTAGTGATTCATGCTTGTTCGCCAATTATTTCAGTTAACAGTATTTTTGTGTAACTTAATTATCGCTGCTCGATTGGTTACTTAATTAATTAACTTGATCTCTCGGTAGCCAGGTTTAAACGAGATATGAATACTACCTACTTTGACAGACTTGATTGATATGCTATCAAAATTGGAAATACTAGTTAAAGCGCTACTACACCGTCAAACAAGTCACAAGAGTCAAACAAAAAAACCCAACCGTGTATTGAAAAAAACCGTCGCACAGAAGTTGAGGTTTGACAACTAACCACCAACACATATTTCTTCAAAAAAATAATGCAGACTGAATCGGAAGAGTCTTTCCAATGAATAGACCTTCCCATTACCTTCATCACCACTCAGACGATAAGTCATCGTTTATATGTACCCGCTAGACGCTTTCACCACTGAGTAAAATAATTGAACATCTTATATTTGGCCCAAAATGCTCGTTTTAAGCGACGCTTCACAACGGTCATATTTCAGTCGATTCTGGACGAAAGATTTGAAGACAAATATCCAAATGTGTATATTTGATTGTTTCAATACAGGTCGATAAATGAATAATGAATTAAAAATCTTAAATCAAATAAAATGTTTCCTCAAATTGAGGTTTGTTAATTAGGAATTTATTAGCGGACTATACATGTCTGAATACCTTCAAGTTGGCTCTACTACGTATCATAAATACATTTATATGTAATTTGTTTTATTGGTTCAACTTTATTACATATTAGTTTTCACATTTCAGATTCATCTTTCTTTAATTATCGAATTTCTTTCAATTTCGTCAGGGCCTTATCATCTTTTTCTCTATGAGATTATTATTTAATGCGAACCCCACAATATTATTTTGTTCTCAATCCACAGTTTTGTGGTATACGGTGGATGTATAGTATAAAACGTGCTTCATTTTATTCGATGAGATCTGATTATATCATGCAATATGTTATTGCATGTTTACTTCAATATCAGCGAATAAAATGATATAGAGAAAATATTATGTTGGATATCATCTACCGTTAACAGAGTGAAAATAGTCAAGTATTGTTTTGTTTTGGCTATCAATATTTTTGAACAAAGATAACAATAAATACACCAAAAATATCCTAGCATTATTCTCTGAATTTATTTCATGACACGAAAATTCAGCCTCCATATCTGACAAAGAGAAGTGTTCTTGACCTGAGTATATTTGAGAGAAATCTATTCTCATCAAATCCAATTGAATAATATTCAAAACAATCTATTAATATTGTTCATACGTGAATTTGTTAAAATTTCTTCGCTCGAGAGACCATTGAAAAACGAGTAGGAAGCGGTTTCTCTGAACTTGTGGCTCCCAAACATTCGTCAATTGAATTCAAATGGGTTATCAGACCAGTTACATCCATGAAATGGAGCGGCAGGAGGGAGATGAGCGATTGGCCCTTGGTCTGTTTCACTCGAACAATGTCATCTTGCCCAATAATACAAAGGTAAACACTGTAACTAACTGGACTTGAACGAGAGAATTCGTATACTTCATAGATGTAATATATGTAATTATATGTAAATAATGTAATACTATTATGTATATTTTTAAAGTTGAGTTTATTTAATAAGTACTTTGTTTTGTATATAGTTTATTCATCCAGCTTATACAAGGTATTCATTTAGCTTATACAAGATATTTTACAAACCTAATGTTCATAATATGTTATTGAATTATTTGATATATTCATAAAAATTATAATTGTTTAAAATAATGTATTTCATACTCGACATTTGAGTCACTATAAAATGACATTGAGAAGAGCAGACCATTAGAAAGTGACGATATACACATGTATTATATAATTTTGCAAAAATAGAAATCGCCGCTAGGTGGATGAATATGGATGAATATACCATGAACATGTTTAGCGTTTCGATGCTGGCTTACGGATTTCGTTATATAATGCAGTTTGCCAATCAGGTTTTGCTCAAGCCCCATTAGTGCTATATATGTCAAGGTATTACTTTATATACTTCATTCAATTCCATATCTAACTACGGTGTTCCATATATTCTATATTGAATAACATCTAATGATTTAATTTATCTTATATTTATCAAGCGTTGGATCTTTTTCTCTCCAATAACTAATCAATAGATTCAGTATAGTGTCTGTGAGTAGTTGGAGGTTATCTGATAGTATTATTGAATTGAATGTATATATCAACTCATTTAAATATAAAACATTTTGTTCGGTGAAATGAATTCAGTGGAACGATATGATGGCTATAATAGAGCAAAGGGAAGCCGCACTGTTCAGCTGTCTATTTAACTAGATTTTGATCAACTATTATAATCAATTAATACTGTTTATTAGAGCTATTGTATATTATGAGGAGATATGATGACTGTCGATGTTCATGTACAACACGGGAACGTAATTAAGAAGATTTGAGTTCGGCTATCGATGTTGTAAGACGTGACTTTTCTTACGATGATGTTTTTTTTTCAATTCATAGATGTTTTGTATTTTTGTATTTTGGCATTCTATTTGTCATCATTGACCACCTATAAGCTTTCTCTTGGATAACGAGTACCTTATATACACTTCATCTATCGATACTTTAAATAACAGGGAACAGCAACCTTGATAATGAACTCCTACAATCAAATAATACTAAACAATAATTAATAAAGATAATTAATAGCAGATTGTTCAACAATATGATTGAATGAGTTGAAAAGAACTCACCCTTTCAAAGACGATGAAGGTCAATATTTTTCAAGCCAGTTAGTTTGTATGAGCAATAAAGTATAATAAGTTATATCTATCGATTGAAAATGATTTTCAACGTTGTAATTGGTCGTTAAGTTATCGAACAATTACAAGTAAAACTTGTCAATTTTGATTACTTTTACTATTTGAACTTGTAACAGATGGTTCTAGGGCTTATACTGGGCGTATTGCTGTTGCACCTGAGAGCTATTCTTATTCGAGTTGCCTGCATGGTCAGAATGACTAAAAAAAAAAGTAGAATTCGCGACAACTTAAATAACAAATCACGTTAGTAAATGTCTACTATGTCCACTTTTCATTCGTTTTCTTCTTATTAGATAAAAACCAGTGAAGATTTGTTTCTTGCAAGATACAATTTAATTGCGTTTGGTAGATACAAATCATTAAATTGCATCTATATACGACACTTTAGTTTGTCATTTTCTTTATTTATGTTATTGATCAAGAATATCGTTTGGTAATGAATCTCAATATATTGAAGGTTGTCTCGCCAGACAGCCTATTGCATGCTTGGGTTATGTTTGACTTACATGGGGCCTCTGACCCTTTAAGGACCAGAGGGCATTTTACCAGCACATCCCGCGTCGCCAAGTACCACACTCTCTCAGTCAAATGATTGATTTTTATAGGTACTACCATATAATCAATGTAGAATAGCGGCTATGAATTATGAATACTGGATAGTATGGTATATGTGTCTCTTCCGATCATTCCGGTACCGTAGGGTATGAAGACGGAGACACCAAATATGATGGGCGTTTATCACTTGATTTCATGACAACTTGTGGTTTAGTTCCCAAATCATCGATAGAAACAAAATCATGAACTGAAGTTATATTAATTATAATTATGATCACATTCTAATGATTTATATTTTAATTATGAATGAATAAATCCTAGGTGCTTAAAGCATAAAATGCCGCCCACGGTAGCTCGGTCAGCTGAGGCACCCCTTCAGAAACTGAAGTCACCGTTGGGCGTGGGTTCGAATCCCGCATAGGGCATGGGTTTTTGTAAATGTCCTTTCACTAATCATTCCTTCATACATCCATAATCACCTGCTCATTCGTACCCCCGTGTAACCTAGCTGCTGGTGGGGTCGTTAAAGCAAACAATAATCAATAAAGCCCATGTTGAAGTGTATTCTTTCCCATAGATAGTTCCATATCCTTACAAGCATAGAATCGCTATGCAATGCAAGTGGCGGCCCGGGTCGACTTATGATGTGGTTTGTGATTGGGTCACAATATATCTCCACAGCATAGGACTACTCCTTTCAGTGGATTTCAAATTGCGATTTTTTCATTTTCACATAGCTTGGTTCATCGTGGGAGTTGGAATATTGTGTGTGGAATGTTTACTTTGAAAAAGTGGTTCAACCGACCAAAATACAATTCGATGTAGACCGATGCTATTCTTACATTATCTAAAAGCTAAAAGAGACAAAATATTACTGATTGATTATTGTTTGCTTGACGACCCTTCCAACAGCAAGGTTTCATGAGCGGATGATTGGTTAATAATGGAACGATGAAGTGATGATAAGTCGAAGGACGTTACAGCTTTATGTGGGATGGACTTTGGTTTCTAAAGCAGTGCCTTAGCTGAATGAGCCACGAGGGGTGGCTATTAATAAATGTCACTTAAGCAATTACTGACCGTTTATTCCTGTTTTCTTATTCCATTGTGTATGATGTGTTAGTTGAACCTACCAAAACGATTATATTTCAAAATACGGTGACTTCCCCGATGGCCTTGACTTGGATGACCCGCACCCTTAGAATTGTCTACACAAAATTTTGAAGATCTCGGACTTCGTAAAAAAACGAAACAACCGACCATACAATGAAAAGGCAGCAGTGGTAACATTGAACCAACCAATATACCAATAACCAATAACCAATACCAAAAAACCAAATACCAATACCAAAAAAACAATACCAATAACCATTGAAATTTTAAAGGGTTCAGGTTTTGACAAAAAATCTCCGAAATGAAGTTTCTATCAAATTGAAAGCAAAAGCATAGCGTAGCATGATCGACCTGGAAATTGTGGTTGAGTGTTGAAGAAAGTTTGTCTTTTAGGTGTTCGTCGTGCACCGGGCATCGAGAAGACATTCAAGAGTGCGGGCCATCCAAGAAAAGGATTTCGAAAAGTAAATAGATAGATTCAAATCAGCATATCATCGTGTGCGTCACCTGGTGATTGACTATACCATAGGGTGACACCATATTCAAAAAAAGGAAAATCCGGGCCAATGCTTAGAAGTTCGATTTCATGGTCATTTCACGCCAAATTTTATGGAGAGAGAGGGGGGGAAATGGGATATTCTACCCCCCCCCTCCCCTCCCGCAGGAATCATTTCCGGAATTCTTAGTCTTCAAGTCATGTTTTGGGTGTTCTTTCCTATCATTAAATATAAGGAATATACTTTTTCTATTCAGTTCAATCCATACAATACAACTGTATACCCTGTAGGTTAAAACTCGTAAGAGTTGATTATTAAAAGTAGGTTATTTGAATTTGATGTAACATTTAAAAAGTGATTCAACAAATATTGCAGCCTTTTCAAGTATGGTCATTCCCTTTGGTACATTATAGTAATACACAATCTTCAAATCCTCATGATTATACCTAAATAATCGCTCTTATCATACAGACACTGCTAAATTGCAAGGTGTCTCTCTCTCTCTCTCTGTCTCTCTCTCTCTCTCTCTCTGTCTCTCTCTCTCTATGATTACTACATATAATCACTGGGATTAAATAATTACAACGTAGAGACATAGGATAAATTCTATTGATAGCGTTTGTGAAATGCAAGTCGGCTATGGTTTGGCATATCACATAGAATGGCGAAGGGAGCCTGCGTTGCTGTCGAAAAACATTTCATCAACTCCCTGGAATTCTACAAAGTGACTTGCAAAGTGCCAATAGCAGTTTTAAAAATTCAAATGAAATTAAACAATAATTTCAATTCGTATGAAAAATACCCATATATATATATATATATATATATATATATACATATATATATATATATATATATATATATATATATATATATATATATATATATATATATATATATATATATATATATATATATATATGATATATATATATATATATATATATATATATATATATATATATATATATATCATATATACATATATATATATATATATATATATATATATATATATATATATATATATATATTTATATATATATATATATATATATATATATATATATATATATATATATATATATATATATATATATATATATATAGATGGATATATATAGATATATCTCTATATATAGATATATATATCTATATATATATATATATATATATATATATATATATATATATATATATATATATATATATATATATATATATATATATAGATATATAGATATATCTCTATATGTAGATATATCTATCTATCTATCTATATATATATATATATATATATATATATATATATATATATATATATATATATATATATATATATATATATTTTTTTTTTCTTCTTTTTTTTCCTCTCGTCCGTTTCAATAAAACCTGGACTTTTGTTGGTTCATGAACATTTCTCGGGACGCCGGGACAGAAAGTTCAAAACAAGGGCAATCCCGGAAAAACCGAGACGTATGGTCACCCTACTATACCAGCTTCGATTGATAATGAAAATTCCATCAAATACACACTGTATAGGCCAAATCACCACGCACATACATATCTCATGACTGTATCGATGGAGATTAGAATCATTGAGGTCACCGAGTTCAGCCTACATGGTGATTTTTATTAATCATTCAATTGTACAGAGACACAATATAACCTATAATCATTATTCCTATAAAAACTACGCTCAATCAGTGAATTAAGGTCAATGATCGCGAGTTGACTAAATAATCATGATTTACCAATTCTATATTTAAATCTGATGATATTACATTGCTACCTATTGAACAATAACTATAAATTCCATTTGAATACAGTAGTTCGTCAACAGAATGCTTGTCTAACAACATGTGATGATCACTGATCATCTTTGACTGCCGGATATCTAATAGGCCTTTTTATACCAGCGCAGCTTTTCCACCTGCACCTCTCGTGTCATACGTAGGTGGATGATGGATGCCAGAAAAGAAGAGGATAGAAGAAGAATGAAAGTGGGAGAAAGAAAAAAAGAGAGATCAAGGAGAAAAAACGAGTATAGAGTATAGACCGACTATACTGGAGCTTTCAGACACCTGCAATTATTGTGCACGACATGCCAGATGTCATTGTGTCTATCCCGATATATTGCCTCACGATCAAACTCTATAATATGATGGACGTATAATGCGACCAATTATTCGCTAGCTTTGATCTGCTTATTTGATGATCATCCAAATATATAGATTGAAATCAATTAAATATAATTTTACTTGTCTGTGTATTGACATATTCGGTAATTCATTTTTTTTTTTTTGGAATATAATTCAACTGACTATCCATATCATCTAGCTATCTATATCTATTTATGAGAGTGTCTACATATACGAGATCTATTGATTCATCTCAAATCCGTATCGATCAATCTGTAATCTTGTGATGTATCATTATTTGTTGAATAATTTGTTTCATATACTAGAATTACTAATTCGTTGATAAATTATAAATGATGGCTTACTGCCATACTCAAATGTGATGCCATTAATAAGTTATATTGTAAAATATGTAAATTGTGTACCGATTTCCTCGAGAGAGGGTTAAAGGAATAAACACTACTACTACTACTACTACTAAATGATTTCCAAGTCCTAATTCAATAGGCCTATGTTGATGATCTTATGCCTGTGGCAAAGCAGCTATAGGCTAGTGTGAAATGCGATAACAAAAGTTAAAGTGTTATTCATTGAGACAGTGGTTGATGTGTCCACATTGGTTGTCAAGTTAGAACTGTCCATTTGACGATAGTATGCTAAAAATATATATACTATTATAGTGTAGCCAAATTTCAGGTAATATTTAAATCTTTCCTTAGATGAAAACTATTGTGAAGCTATGCTTAGAGGCAGAGTAAATGAATGGATGAATGTTGAGGTTTCAAACCGCTTCGACAGCGAGGCCATTTATAGAGCAACAATTTTAATTATCTTCGTAATGATTCACTAATGTGTTTTCTGTAATTTCATTGAAATAAGGATGAGTCAATTTATTAGTTTGAGCAATATCTGAGATTTTCCTTCAATGAATTGGTATATATTTATATATATTTTCATCGATGATATAAACCATTTTTATAATAGTTGTACATTTCCATTATGTTTATATTATTTCTGCACCATTATGAAGAATTGGATAAGAACTTAAAGTAGAATTGTTATCAACCGAGTTACCGACGGTCTGATGAAAAATCAGAATATCGGACATCGAGAGGGCAGTGGGTGACGAGAGGAGGGCGGTGGAGCGTGAATCAAGACAGATAAGGAAGAATAGCTTCTTATGATTCATGACATCCTCAAAAACCAGATTGTAAACATGGGATGTAGAGTGAACTGAATAAGAACAACAACGTACTGTCTTGGGATTATTACTATTATTCCGAATTTCCTGATAGTTCCCCCCTCCCCCCCCCCTTCCCCTCGAAGGAGCCGGACACCTTGTCGTGGTGTGATCTCCTGGGGGTGCATTCCTGTACGACTTGAAACGGTTTTAAAAGATAATATCGGAAAAACAGTAGAAAATCAGTATTATCCTATACTAACAACATGGTCACAGCCGCACCTTGAATCTTGGCTTTGAGTTAAAACCGGATCAACTCGTACAGGAATGCACCCCCAGAACTGTCGCTGAGAGCAATTTATTTGCTCCCAAGAGGGTTACCCCTTGTGATGAGGTCTGGAATGAGGGTCCAGGCCAAGCTCGGATCGTTTTCGGACGTGGAATCTTTCAGGCGACCGAAGTGTATGGAGGGAGTACTGAAGCTTGCGTTTATATTCCATTCAATTCCATTCTATTGTCACTTTTCTCCTCAACTATCGTCTTCTTTGATATCATTTTATACTTTTCTCTTTCTTCTTCGCTCCTTACAACCACAAACGTTGACAACTATGGCCTTATCCTAATGTGAAAAATGTAATAGTGTAATATATCTGTGAAAAAAAATGAGATGGTGAAATACTAAATAAATGAATATATTATTAAAAAAAAAAAAAAAAAAAGACACGGACATGAACATGGGCGCAAAATGACCTCTGTCGATGCGCCTTTGAACCCTGATACTAACCACCTTGATATTTCGTTACAATACATCTTGATTCACCTGAAAAATGTGTTTGAGTGACGATCTCGATGCCCAAACTAACCACCCTTCACGCCCTTATACCCTCATCCAATAGAATGCAGTACAACCAAATACGACTACATCAAGAATTATAGAGTGAATAATATTATTCGAACTCATTCAGACATTTGGTTGGATTATGATGCTGAGTAATTATTATTAATATTATAGCTATAGTATATCGAACACCAACGCATTGAACTCCAGCGTGTCAAACTACTAAACTCCTATACATTATCACGATACACACTGTTGATGTAAAAACATTGTTGGTGTGTCTTCACGCCCCACTAAAATCACCAACGTATGTGTTCATCTTCCCATTGTTCCCAATAACACCCACAGCAAATCATAGTTTCCTTTTGTTTCTATTTCAATGTAGACTAGACTAGAGTCGAGTCATTATTGTTTTGACCCAGCATGGGCATCCAACCAGGTTGTAACAAAAAATGAACGACACATTTCAAATAGCAGTTACGTCCTATTGTATATTATGTTTATTTAAAAGAAGATCTTTGATTATATAAATGATCATTCAAGTATCGAAGGTAGCAAACTTAATCGTATTATTTCAGTCGTATAATATGGAAATATAATATAGATTGATTAAATAAATAACAATAAGTTTCGATATCTGTTATTACCATGCAGATATGTGTTACAAAGCAGGAATACAAATGAATATCGTACCCTTCGAGTACATATAAATAAATATATGTATATATGTGTATATATATATCCATGGGCACATATATATATATATATATATATATATATATATATATATATATATATATATATATATATATATATATATATATATATATATAGGCTGAACGCAGTGTAAACTCTCGAAGGGCGTATATTCGTTTTCATAACCCACGAGTCAATCTGAAGAAAATTATGAATCACTATAAAGTCTGTCTTGGATAATATATAATATAATGTTATTCCGAGCAACCCACAATTTGACCCCAACTTTGAAGAAAATACTACAAGTTTTGTTGAATGCAATGATATTGAGAGATTAACTTGGATAACAATGGGGTATGCGAGAATCATCACGAAGCCTATTACAACACTAAAGGAATGAAAGATTTTGAAATGCATCATTTTTCCTCCATGCGCTATTTATATAGAGGAAAAGAAGACCACACACACAACTATCAACTGTAATAACGTTGTTGGAATACAGGGTTGACAGTCGTTCAATTGTAAAACCCTCTACTATTATCCTTAAACGTAATTACGGTATTTGAGGCCACACCAACCACAAGAGGCGGTATCAACTGCAAAAAATCTATATTTACTTCATAAGTGTAGATATTTTGAAACATTCGACAGATATATAATCAATATGTGTATATATATATCTGTATATATAAATATATATATATATATATATATATATATATATATATATATATATATATATATATATATATATGTATATATATAGTTTCATTCAAGATTTTCTGACATAAGGAACTGAAGAATAGAATGTGAATAGATGGCTTTGTTATGTCTCACACATTTCAGAGAACTGTCCATGTGTAGAGTATGATGAAGAATTGCCTACATCCAGCAGTGCGATTCTGTTTCTCAAAACTAGCCGTGTCGAATTCGTCAACTACTCATTTCGTTCGTTACCTAGCCAAAAAGAAACAGAATCGCGCTGCAAGTCCGTGTCGTAGAGAGGAAATATAGACCATCAATTAATAAACGAAATCGGTCCAAAGGTACTGTCACTTTTTCATTCATACTTTGTTCAAAACAGAAATGACTCTTGTTGTTATTGATATTTTCAATTTCCGTCCCTATTGCTTACTTATCTTGATTATTATCAATATGAAAATGTGTTGAATATCTGAACGTGTGTATAAATTATATTGCTAATTGAATTGATTCATAAGAGAAAAATGTGTATTTACTTTTAATCATGATGGATTATATATATATATATATATATATATATATATATATATATATATATATATATATATATATATATATATATATATATATATGTATATATATATATATATATATATATATATATATATATATATATATATATATATATATGATAACATATATATATATATATATATATATATATATATATATATATATATATATATATATATATATATATATATATATATATATATATATGTATGTATTAGCTCATATCTATAATTTACCAATTTCAATAAATAAACTTATAAGCCATGGACAGTCTCGATAATCTTGTACAAACAGCTACAAGTTTAAACTCGACCTCACTGTGAATCTCAAATGTCCTTGCTCTTGCATTGACCACCGATTACACGAGACAAACATTTTACTTCATACAATTATCAATTTAATTTCCAATGAATCAAATCGAACCTTGCAAACCATTCCATTCCTGTCATTCTTTGGGTAGTTATACGATGCAGTACATATTATTAAAGAATCAGGTATAATTAATCATAATAACCGACTAATTTATTGACTCCTTTGGTATGCCATGGTTCATCTCATCTGTGTAGTTGAGATGCAGCATCCATGTTACGACTATCTTGTTTCTAGAAACGTAGCCATCTAATGTTAATTAAGTCAAAATACTATTACTGAAATCCCAATTTATATAGTAGCTTAGTTAAATAATGTAAGAAAACAAGTTTTGCCAATCAAGAATCAAGACCAAGTATTCAAAACCGCACGGCTGATTGCAATGAGCAAACGCGTTGAGACTAACTTAACATAAACAGGCGAAAGAGCGAACTAAACCGAATTGCCAACGCAGTTTAACAAGTTTTCCAACACAAACCCAAGCGAGAATGTTTGGATAAAGATGAACGGGGTGACTTGTATTCTAGCACTGATGTAATCTTAACGTCAATTAGATGCTGTCTGGAGATAGCAAAACTTACCATTTATTCTTCCACTTTATCGTCAATAAACCAAATTGGAAGGACAACATTTCTAACACTCCTGAAGAGTGGTGGTATAATAATAACATTGTTAACAGAATTCCAATGCCTGGATCGTTTAGAAGTGAGGCTACAGTATAGTTGGTCATGATTTAGAACATACATTTTCGTGCTAACCTAGATTTCTTGAAATACACATACCCACACACACACACACACACACACACACACACACACATGCACACATGCACACACACACGCACATATATATATATATATATATATATATATATATATATATATATATATATATATATTCATATATATATATATTTGAATATATATATATATATATATATATATATATATATATATTCATATATATATATATATATATATATATATATATATATATATATATATATATATATATATATATATATATATATTCATTCATGAGGATTGAACTCCTATGGATACCATACAATATCGAGATATTTAGGATATTATAGCCATGTCATAAAAGACACGCCTTGACCGGGACTTGGTTGGTTTCACCCGGCATCTTCAGGCGACGATTGTAAGCAGTCGAATGGCTGTACGTGCTCTCCGGTGCTTCGTTCACTGCTAAAACGGTGGAAAACAACCCAGCAAATTAGAAGCGTCTTTTCTGTAAGCGATGTGCTGGTTGGTTCGCGCGGTGTTTGCAGGCACTGGATGACGAAGAGAAGACAGCAAGTCTGATATGGCTGGCAGTCATGTCCAGTTGGATGACTCCAAACAAGTCATCGAGAGACAATTAAGGTAACATTACATCCACAAGAATATTCACACGACACGTGGAGTATAATTAAAAGTACAAAAGTGGAATAAACGATTGCGTTGTTACTCCACGATATAGTCTACCTGTCACCGGCGATAGTCGTTCCAGTCAAAATGCTTATCAACAGGAAGAATAGTAACGCAATGTTGAAATAATGTATCCTTAAAACAGGACGATGGTAGTGCTACGGGTGGTTATTAAATGAAAACGGCCACCGCTGCTCATTATAGATATGAGAGAGTAGGCATAGTAGTTATCTGCAACTTGATATTCACCATAATATGATTTTATCGAAGTTCAGAGTCACAGATTGATCAAAAATTCTAGAATCAAATTGATGCACAGATTGTATCAAGTTTCAATGTTGATGAAAAAAAAAAAAATTTAAGAAAAAGATTTACAGAGAGTATTTTCATACATCGCATAGTTATATTTGATAACAGACATTTGCAATTTTTCGTGTGAGCTTGATAGGAAAACACGCCATCGAGAAGGCAGTGTTGTGACTACGCTGCCCTCAAGTGATCATTAAATGAAACAATATTTTAATCGTCATTTAAACAAACTGACTACATACATGGGGACAGCGTGGTCCTAGTGATTCCCTAAACAACCCTTGGTTCACGAAGAAATCTTCACAGCTGTTCCCCAAAATGGCCAATGGGGGTGGCACCGTGATACATGATTGAATAGACCATTTTCGAAAAGAATGAGCCATCTAGCGGCGATCGTTTGAACCAGAACGGGATGTTATTACCCGAGTTCGAAAGTCCTATACTGCCAATGCTATTCAGCACGTTTGATTTATATTATTGTGCGTTACAGTGAACGTATAAAGTTATAATATGATAGTAGTTTCAACATTCATATGTTTACCATATACTGAGAGATTTAAACACTGTCAGAGTGAATAAGATGAGAGATAATGCAAATTTTATAACTTGATGTTTTGCCTCTAACCCTGTGTATAAGCGGGCCGACTTTTTGAACAGTACTAAAACTCCCAGAATGCAATACCAGCGATCTCGGCTGCTAGGAGGCGGGACGCGCCTGCGCATTGAATTATGAAAATAGTCTGTTGCTACACATGCTAGTAGGCCGTGAACGCCGCAGAATAGAAATATTCTGAATAATAAAAATAGAGAATAGAAATAGAATAGAATTACGTGGACTCGTTTATAACGGAACCATAACAATATGTAGGATTCTGGGATCCTATTTTTATTTTATATATATATATATATCAGGTTTTAACGATGCGTTATACTGCTGGCTACGATCTATTGGCATCGGTGGATGATGAATGAGATGATGGAATTCTACAACTCATCATGATATAATATACCTGGATCCTTCGGATGAAGTTGAGTTGATCATGTGAACAATTTTTTCCCGACTTTATGATTGAACAGGCCCACGAATATCAATTTGTAGTGCTCTATGATCACTGAAGAGACCTATACATTATTATTCTTACTTTCAACTAGTGGGACCAGTCAAGTAAAACATGACTTCGAAAGACCTGAAAAACAGTATCGTAGACACCGACATATGAGGGACAGAATGAAGAAGCACATCATTTGACATTGTCGAATAATATACGCAGACCTCCTCTGTGTGAAGGTGAACAATGAATGAACACAATTACGCACTGACATTGTCAGCTACTTGGTGGGAGTGGCGGTGGGTTGGTTACGGGGGGGGGGGGGGGGATTTGCCAACCCACGCAAGAAGCGTTACGGGACAGATGGACAGACAAACGGACAGATCTGGAAGACTCTATGTATAATTCTCTAGAATGAATACTCATTTCAATTTCATATATTTGGATTTAGTGGATAAAGTTGATTCGATGATTTGAACAAAACCACTTTCTGAACTTTATTACTGAAATAAAATATATCGATTTATAGTGCTCTACGTCTACGGACGAGAGCTATAAAAAAAAAGAAAATAATTAGGCATCCTGAATGATATGAACGGAGTCAGTTGTGAATACAGCTAATCAGGTAATTGGACACCAGCCATTGCATTATTAGAACTACAACTCTGAAAGAAGTGAAGCAAATCATAGCAGTATCTGATCCCGAAGACCAGAAGGGATGCAAATCTATCGACCCTGTTTCTAAAAGAATATACAATCTAAGAAGCCGGATCTATTTTGCCACAGCCACATGTGATTTTTCAAATGTGTTCTCTTGACGATTCCTACTGTATTTTCTGATACATTTTTGGAATTGTTCTTGAAGATGTGGCCACGATAGGTCAAGAAACGTAGAGCACTAAAAATGAATATTCTTTTTCAACTAACTAGTGAAAAAAGTTGTTCGTTCGAATTGTTGACGGAGCTTCATCCAAAAAGTATAAATATATGTATATAATTTAGATAACATCGACCCCGATGATTCAAGATCCGATAGTCGATCAAAAATCAACCATTTTCATTTATTTTGTGAGCTCCCGAAAACCCCAAAGTCTATTGTTCGACGAAAGAATTTGTTAGGAGTTCGTGGAGGAGAACGGGGTGAGGAGGGGGGGGGGGGGGGGGGGGGAGGTAAGATCGTCAAGTATTACCACAATTTCTTTCTTTCTCTGTATGTATGTTGATGATCAACAAATGACATACAAATTCTGTTCAGTTGATCTGATTGGGAAGTTTTAGTTTTATGCTCGTGAGATCAATCAAATGAAAGTATTGTCTGTGGCAGTAAGAATCAAGATCATCGGACGTCGACAGGAAACTAAAAACGATAGTCTTGAGAAGACATCATACATTAGTACAATTCCTTCACGATATCCATCAGATTTCCATGAGAATGGCAGCACACCATAACTGCCAAGCTACGGGATCTGTGGTGATTTATATAGTTATTTCAACTAAAATAATATCAATCACTCCATCAACGATCTCGTACAATAAGCTTCATTATTGAATAAGATCGATACCGGCAATTGAAAACAATGATGAATAGTCAATAATAGGTGATTTCATATAAACTGGCAAAACGAATGAGGCGTCGTCCATCTCGTTTTGATCGTTTTCACTAGGCCAACGAATATCGCATTCACGAGTCCAGTCATCAAATGGAATCAAATTTGATCAAGCGATCAAATGAACTACGTGCTAACAGAAAGTGTATTCCGTTAGCTCGTTTCTGGGAATAGCTGACTCGCGCGGGTCGGCTATTCTCAAGACTCGTTTGTGAGCTCGTTCACAGGAATAGATGCGGCCTCGCGATCGGCTATGGCTAAGACCCGAACCAACTTGAACAATGGTTCGTGGGAATAATACGTTCGTGAGCCGTGGGTCGGGTCTTGGGAATGGACACTTGGTTAAACGAATCTCTAAGACACTGGCTGTCATCAATCAATTCCCGAGGTTATAATAGTGTCTGAAACTAGCGTGATTCTTTACAGGAAAGGTTGATCATCAGAAACCGGTTTGTCAACTATTTTCTTTAATATCAGGGATACTATCTATAAGCCTAAGACTGGGCTTCTGTCTCGATGGTATGCCCTCAGCCAACTCACATCCACCCACCCACACACATGCAATGCTCAAGTCAATCTGTTACCAAGAAAATCATCGAGAAACGTTGCATATTTTTATATGTGTTCTTCATATCAATGATAATAGCAGGACACACATAAACGCATTCGTATATTCATACATCACATGTAGGCCTACACAAGTAATGGTTTATAGCCAGTGTATGATCAGCCACAATGTAGATAGTACGAAGCCACGATTGGTGGTACAAGAAATAACCAGTAGCTAGTTCGTGAGCGCGTTAACTATGGCCATAACAACAGGTTTGCACTGTCCATACATATACATACAGGTGGTCCCAATACCAAGCATGGCTAATAAAAAGCCATGTAGGCGCTAGACGTTTATTGGAGATGGGTCGTGTTTTCTAATAAAGTTATTATTTCTTTTTAAAATCAAAATGTTCGGGTTTTTGAATCATGTGCCGATTAGATCTATCTGATGGGTATATTTCCGCCAGCCTGACTGAATTTGGTCGTCACGATAGCGAGGTAAAGATTTGATTGTTTTATTATATGCCTATATACACGGGTGGTGTACTATAAAAGATGTGCATCTCTGAAACAGAGCGAAAACTTGTAGGGATCGTTTCTGTAGTGTTTTATTATACTTTTGAGATTTATCCTAATTTAAATAATGGGTGTCGAAGAAAAACAATGCTCGATTGCCAGAAAATGTTTTAGTTATAATAGAAACAAAACAAAGCGAAAATGCATAAGGAAAAACACGTATATATTTGATTTAAAAGTGTGCTATGCATTATTACGTTCAGATATTCGTATCTCCATTTTATGTTGAATGATTTTATTCCGTGTTTTTAATTTTACATATCTATCTTCGCACAACAATCACAATTTTTTGGAAGCTCGTCCATGAATGAAACACAAATGTGTACACTTCATTGAAATCCTATAAGAAATCAGATATTCAAAGTATAAAATATTGATTGTCAGTGAAGTTATAATTCAATAACAGTCTGTACACCCCCTATTCCAGAAGTACTCGACCTCTATCTCGGGCAATTTGCAGGTCATCCATAGAGAAGGCATCAGACAGTGAAGAGTCAGTGATTTAATTCGAATTGAATTATTTGTGTTTGCCCAATGTTGAATGGCTCACCGATATAATCTGTTATATAACTGCTATAAATGATTTTGTGATAATTTTTTCCTTTTGACTCTTCAGGTTTTTTAGAATATTGTGAATAGTCTAAAAACTTGTGAATCGAATTTATGTGAATATGCATGTTATGTTAATTAAAAGAACGCAAACACAAAATCTCAACATGAGATAGCATATTCACCTATAAGCTATTGATTCTTCGTAGTATTGAGGAAAAGTCAAATATGCCCTGACTTGCTATACAATATACAAATTTCAATATTCTTGAGTTATTATCAAAGTTGTACCTCGAACGGTTGCCTGTGCTAGTATTGGGTAAACTCAGTTTAGGTCAATCCCCCAAAACAATAGGAAAAGTGAATTCTTCAATTAGGAACTGATGAAATAAACTTGCATTCTGCATTTCACCATGCATTCTACCACAACGAAGTGTTATACAGCAAATATAATTTCATTTAATAGATTAACAATAACATGAAACTATACGAAAGTTATTGAAATTTAAATTCTGACACAAATTGTACGAAATTTAAATGTGAGAAAACAATGGTTTTCAGAAATGAAATTAGCTCATATTTGATGAGAATTGTAAAAAGTCGCTACACCTCAAGAGTCGTTCTTTAAAGAAATAATGTTCAAACTTTTTCACGGGACTTAAAGTGAACTCTACTTTATTTTCATTCTGTACTACTGTCCCAGCAATTGTGCTCAAGATAATATTGATGCACAGGCATTTTCGAAGATAACAAATTGAAATTTTCATAGTTTCTCATTATACTTATCTCTTTTATGAAGAAAAATAATAGATAACACTACATATGGATGATGGAAATAATAATTCTGTATGAAGAAAATATATGCATGCATTTTTATTTATGTTATACGTGTACATACGTTTTTTCCGAGATACTATAGGCCCATACTGCTTCTAACTCATCAATCCAATAAACATATACTACCTACGATTGAATACCTAATATTATATTCCGAGTAAAACAAATGCCAGCATCCTCTCATTTTGTGACAGCTGTTATGTCATTACATCAACGTGCATGCGCATCTCCAAGTTGTTCCTACCATTTGTAAGATATAGAGGATACGTACACGATCCAATCACCCATTCAAGCGTAGATAGCTAGCTGCCTATGTCAAGAGTGTACCTACCACCTCTCCGGTTCTTGCAGAATGTATTTATATAGTTCAGTGTTGAAGCAATCAGTTGCGATTTATCAGATCGCAACTCTAGCAAGCCAGCAAGACGAGCTAATGGGTAAAATGCATTTCGAAAAGAATCGTTCTAGACACGATAGTTGTAGGCTGGACAAACCAACGAAGCAATAAGTTAACAAGTCATGCAGCGAGCTAAAGGTGATCTCCAATATGTGTGTGCCCTTAGCATTGTCAACTATTAATCTTATTTCACTGGATCGTGTAGAGTATACTCATTCGATATGTACGATGTTAAAATGCATATACACATTGTTGCACTCAAGATCAGTTCCATACTATAATTGCTTTAGTTCTGGCAGCAGTAATAGATATTGAATTGTTTATTTTATTATTGATGTTGTAAGAGCTAATTAACTTCACACAATGCTACATAATAAAAAGAAAATTGGATTATAGTATTTGTTAGTAGTTATAAATTCATTGAAATGGGTCTGAGAAATGATTCATAGGCGTATAGACCTACAGTGATTGCAATTTTTTCAGAGTCTTATTTGCAATATGATGATACAAGACAGAATATGAAAAGTGTCGACAAGATGATTTCAGTTTAAGCAAAGCGCCGTATGGTGGATCAGTGGGACTGTTGCTGATAATGAATGTTTGAGCTTATTTTTGTGTTCAAGTATTTTTCCTTATCTTCCCATCACACTCGATTCATCTATTCCATTCCAATTTCGATCATCACAATATTATTGATCAGAATTTCAATGAGAGTGTGTATGGATACTTGAATTTTTTCTAGACTCTCGCAGTTTATGATTATTTTATTTTGAACTGAATTCACCTTAATTTCAATATAATTTAAAAAATTTGTGAGTTGTTTAGCAATTTTACTCTGATTACTGATTCTGATCACTGATACCACTGAATAAAAAAGGTCGAAAATATAATCGAGAATATACACATCAATGAAGGACATATTTACTCATTATATCACGCTTTATAGAACACCTGGTAACATATCTCACTCATGGACTCCTTCATTCAATCCAAGCGATTCAGCATGAAACAGTGAACCACGGTACAGTCAATGTGAAATGATGAACCCCCATAGGTCATTCAACGCGCTGATATCGTCTATCACCAGGCAAGATAGAAACCATCTTATAAGTTATTCATAATCACTATATTCAACGCACTCACCTACAACAAAATGGATGACAACCAATATAATAAAAAGACAGACGAGAAAACTACATACAATCAAACATCTATGACTATGAGCATAGACTAATGTATCTTCCGAGACTGACAATGCACGCTTGTACCTCATATGGAAAATAACCTTTTATATTTATCTTGTATAAATAAAAGCATCTGAATGACTCCAACACTCGAGAGGATTGCATGCTTCTGTCTCAAATACATATTGTAATGTTGTTATTCATACTTTGGAGGAAGAATGAACGGAAAGAACGGATTTTGAAATCAAATTTGTTCAGTTCAGTTCATATATAATATATATATATATATATATATATATATATATATATATATATATATATATATATATATATATGAATATATATATATATTTATATATATATATATATATATATATATATATATATATATATATATATATATATATATGTATATATATATATTTATATATATATATATATATATATATATATATATATATATATATATATATTTTATATATAATATATATATATATATATATATATATATATATATATATGTATATATAAATAAATATATATATATATATATATATATATATATATATATATTTATATATATATATATATATATATATATATATATATATATATATATATATATACATATATATATATATATATATATATATATATATATATATATATATATATATATATATATTTATATATATATATATATATATATATATATATATATATATATATATATATATATATATATAAATATATATGAATATATATATATATATATATATATATATATATATATATATATATTTTATATATATATATATATATATATTTATATATATAATATATATATATATATATATATATATATATATATATATATATATATATTTATATATATATATATATATATATATATATATATATATATATATATATATATATATATATATATTGAATATATTCGAAATATATATTTATATATATATACACATATATGGATATGAAGAGTGCATGAAGCGCCAGTTGAAAAGCCACAGGCTATTATTGCACGCCGCCTCTTGATTGAAACCATGCATTTATGATGGCTAAGCCGCAGAATAGCACCGAGCCAGATCACATGAATGATTTGCTGCATTATTGGATATCCAGTATTATGTCTGCATATCATAGAGGGAAATATAATACGGCATATTCTTGTACCCCATCCCAAGGGTAGGTGGTCAAATGGGTAGAGAAGAGGAACCAGGGGAAGAAAATAAATCTGGCGCTAAACGCGTTTTGATAGGATTGTACCTATCGTCGTTGGGGCTAGTATAAGTTCTAGCCCTGACGACGATAGGTTCAATCTCTTTGGCCATTAAAAAGATTCATATTTTATTTACCACAATACTTGGTATCATCCCTGAATCAGTGTGAAATACCATATTCACGACCAATTAAGAGGCCTCCAAATAACGATATATATATATATATATATATATATATATATATATATATATATATATATATATATATATATATATATACATATATATATATATATATATATATATATATATATATATATATATATATATACATATATATATATATATATATATATATATATATATATATATATATATATATATTTATACATATACATATATATATATATATATATTTATTCATGTATATATATTTATATATATATATATATGTATATTTATATATATATATATATATATATATATATATTCATATATATATATATATATATATATATATATATATATATATATATATATATATATATATATATACATATATATATATATATATATATATATATATATATATATATATATATATTTATATTTATATATATATATATATATATATATATATATATATATTTATATTATTATATTATATTATATTATTATTTTATGAGCGTATAACTATATATAACATAGTACAAAATTATTCGAATAATGAAAAAAATATATATATATCATTATTATCATTATTATTATTTTTTTTTTCTTCTTTCTGAATATATATATTCATTGTTTGTAGAAACACAGACAAGTCGAAACTTATGTGACTTTGTTGGTTTACGTTATTATTAGGTTGTATAATTAAAATATGAATAAAACGCCTCGAAAAAAAAATATCCTTCCGATTCAGTTTTATTCACTGACAAAGATGTCACTTTGAAAGAAAGTACCTGAACGAACGATATTCTTATGGTTCTCCTTATTATATTCATTATCACCCATATATTATTCGAAACCGACACCAGCAAACCGACGCTACCTTCAATACATCTTGTCAGAAACCTACAGAAAAAGTTCTGTAGTTTAAAATAACACCCGAATGATGGAGGATACAGCATGGTAGACGCATGCCCGTTTCCCTGCTGCTGCTTGGAACGTCTTGGTGGGCTATGGACACTTGAATGCTCGAATGTCGAGAACAAGCTTCATGGTATAATGATATATATCACAAGATAGTATTTACTAGGAAGAGCACAATGTGGGGTCGATTGAGCCAGTTTTATGGATGAGATCCCACAAACTTTATGCCTGTGAAACGCCATGGCGCCTATAATATATAGAGAGTAGTCACAAGCATGGATCGAACCCGTTTCTGCCTTTTTTGATTCGAAACTAAAACCACAATAATGAATGTGTATTATGATAGGCCTACATAATGTACGTACATTTTCCACGTGGAAAGTCGAGTTGTCACTGCTGTTGGTAGGCGACCTAATTTTCTGTCAATACATCTAATACGGAATACAAATTACTTTTGGCGTAACACGATATTGTTGCAGAGACAGATTGCAGGTAAAATCAGTCAGTGATTTACCCAACTCAACAGAAACTCTTTACGTTTCACTCTCTCAACGCGTATTTACTTCATCAGTGTGATATCTATGTCAAATCATTTTTTTCGTTAGGTTCTCTTTATTTGCCTGATATCAAATGAACTGACCGAGTCACATCGTGAGAGAGTGTGAATCTCTGGAAGTGATTCACAAACATTATCACTATTCATAATAATAATAATAATAATAATAATAATAATAAGTCCTTATTTCTTTCAAAACACAACACAGTTGGGTATACATATAGTTACTTACATAGTTGGCATTTAAAAGAAAATGTCGAGGTTCGGTGGGATGCCTCTCTTCCAACTAACCATGATTAATAATAGAGATAATAAAATATATAATAATAGAAATTTATCATTATTATTAAAATTGAATTAAATAGTTGTAATAAGAAAACACTAAGAATATTTTGAAATAAGAAAATATAGAGATCATTCATTTTTAAAACTAAGAAAGTGAAGCTATAAAATTTAAACTCTGACAAGTAATAATGAGTGACATGATTAAATAACTTATAGTGACCATCTTTTCATATGAATTGAAACTTCAAAATGCATATCGGATAATAATATATTCTAGATTTTAACAAGCGTTATAATTACCAATTACTTGGGTGTAATTCAACTTTCTCATACCATATAAACAATCATACTAGATGGTATGGATAAAATATAAAATTATAATGAAACAGCTAGAAGTCTTCAGTTGAATCTAAGTACTAGTATAATCAAAATATACATTATAAATAACAATATTGAAAATGACCCAGAAGTGAGTCTTTGTGGGTTTAATCTTGGGCTTGAGTATGAATTTTTTTCTTTTTTTTTTTTCTTTTACATTTTGATATTTTGATATTCCACAGCACACAGATTTCAGAACAAAAACGTCAGTTTTCACCGATTCAAGGATAGCGTATTTATATAGGCCTATATATATATATATATATATATATATATATATATATATATATATATATATATATATATATATATATAAATATATATATATATAAATATATATATATATATATATATATATATATATATATATATATATATATATATATATATATATATATATATCCATTGAGCAAGAAATTCCTGACAATAATTTGACATTCATACGAAACTGATTCACCGGTATACATTCACCTAAAAAAGAATGGACTACACAATAGTTGGCCACCAAATGGAAAATACTCAAAAGTGGTGAAGATTTTTGTGAAGCACTTTCAGGCAACATCCTTTCTCAGGATGTGAGCCGAATAGAGTATACTGGACAATTTTACCTTTAAACGTATGCCTACACTGCAATATTGACAATATCCTATGTAAACCAACTACACCAAGAGATTATTTCATATCAAGAGTGTTGTCAGAGAAGAAGACCGCATGCCACACAGCATTGACTGCTTAGTTCTTCACACAAAACATGCACATTACCAAAGATATGGGTCTTCAAGTATATCCGATTGTTGTGGGTCCGCTTCCGTGAATGGAAAACGAACGCATCAAGAGATCTAATATAAGCTGGTGATATCTGTAATATCATTGGTCGGAACATTATTTGAACATGCAGCTGTGTTGAAGTATGCAAAATATCAATCCATGTCCGAATGGCAATAAGTGCAAAAATGCATTCAAATTCATAGATATCAAAAGTACCGATATCGGTACCTGAAAATGTATGAGAGTGAGTTAGCAAGTAGGAGTGTGATGATTTAGACAGTGACTGTTAAGGTGAAAAATGTAATTGGAATATAATACTTCCAAATTAATTAAGAGCAAAATTCATCAACATAGACTATCACAATATCAATTTTTTTCGGGTTTCATTAATATTTGAAATGAAATAAATCGAGCCATCCCTCTCACAAAGAAGAAAGTTATCACTACGTCCGAGTGTTTCGAGATGATATGTCATCAAATCAGTGTTTTTTCCTCACTTAATTATATGAACTGTCTTTTTCTGCTATCACCTTGATCTGCTTAAAAAATCCATGTCGTTAGAATACCCACAAGTACAATTAGGTGATATTTCAAAAAGATAGGTTTACCTCAACTATTGACCTTTGACCGCAAATGAGTTGCAATATGACCCGAGCAACATTATTTTGTGTTGAAACACTTGAAGAGTTCATAAACTACGCTCGAAAGTTTTTTCGTCGAATAAACGATGAAAAATGAAGAAAATAACAATTTTTGGATACATTTTAATAGCTGATCCAGGTCAAAATATGTCAAATCGATGAATTTTTATTTTTCCTACTTTATCAAACTATGGAACATGTTTCTTATAGAGTTGAAAAATCCAAATGCATTTTCGTTTGTTAATTAACAAATGATGAGAAGACACAAAATGTGGCTTTACATCTCTAATTTCACACAATTTCTCATCGGTATATCATGCTTTTTTGGAAAGACCTCATCCCAAGCTTTTATTCAATGTATGACAACCTTTAATGTCTCAATTTTGAAACCGAAAAAGGCTATTTTGGACAGTTATGCAAAGGACGAATAATGAAGTACAGAATCATCAATAATTAATTATCACTCTGAAATATATTGACATCTGCAGTAGAGTGTGTTTGATCATTTTGAAACTTTGTTTCATTGTGGTGTAATTTCCAGAAATTTCATAATACAAATTCAAAACTATACAAGCATATTTGAATCATTCTGAAAAAACTTCTATTCGTAATGGTCTCTCGACATTTTGATACAAGTCTTGAATCCTACGAGGTCTGAATAATTAATGAAGAGTGACATATTTCATATTTTTCACTTTATTCACTCCGACCAGTATATTGAAAGCAATAAGTACTTCGGTTTTCCAATACTGGGCTGGAGAAATAATAAAAAATCATCAAATCGATCAAATCATCAATTTTGAATGATATGATTGATTTTGTATAATTAATTCTCATTCCAGTGCGACGTATACAAACAATATTGAATGTGATATTACATTTTAGGCCTTTCCTTGATATATGGGGTATACCTCATACCTATCAATTCCTATGCAATATCGCAAGGTTGGCCGGTTGAGTCAGGTAGAAAAAAGACTTTTACTTTTGGTTCAAGCTGTATACTTGAGAACACATTAAGTGACTACATGTTCAAGCCACACCGAATGCATCGTCTAGCAAATATACCGACATTATATGCATCAAACCAGCAGACAGTGTATTCATATACACTCGCCAAGTACAGTCCATGGAAGAGTCAGCAAAAAAAATGATCCGATTTCATTCAATACAAATTTAAATTATCAAAAGATTTTTTTTCAAGTTCATTTTCAAGTTTTTCTCAAGTTCAAGTTCAAGTTCATATTTCAAGTTTTTTCGATTTCATCCAATACAAATTTAAATTTTCTGAAGATTTCTTTTTTCAAGTTCATTTTCAAGTTTTTCTCAAGTTCAAGTTCATATTTCAAGTTTTTTCGATTTCATCCAATACAAATTTAAATTTTCTGAAGATTTTTTTTTCAAGTTCATTTTCAAGTTTTTCTCAAGTTCACGTTCAAGTTCATATTTCAAGTTTTTTCGATTTCATCCAATACAAATTTAAATGTTCTGAAGATTTTGTTTTCAAGTTCATTTTCAAGTTTTTCTCAAGTTCAAGTTCAAGTTCATATTTCAAGTTTTTTCGATTTCATCCAATAAATATTTAAATTTTCTGAAGATTTTTTTTTCAAGTTCATTTTCAGGTTTTTCTAAAGTTCACGTTCAAGTTCATATTTCAAGTTTTTTCGATTTCATCCAATACAAATTAAAATTTTTTGAAGATTTTTTTTCAAGATCTGTAGATTCTGAAACAAAGTGGTATTTTGAATAATGATGTCTCTTAGATATTGATGTGCATATTATCGGAAACTTGACCCATGCACTGAGCTAAGCGAGCACTGAGATTGAAGTCGAATCTGGGTGCTCGATTGGAGTCGAATAGCAGTCGAATGATCGACACGTTCATATGACAGGATACATTTGAGTAACAACTCTCATGGGATGTGTCTTTATAGATCATCAGATTCCAAGGTGTAACAATTGTACGTTACTACACAGGTCCGTGTCTCTCTTTCAAACATCACCTAGGCTTAATATCAATTTTGAGGACAGGTTGGGTTCATGGATGCGATCCTTTAACGATATGTATGAACATTAATATATATATATATATATATATATATATATATATATATATATATATATATATATATATATATATATATATATATATATATATATATATATATATAATATTGTACACCACCCATGACAGTCGTTTCTCAAATTTGTCCTGTCATATGAATTTGTCGATTTTTCATCTTGAATCTCGGTACTCGCTTAGTTGAGAGGGTAAAGCTTTGGGAACAAACTAAGAGGCCCTGGGTTCAAGTCGCGGAGTGAGCACATTATCATGAATTGACAAAATCGTTGATATATATCGGTAATGATCGCACATGAATGGATGTTGTTCCATATATATATAATATATATATATATATATATATATATATATATATATATATATATATATATATATATATATATATATATATATATATATATATATATACATATATCTTATATGTATGTATAAATATATATATATATATATATATATATATATATATATATATATATATATATATATAAATATATATATATATATATATATATATATATATATATATATATATATATATATATATATATATATATATATATATATAAATATATATATATATGTATATTTCAACCATGAGTTATATATTTTAACATTTGTATTTGGCAGTCACCTTAATTTATTATTAATTGAATCTATTTCTCATCTCTTTAATAGCACGACAGAGTGTGTATCCACCGTTAGAGCTGTAGGCTATACTCCGTAGATATACTTAATAACCGAAACACCCTTAGTATAAAACTCGAATGTTTTTGAAATATATATATATATATATAAATATATATATATATATATATATATATATATATATATATATATATATATATATATATATATATATATATATTCGTGTATATATATATATATATATATATATATATATATATATATATATATATCCATATGAATATATATATATATATATATTTTATATATATATATATATATATATATATATATATATATATATATATATACATATATATATATATATATATATATATATATATATATATATATATATATATATCCATATAAATATATATATGTATATATATATATATATATATATATATATATATATATATATATATATATATATATATATATATATATATATATATAGATATAGATATATATCTATTTATTTAAAACATTTTTTTTTTCCAAAACTATGGAACTATCGAATTTGATACTGTGATGGATTCAGTTCCATATATATTCAACAATCAATTCAATTTCTATCAACAAATTGTTTGCCCAATTATAATAGCGTGTGCATAATGTGAACAATCTTGTTTTCTTATTGAGTGAAAAAAAAACAATCGCCTCGAGGAATGTTCACGTCTAGTACAAACCTGTCACTTAAACGGTTCATTTGCGTTAATAATGATGCAAACCAAGCATCGAGCCTACCAATTGATCCTAACAGAGATTTCAGAATGTACATTGTCGCCTCACGATGATCCTTCTAATGCGAGTGCCCATGTTGTGCCTATATGCTCGGGGGAGGCAAGTCACTGAATAAGTCAAGTAGAATATCAAACAAACGGTGGGGGGTCTCGATTCACGTTTCTCTTGTCTTTTCTTTGTGTTTTATTATTCTTTTCTTATCAATCTCTTTCTTAATGAGCTAAGTTAAGTATAAGTCAAGCATGATTATACCGCACCATAGTTCAAGTCAAGTATACCTTGAAGGTGCAACAACAGCATCGGCATGCAAACTCCAGCGACGCGCAATTTGTATACTAAAATGACCACACACAAACAGAAATTTTTTTTTTTTTTTTTTTTTCTGAAATTAAAATATATTGAAATGTTTTTTCAGATGTTTTTCTGTATTGTTCATATACATGACGAAAAGAAAAGTCATCGTTTTTTGTTGAAACTTGTCGTGTATGTTGGTGTCGGCAAAAGATATTTTAAAATACTTGGTGGCATGGTGCGCTTGGCGGGAATATATAGCGTCAACTCTTTTGCCATTCACAAGAAAGTGTAGAATATTCATACGAAACAAATATCACCAGTTGTGAATCAGGTGGAGTTGACTTCAGTATAATATGATCAAATGTCTTGGTTGTTCACATTCAGGCGTGCTCGATCATTCCGGAACAATTTCACTGCACGCAATGGCCATTGGGCACAGCCCGTGCATGTATAGGAGCTTATAATACGTGTCACATTTCACAAATTATGATCGTTTTCAAGTCGAAACAACAAGATACCCAACCGAAACCATTTATTCAACTGAATTCCTCAAGACATGTCAAGAGAGCTACTATTTAATATCCATTTTTTTATTAATGTTACACTACATAGTGAGACGGGGGTTTTAATTGTTTGTTAGTTGAAAGTAGGAACATAGGACACATTATGAAGGAGTGTTAGCTTCGGTTATTCATCATTCTCAAGATTGGAAGAGTTTGATGAGGGAAGGGGGTCGGGTCACAGTATTATCATTCCAATCAGTACGATAATTAACAGTATTCACAGATATTACATTCATTCTTTCTCGCTCTTTCTCTCTCATTCTCTCTCTCTCTCTCTCTCTCTCTCCTCTCTCTCTCTCTCTCTCTCATTCTCTCTCTCTCTCTCTCATTCTCACTCTCTCTCTCTCATTATCTCATTCTCTCTCTCTCTCTCTCTCTCTCTCTCTCTCTCTCTCTCTTCTCTCTCGCTCTCTCTCTCGCTCTCGCTTTTATCGCTTCTATTCAAGTGTTAGAGAGGAATACGTGGTTCCAGGTGTTAAGAACGATAGAACGGTTTAGAGATCATAACGCCATTGTTTCATCATTTCATGCTACTTTGTACCAAGCTATATACAATGTTTATTCCTGTTTCATTTCATTTTTGTTTCACACTGCCTACAAAGTTATTTCCCCACCTTTGGCTATACTTCGTCTTATACTGTCTACTTGTACTTGACTACCCTTCTTTTTGGTCTTGTAACGCGTATGTCCTACGTGATTGAAGTTCGGCTACCGGTCAAGATGGGGCTATAGTTTCATCTTAACCGCTACAGCTGTGGAGCTGTATATGGGGAAATGCTTACTTGTGCAAAAGCGAAAGTGTCTATCCAGTGTTGATATGTTAGTACAGTTGGTAAAAGAGTATTTTTGTTATTGTAATAATACTTAAGGGGGTAGCCCCAGCATGACATTTTTTTTGGCCCAAAAAATTTATTTCCATATTTATTGAAGTAGGCCTATTTGTTAACAATAATTCGGAAAATTCGTGACCGCAGCTCACGTATTTAAAAAAAAAAATTATTTCAAGATTTGAATGCAACACAGATGGTAATGCATACTCTGCCTATTCGTAATAAGTAATGAAACTTCGGGTACATTTTCCCAAGAACCAAGTTTTTTCTGACCTGTAACAACATAACTAAAAAACTACTGGTCTGATTTGAAAAAAATTTGTTTCAAAATGTGTATTTTTATTGTCATTATCGTGTGTAGTAAAACTATGAAAATAATCAGTACATATGAATATTCAGGTGTGACTGTGTGGCCTCAAAATCATATATAAACTGTATTAGATATGAAATGATTGATTATATAACTAAAAATTGCAATAGATTTTTTTCTGGAGGTTCACACGATAACAGTGTGTATGACGAACAATATCCACTAAAATTCAACAAGATAGATACCTTGTGATTTGTGGCTGCATGTTTTGTATTTTTGAAAAAACATAACATTACTCAAATTATATTAAAATTATTATTTCGATTTTTTTTCAATATTTTTTCTGATCATGTGTGAGCAATGGAATGATGGAAATAGTGTGCAAGTTTCAATGATTTATGGTGGTTGATTGAGCGGGAAAAAATTCCTACATTTAGTCTTAATTATCCTATTCCATACTGTGGCTACCCCCTTAAGTAGTTTGTTCGAGGACAAATATTTATAACTAGTGGGACCAGTCAAGTAAAACATGCCCTGGAAAGACCTGGAAAACAATATCGACAACACCGACATATGAGGGACAGAATGAAGAAGCACATCACTTGATATTGTCGAATGTTATACGCAGACCTCCTCTGTGTGAAGGTGAAGAATGAATGAACACAATTACGCACTAACATTGTCAGCTACTTTGTTGGTAGGAGTGGAGGTGAGTGTGGTGTGAGGAGAGGAGCGGAAATGAGGCAGAGGCCTTTCGCCAACCCGCGGCAGGGTGCACGCGCAAGAAGCGTTACGGGACAGACGGACTGTCAGACAGAAGCTCAGATCTGGAAGACTTCATGTATAATTTTAGTGAAATCAGGTTATCACATCGACTACAAGATTTTCATTCATTATCTGGATCATTATAATCGAGATAAAAACATGATTTCATAGAAGTAAGATATTTGTTTCAAAATTTCAAAATTACCACCAATTGCTGTGAGTGCAATATAGATTGAAGTGGGATGAGCTTTTGTATTATAGAATGTCAGGTTGCTCACGCAGTATTGGACAAGACAAAATCATCGGGTACTCGTAGCCGCAGTGTGAAACAAAATTGGGATTGCAGTGGGGTAAGTTGGGCAGACGATTTTGAAGGCAGTGGGAGAAAGAAAAATGTATGCATACGCAGGGTAGGCAGTATAAGAATAGGCAGTGTGAGAATAAACCGAATTATCATATAGCAACATTGATTTCAAGTTTAGATTTTGTTCTTGTCATAACATGTGATTTTGAGATTTCAGTCATAAAAGAGTAATATGGTGAACAATTCATCAATTTTAAGGCCGTTGAGTCATTTTAGGTGATATTTGACCGATACTGATGGAGCAATCTTGTTTCCTCTTTTTTAATAACATCGAAACTTGATACAAAATTATAATCCCCAATTAATGCTATGGATGAAAGATGGGATCGTTTGAACGGGGCACCACAAGGGCGATCTACAACCCCATTTTGATTGGATACAAGTCTTTCAGTTTCCGAACGTCCGGAACACATTATGACATGTTGGAGCAAACTAGCTTTATTCCGTGAATTGTGTCTCTGTGGGTGTAATTAATTGTTACACAATATGTGACATCTTGAATGGTTAATATATTATTAAAAAATATTTCAAAACAGAATGAACATAGCCTATAGATGATAACAAACACATGTAAGTCATTAGACTTGAATATATTTCTGGAATTGATCTATTTTGAATGTATATACGTGATTCTTCTAAAATTAGTCTACAATTTCATATACAACTCACTAAATGATTGCTGATATTAACCCTGAACTATCCAACAATTGTTATCAATTTGATTCAAGTTCAAGAAGCACGGAATTATAAAAATCAGCAATGTAACTTTTTTATGTGTATCAGCAAAATAAAATAAATACATTTTCACTTGAATTTGTATCGATCATTCACAATTGAAAGTATGTCAAATGTATGTATGTGAATATTTTATTGTCTCATGCATTATTCTCAGCTTCATACAATCCAGTTCAATTTTGCTTATATATATATAATTGGTAATTAATGACTGATGAATGAAAATTATTCACAAGTGGAACTTGATCCATTTAATTTATGTTCACTCTGGCTACTTCTAATATTGTCTAAAGTCAACCGCTGGTTTGGGCCACTTACATAACAATATCCTCAAGTGCGTTCTATTCTGTATAGTGGTGCATGGTTCCAAGGAGGTAAGAACTTACCAATATTTATATTGTAAACTTTTGTTGCCAATTTATGTGTACGGCCGGCTTCCTCAAAATGAGAATAACTCAATTAATTAGCTCACTCTTCAATAGAATTTTGAAATAATACCTCCAACAATTCATTAATAACCTAACTTGAATATGTAATCGTTTAACTGGCTTCATATCAACTGCATTCATTTGACCCACATGGTACGCTCTGAACACTTCGAACCATTTGCGTAACTCGTAAATCCCTGGCGGCAATGCGTGCGTATTAGGAGCATTCTTGTATTCGATTTAATTTAAATCGTTGTCTCAACTTAAATTAGAATACGCTATATTTTAATAAACCTATGATTGAGCACCTGTTTTTGACTGGTATTAAGGAGGGGTTGGAGTTTCGTGTGGATGGGCCAAGAGGGAAGTGATGGTGGAAAGAGGCAATGTGACGTCACAACAGATCGTTTAATTTTATCACTTCATTCCATCACAGATATACAACGTATTTATGTCAAATCTGATGAAAAAGAGCATGGCGTCATCCATATGTTATTTATACGTCATGTCTCTGAACTCTATAGTTTATAGACAAGGTAAGCTGAACCATTCTGTTGGCATGCGGGACCCGACAGGACCATTCGGAGCCAAGGCACAATTAGAGTGAAGCAGTTCTTATGTTCCAAAAGAAGACGCGATCAACATTTGAATATTCATAAGCTCGACCCTTCTTTCCATTAACTCAAATCTTTCCCTTACGGCTGTCCCAACTAGAAAGAAACGTCCACGTGTTTTTATCATTTCCCCTACCATTTTTTTTTTTTTTTTTGTGGAACTTCAAAACGCCAGCATATTTTATTATGATACTAAGTCATTATTTAAAATAAGAAACAGGAATGATCAATGTAACTTGATCGGTAATCAATAACGGAGAAATCTGAAGATCGAAATGGTCGGCATAATATACAGAAACACTGAAGCCCAGCCTCTCTCTATCTCTTTCTACTCTCTTTTTAGTTTAGATAGGGAACAACCGCTTATATAGTATTATATAATAAGATCAACTTATTTATACTCATGATTAATTAATGTTTGAAATCAATGTCATGTTTCGTTAGCCCAGGTATGGGGGATGCAATAGAGATGCACATTAGCCAAATCGTTGGAATACGTTTTTCGCCATTTACCTCCAGTTTGGCGCTGTTAAGAACAAAGGGTTTATTTTTCAACGATCGTTGACAGTTTAACCACTCCACGTTTAATTATGTTAAATTATATGACATGAGCACCACCTCACTCACATAATTCTATTAGCTCTGTGGCCCGGCGTCCCTCACACTCGCTCAGAACCTCTTCGTATAAGTCATGGCACAGCTCGTACAACCACAGAACACATCACACGAATGGGGCTATAGCATTTTCGTTCCATTCTTCCACCAACCCATCAAAGTCAACAGTAAAGTCATGAAAGTCTTATAGTTTTATAGTTCTTGAGGCTAATTATTAATTACTTTGTACCAGACCGATAGAGGGAAAAGGATTATACCGCCGTGTTCCCGACGAGAAATATCTTGAGATAGACTTGCGCTGTCACACTAAACTAACTTTACAGACAACCGTTCGTATTTAGTTCAACATTAGATGAGACCGACGATCGAGCCTTCATTACAATTGACGACAGGTATATACCCATAAGACACGGCGCGCATCATTTGCGTGTTGCAAGAACGTTGCAATGCGAGTGTAACAAGATAAATAATTTCCTCTTCCATTTGCTGAGCCCTTTCTTGGTGGTCCATACTTCAGTGAGGGCGGCAGAGCAAGAGAAACGGTATATCTATTCATTTCATTAAATAGACAAAGATAGGAACATACAAATGTTTCTTTTAATCGTATGGATATTAATATTCGAACATATAACAAAACGTCTACACCAACCAAGTGGATCTTGAAATACTGTTCATACCGTATAATGTACTTGTACTTCCAACAAGCTAAAAGATGAAAACCTTCAGCTATATATTTGAACAACTCAAAAGTGACAGTTACTAATATTACAATGCTTTTATAGCTTGTCATTAAGTGTAAGTACAGCCCACTAATTGCATCGGGTGTCTTCATTACGCAAGGACACCGACGAAGCATACTCCTAGCTGCTATGGAATAATTCAGTTAAGTTATGTTGTTTCATACAACGATTCTATCCGCTTGATGTTAGTTCATGTTCGTTTCATCTCATTTGTATCCGCATCACTATCATATAGGCCTAATCACGTGGAATATGGAAAGGTTTATATATTGTAGTTACGGAAGAAGACGATACATAGGCTTACAAACTTCAGTCCTATGCAAAAAGGAACAGTCTTCTATCAATACATGCATTTCTATTTTCAAGAAATGTACATACATTACTTCCGTTGATCTGTTGATTTAGTTTCCATGAAAGATCTTTGTTTCATCAAGGCAACATCTTTCAATTTTGAGAATTATGATAGATTGCGTTTCAAATAACAGAAATTAAGGCACTATAGTCAGAATATAGTTCTACTCTCATGAAACATTAAATTGAATAGTTCTACGGAGTAATTGAACATGTGTATATATACACAAGGATTTGATGATAGTATTTCACTTGTACAAGTAAATATTTGCCAGCATCTACTTTATTGGGAAATGAAGAAAAATAATATCGCATTTATTCAAAAATGCATGAATAATCAATTGTAGGAAATAGCTAATATGGCTATCGATTAAATAGCAATGATTAGTTTATAATTACCGTTTAAGAGCAAGGCACAACATGATTGAAAGCTATTCGTTAGCAGGCAAACAATAAAACAAGATAACTGAAAGTTGAAAAAACAAAATCGGTAACTGCCTGATCCAAGTTGGTCGTAGGCGTATTGAACGACGTGTGATATAATGTTTAAAGTTGAAGCCATATTAGGATGGAAATAAAATTAATTAGCCTCTACGCCTACTATATACAACGTTAAACCGTGAGGAGTGTATGAATGATAAATGTGTTGATTAATATTTACTTTTACTTAAAAAATCCATTTCACATAGCAGTTTTACTATATGGCATAAGTTTTTAATTTCTACATTATGAATATATATATATATATATATATATATATATATATATATATATATATATATATATATATTTATGAATTCTTGGATTGCTGGAAATTGGAATATTAGGTGCTGTCGAAATTTGTCAATTCAATTTTTGGGGGTCGATGATTATTTCTTCAAATAGTGACATATGTGTGTTCTGAAAAAATCAGTATATCTGTTCTGATCATAATTATCTTTAAATATATCAATCGGATTCAACTCGAAAAAATTACCGCATAAACATGACAGTCAAAAAATAGGCCCATTCAAAATTCAGATCAGAAATATTTTCATTAAACTTCAATGCATCATCTTATTCAGTGACAATAAATTGAAGAATCAACGTCTGCCACGTAGGAACATACGCAAGGGCTTATGAAGTTGGAGTTTTTTTCTCAATTTTCTTCGATTATAATTTTTCAGTCCGATAAGTATAACCATGCATATTCTATGGTTTAACTAACTCATCATTAATTTCAAAATTACTTCCACCGTGAAAGTAGGCCCTCGAGTAGGCCCATTAGGGTTTCACAAAAGCTCTCCGGATTATGTCTCCAAGTTCACCTTGCTGTTGGTGGGCTCTTGAAATAATAATAATGAACAATTTCAACAAGTAAAATGGGGTCCATACACGGGAATTGAGACTCATATAGAACGTCATTTTGCATTGCCAATGGAACTTCATTTCCACATCTTATTATAATTTATGTAGATTGGGGTAGAGGGCCGTCTCCTACTATCTGGTGTACCTTTGCTTCCTTGTGGAGTTTCGATCACAGTCTTGTTAGCTGAGATGATTATTGAAAGGCCACCTGGTATTTCTATGGATGCTGTTGTACTATATGCTTGTTATGATTGAGAGGGTGTAGGTCAAAGTAAAGGTGATGACAACAATAACTGGAATTGTATTGATGAATGGGAAGAAGACCCCCCGTCCCCCCTTCTAACACCTCTTGTTCAACACCCCCACAAGAATTCTATTGTAATTACTCGTGCTTTCCTTTTAGCTGCTCGAGGTGACGTCAATATATTATGGTAATTTTAGTAGTACCCATATAAAAAAATGCTTGTTTTTGCCAGCTGTGAGTCAACTTGATTTGTTTATGATATTTTCAATGTTAATAAGCTAATATGTTGAGTTCAATTTTAGTTCTGTCAAGTAAACCACAACGTAGAACACAAATGTGTTGGAGTGATTGTCATAAACCAGATAATATTTGGATGAGCGAGAGCGAAGACTTCCATCCTACTCTTACGAAACTTTGTCTGCGTTTCTGTTGTTGTTGATTTGTTTGTTGTGTTTGTTTTTTTGAAAGCACTGCACAGGTCGCACCTTGTGACTGATCAACATGATTTTTTTTTTCTGGACACGTAGATGTATTCAATTAGGAACAGAATAGTTTTGTAGTGAAATCGATTTGACTCGTTTTGAAAAATTCACGAAATTTGTAAAAATTTTATATAAGATTAGACTGGACGGGAAAATTTGAGAAGTAGAATATTTCACCAAAAATTCAAAATTTTCACTAAATGTTAACACATGAAAAATAAAGACTGACAGAAGTGTTTCTTCCGAACGGAAAAACCTGCTATGAAGAAAATAATTGAATGCATGTTTTTTTTCATCAAATAGATAGAAATGATAGCAAAACCATGCTGTCAAGATTCATGGCTTTCTAAAGCTAGATTCGATAGATGCCAAGTCAAGTATATTTTATACCAGTCAAGGTGTGTAGAATTTTCGATTAAATTTCATATGAATATCTCGATCGGCCATCTTACAACGCTGCATTTGCCCAGTTTTACGTCTTGTGAGCCCCCTATTTTGATGTCTGGAGAATAAATAGTGTACCTCTCTGTCTAGATCAGGCTTTTCAAATTTTTAAAAGTCCCACAAATTTTGCGTACAATTTACTATCTCAAATTCTCAATTCATGATATGAATGGTATACTATTGACAACAACAATTCAATAATACAGGGTTGCTGCTTGGATTGGATTGCAAAAAAGTCATTTCTATGCCTAATCAATTGAACCTACAAACTACGTCTCACTGTTCGTTGTTCAATAATAATGTGCAAGTGAGGCACTCACTTCTCATTCACCAACATTATGAAAAGCCATTTTTATCATTATGCTATACTGTAGGTTGTAAGTTTTTGAGTAATTGATCTCATATATTTATGCGCATCCAAGCTTCGAATCGAATGCAATATACTGGTACCAGTTATACAACTACCAACGTTATATTACATTATTTTCATTCCTTCATTTAACAATCAGAAGCGTATTAATTAGTATTTTGATTTAATGAGTATCGAAGAGAAGTGATGTGCAACCAGCTTATTATAGTTCGACATTGGCTGTTGATTTATAATATGTATAACGATTATAGATCTGCATGATCAGTTATGTAAAGAGACTTACTTCACATTATATACCTGTCGTAGACTGATACATAATTTCATTTCACTTTATTTTATTTCCAGTGTCGTGAATTTGCTTTATTATGTAACGATGTTCATTTAAATTGCATTCTCTATAATTATTATATTTCATATATTTTTACCTGGATGGTGAATGATTCGCAATACTGTACTCATTACATCCCTTAGCAGATGAACGATTGTTGAAATTCTGCATGTAAGTATAGATGAAAGATAATATGTAGGTATATTATTGATCAGCAAGATATTGTTAGATATGGACACTACCCGAAGGCATTGACAATTTATGTGGCCAAGAAAATGAGTGTAAAATATTGAAGCTCAAACACTTTTCAAAGTGATCAGGATCGACTGAGCTTCTTATTATATTTTTATTATTCATTATAATGAAACGTGAAACTCATTCATAATTTTCAAAAACCCAAACATCAACTAGCTCCTAAATGTTCAAGACACTTATTAGTCGACGATCGTCCAATCCAATTGCTATGGAAATGGGTTATTGTAGTTAATTTCGTGTGATTATTAATCTGTGTTTTTTTGTACACCCAAGGGCAGTTTTCCCCGTTCGGTTTTTTGGATGATAATGTAATGACACTATGTAAGTGTGATGATGATTTGCTAATCCCTTTTGAAATGTAATAAATCAATCAGGACCAACTACATAGAAGAAACGATGAGGTTAGAGCTGTGACGACGGCCCGAGTCTTGGTCGAGATGATAATTATATACCCTTCCGTATTACGTATTCATGAGTATTCGATTTTTTCAAAGATATTTTTCTTGATTGGAAAAATGGTAATCAAATTTTTTATATTTGAAAACCTACCTCATGTCCTATTATATATATATATATATATATATATATATATATATATATATATATATATATATATATATATATATATATATATATATATATATATATATATATGTATATATTTATGCCCTACCTGGATAAATATAGACCTATATATACACACACACTCAAATTCACCGCGTTATAGATTGAGTTTTCGACAGGTTCTTATTAACATTGTGTATGCTGGGATTAAATGAACATCATTCAATATTAATCAATATTCAATCAACACCTATAAACCTTATGTAACTTTCTAATTATTATCATTTTTTACCGCAGCAGTGCAATGTGTGTCTCATGATAAACCTTCCATTGAGCAAATACTGATACATGCTACACCTTATATAAAAATTGACTCATTCCCAATGCAAGTTGGAACAATTATATGTTTTTGAATACGTTTCAAATGAATCCGTAGCTCAGTCAGCTAACAAATCGCTTCAGAAACCGAAGTCACATTCTGGTATGAGTCCTAGTACCGCATGAGGTATGAGTTTTTGTGAATTCGCTCTCACTTTATCACTATGTCATAGTTTTATTGTCACCTGCTTTTCGTACCCTTAATAACCTAGTTGCTAGTGGGGTCTTTGTAAGCAAACAATCTTCAGCTCAATCTTCACCATATCTCTAATTTCAATCATCATCCAGCGGTATTTATATATATATATATATATATATATATATATATATATATATATATATATATATATATATATATATATATATATATATATATATATATATATATATATATATGGACCTGTTAGCAAAGAGATCACATCGTATTTGACATCAACTCGCCATTCAAATGCTGTTCTGGTAACAACATTTTATTGTTAAAAATGTGAGCAAATTATTTTCATAATATATCATCACTCCTTATTTATACGAGAACAAAATTGTATACGATTGAACATGAAGTAGGCCAACACATTTGTTCAGCTCGATGGGGATTTTTTTCGCAGATGATGCTGACAAATCACTGATCAAAATTTGCAAATTTGCAAGATCAACTGATAACTAGAACCAGTAGCTGTGGCTATTCTTGATCCGAGTGATTGTTTACATTTGAGAAATTCGTATTTGAAACTAAAATTGAATGATTCTATAATGTGATAAAGCCCATTGTATACCATTGTTGGGCTCATCCATCCAAGTCTGAATAATAGAATATCTTGTCAAGATCCATATCTTTTTTTTATGTTCATTTGAGGATTCATTTTATCTCTTTTGATTCGTGTCTCTGAATTTATTTATATAAGATAAAACTATTTTCTCATTCGTTTTTGTATTGTTGTTCTGTGTAATCAATAAAGAATGGTGGCCACCAGAAGGCGTGCACTGTTTGTTGTTAGTATTCTGACCTGCGATTAATCAGCTAGGCCCAGACGAACAGAATCAGCGAGATCGTGAAAGGTAGAGGAAGTATGGAGCTAATAACAGAAGAGAGTCAACTTTGAGATCGTACAGCAAGGAGAGACCACACAATTTACTGTACATGTTCGAAGACAAAATAATCGTGTTGTAGATTATCAGTTTGATATTCATTCATTAGCATCGATCGGCATGACTTATTTCTTAATCACGTATGTTGGGAATGTGTGTGTGTGTGTGTGTGTATGTGTGTGTGTGTGATTGTGCAGCTATACAAAGATCTTTGCAATTTCAAAATCATAACATCGCGTTCTGGTTCTAGTTTATGCTCAAGGTACTTAGTTTAGCCACAGTTTCACAAACTTCAGTTCAAACTTGGCTTTCTAAAACTTGGTTTAATGATAAACTGGGTTAAATGCCACGTGGATAAGCTCAGTTTGGGTCAAATCTGATTTCAGTTTAGGCTTCATGAAATGGCTTCCTAAATATAAACCTGGATTTAAAATTTAAACCGGGTTTAAACTCCAGTTAATAGTTGGTGAAATGAGGCCTTAGTGAGGTAAATTGACACTAAATGCCCTAACTCTGGTCTTATTGAAATCGATAAACTTTATACTTTTGATATTAGTTGGGAAAATCAGTTTTGACCCGTGTTTTTAGAATGATTTTCTATTGCGCAAATATATTGGCTTGTTTGAAGAAAAAACCTTTATTGGTCCCTGACTATATTATGAAACAGGATAGCAATCAGTATGAAAAATACATAGAATAATATAGAGAAATAGATTGAAAATATGACATATTGGTACATGAAAAGGGAACTGATCGAATAGAAAAAATGTGAAAACAAAATAGGATTGAATAAAATAATAAGGAGATTTAGTGATTACAAAATTGAAAAGTGATATAGTGAAACGTTAATTATATATAAATGATTTCTTAAAATTCTTACGGAGTCTTTAAGAGCTGCCATTCCGATTCGATATTTTAAAAAAGTTACTTATAAAAAAACGTTTACAAAAGTCACTGAGCAAAAAAAAAATCACATATTAAGCAAAGTTGGATTGATGCATAGTAATTATACTGATTAACTTACCATGGTCAATTTTTGTTCGATGTTTGCGTTGTTGATGTTTTCTGATAGATCTTGTTTATATCTATGGTGTGTATAGCTCGGACATTTTGTATTTTGTTTGTTTTAATATGTTTTTTAATTTTTACTCAATTGAATTTTATGCTTTGTGATCTGATAAAGATGACAAAGGTGACTAAGATGGACAGTGGTTTAGGTTAGGTAGGTCAGTTTGGTGTATAAACCTCGCATATACCGCTGGCAGGTGGAACGGAGCTTATATACTTTAAAAAAATGAAAACAAAAAATGAAAAATTATTAAATAAACGAAAAAAAATAGGCGTGGTACGTTAGTCAGTAAATTCACCTCATTTTTCAGTATAGTAATTGATTAATTGGATCATAAAAATTCCCCCATTATATCAAAGAAACTAAATCACTGAACTTCAATAAGTTTAGTCCCAAAAACGGGCAGATTGGCGTGACTATCCTTCAACTTCAATGGAATAACTGAAAAAAATGAAAAATCTTCCTCTTTTCGTATTCAAAGTATACTACATATGCATCACGAATTGTAGTACTTTCATACATACGCGGCACCGATAATGCAAGTGAACATAATGGCCAATCAGATTTCTAGAACCATTTAAATAATATTCAAAGAAAGAATATTATAAATCACTACTGAGCTGAATGCAATTGGCATGCAAATAAATAAATTATTGTGAATGTATTTTCACCATGCAGTAATACATAAGTCCAATACTGGTAGCTGGCATTACAGACAGCATCTGCCAGTTTTCATAAGTCATAAATATCTTCGTGAATAGACCTTCATATTATAGTTCATATCGCAACGAAATCTATCGATGCAATTACTAGTACGTATGCATCCACATAAAAAACAAAAGCTTGTGAAAAAAAGTCAAGGCTTCACTTTAAAAAAATGAAAACACATATACAAATAAGTGATGTCTTTGACGTCTTGACCCTGGTGGAGTACTTTTCAAATCTCAAATGATATCATACGGTGTTGAGAAAATTGAACAGAACCTATTGAAGTTATTTGATTATCAAATTTAAGTAACAAAGGAGAAATCCAAAATATTGAGATTCTTAATTATAGGAATACTGAGAGAGATTCATTCATTCATGATGGCTTTTTATTTTGGAGATGAATGACCAAGATCCAGCTTTTTATAAATTTGGAATTATAAGGTATGATTGCCGAAAGTAAACATTAGTAGTGCAATGGTGATAAAATGAAAAATTCGAGTGAAAATAACAAATGAATGAATGAAGTTCATTCATTGCATCAATGAGTACATTGGCATCGAATGTTGGGAGCAGAAAGAATAATACACTTGTCAACAGTATTAAAATAATAGTGGGTTGTGATTATTTTGAATTAATTAATGTTTCACAGATGAGAAATGTAGTTATTTGCAACAAAGCTCCGCTAGGATTATTGGGTAGTTTTGATGAAATTGGGATAATTCCTTGACTGTGTATGAATCGGTTGATGATGAATCGTTTGGTTCAAGTGACCATTTTCGAAAAGAATGAGCCATCTAGCGGCGATCGTTTGAACTAGAACGTGATGTTAGTATGCGCGTTCGAAAGTCCTATGCTGCCAATGCTATTTAGCACTATTGATTTGTATCATTGTGCGTTACAGTGAACGTATTTACTTATAATATGATGGCAGTTTCAACATTCATATGTTTACTATATTACAAGAGATTTACACACTGTCAGAGTGAGTGAGATGAGAGATAATGCAAGTTATATATATCGGTGTTTTGCTTTAAACCTGTGGATAAGAGGGCCGACTTTTTCAACAGTACTAAAACTCCTAGAATGCAACACCAGCGATCTCGGCTGTTAGGAGGCACCTGCGCATTGAATAATGAAAATGGTCCATTGTTGATCAGAATAAAGTATTTTCTGAATACATTTCATTCGATTGGAAAGGGAATTGAATAATATATTGTTATGCAAGGATGCCCAGGAACTTTTTCATGAAAAGATACATTTTAATGATCAGCATATAAATTGAAAGTATGTTCTCTGGAACTGTACTCATGGATTGCATTTAAATTGGTAAAATAGCTTTCATTTACTCGGAGAGAAGTAAGGCAAGCTGATATTTGAATGGAAGGGTTGGTTGATAGTTTGCTCTTTATAAAATGGGCTGGCAGCTTTCGTTACAACTTTTAATAATCTTGAACGTGGCTTTTATCATACGCTTATGCACTACTTACTACTGTACTATGTACTATGTACTACTTACATTTTCACAGCCAAAAGAGCCATCACCTCAAAACGTCATATTGAACGAAATATGAAAATAGGACAGTGCATGATGTATCTATTCAGAGCCTTAAAACTAATAATGTGCTTCATTATACTTCCGCATAGGAGATGGATGCTGATTTCGAACAAAGTTTCCGTACATGACATCTTGTCTCTTGCGAAGGAAATGAGAACGTCCCGCATCTCCACAGAGCAGAAATATTTCACCAAGATGTTAATCTGTGGATATATTATGGATGTGTAGTAGGGACCGACAATATTTTGTAAAGTACTTCTCTGCACGATGTGAAGCAGTTTTACAACAATACATTGATCCGGAAAGCCACTACGATTGTTTATATGCTTTAGTTTGACACTGAAAATGGGCACAACACATGCATCTTGCGTTACATACATAATTTGATCACTTTTTGAGATATTTCATCGTGTGTGGTATCGATATGTTTGTAAAACAACTGTCATTGGGCCTAATGGAAAATAAACAATTCAACCTGATGCGCTTGGCATACAGGACCAGAGAGAGTCACGCCATTTTTGGTTGTAAATCAATTAACAGAAACTATTCATTCGCATCAAAACAGTTACAGGTCTGATGAAATTTACCTTATCTGATAGAGGAAGGTTTAGCCAACCAATGTATCGACTGTCATCTTCATGCTAACTATATCTACTGTTTCTAGTATGTAACTGTTTAACGTATTTCTCAACAAGTTTTCACAAAACTTGATCGGAATTTTCAACTTTTGTTTTCATTTTGAATTTTGTATATACTATTAATAAATAACCAAAAATGTTATTCATTTCTGTGGGTGGGTTCTCTTCACAACTGTCCACCATGTCAATGTTCTCATTCTACATGAATATATAGGGAAATGTGGTTCCAACATTTTTGGGGGGGTTTTGCAGTTGAATATATTAGGTCGTCTTTTTGATATCAACAGAAAGATCACTATCTTCAGAATATACCGTCAATTTATGAATCACAGTTTCTGTTCTCTTGAGTCAATCTTCCTCAGATTTGGCAGATGTTACAACCGTGGTAGTGTCCGCATATAACACTGATTTGCTTCAATCTTCAATGAATTCTTCAGGTTCATTCATGTACAGTGAAAAAGAGAGAGTTCCCAAGATCAATCCTTATGGAACGTCTATTGTAATTGGTAGAACGTTTGATAAAACTCCGCGGCTGTTACCAAAATCAATTGATTTTACGAATCAACTTCTTATAAATGAATTCTAGTAATAAATGTAGTGATGGATGCTTGATAAATATTCGATATAGAGTTCGTTTCGAAGATATTATGCAGCGTTTTAATAAAAAATGTGAAGAAAATGAGAAGATTTGCTTAAAATCGTGGAGACTATTTTTCGAATTAATGCCTAGAGAAAAGGCTGAAAAAAAGGCTATCGACCTATATAAATAATTATGCAACAAGAGACACCATACTCGAAAAAACTATGTGTTTGAACAAATTATAGATCACGCGCAAGGACTTGAAGGCTGTTAAAGAGTTAACAGTGAATGTATTAGAGATGTGATGCGCCAAAGAGAATACCGAAAATGATGTAGTCTTTCCGAAAAGGGTCGTGGAGACGCCGAATACACCCCTTCCAATGAGTGGGTATCAATTAAGTTCGGTCTTTCTTCATCCGAATGGCGCGATGCGTTGAAAATGACCTGTAACGTTGCCTCTGTGATGGCCAGTTTACACGAGGAATTGCTATGTCACCGTTGGAAGGCTGTGATTCCAATGCCAGGTTTCAGAATGTTTTCAGCCCGCCAATGTCTATGTTTTTTTTTTAATTCACAAGGCAGCATTGGAGGGCTAACATCCCAATGGTGGCATTGCAATGCCTCTTGTGAACTGGCCATTAGAGCTCTCCACACCAGGAGTCATGATAGACACCACTGCAGACATTGTCTCAGTGAGATCGAATCCTTAGCACATGTCCTTGGCTCCTGTAACCATGGACAATGGTTGAAACTCTCGACATCACATCATGAGTGCAATCGCCAATGAGTTGAAGAAGAAAGTCTTGGAAGTGTACGAGGAAGTTGCATGCACGTCAACAAATGGCAGCTCCCGACGTGTAGACATTATCGCCATCAACAGAATAACTAGAGAAGACTATATACTGGAGCCAACAGTGCGCTTTGAGACTGATGCTGGCCAAGCTGAAGCAATTGATTCGGAAAAACTAATATACGAGCCCACCATACATTACTTCATAGAAGCTGATACCATCTGAAGAATATAGAAGTTATAGGGTTGGTGGTGAGGGTTCGAGGCACAATTCTCAGTTACTTTGTACAATTTTGTAAAAAAAAATAGACTCGACAACAAATTTATATATAGCATCGCTTTACTCGCTTTTCGAGGATCTCTACAAATTTTGGGACATCATCTTAACAGCCTCCAGCTTCAATTTTCAATTTTATTTTCATTGCATACTGTTTTTCATTTTTTTATTTTGTTATAATCATTTCATTATTCGTTTTTTTTTATTTTCTTCGAGCATTATAAGCTACAGGCCTATTGATCAGCTAATTACCGTTGTTTTTAGGTCATCATTATCACCATTCCATTTCGATTACAATAATTCCTGAATTCAATTGATCTATATTTTATTTCTCATCCCATTATATATTTTTTTACTCTCTCAAAAACGTTATCATTGGTAATTTTTATATTTTGATTAATTGATTTCTATTCTGTATTTTTTTGGCAATCTCATTGTGAGACAGAATCTTGAATAAAGATATATATATATATATATATATATATATATATATATATATATATATATATATATATATATATATATATATATATATATATATATATATTTACATTATTTTGTGAGATTCCAATGTCTGCAGTAACTTGGCATAGCTGTAATTAGTGAATTGCCAGTAATTTCTGCTAATATATATGCCCATTATAATTGATAATCTCAATAATTTTGATATAAAGACACACATGAAAAACCACTTATTACGTGGTCGAACGTACGAACGTCTCATATTACGTATCAACAGTTAGTCCACAGGCGAACTTGATTCATCAGGATACGTGGGCTCGACACCCCCCCCCCCCCCCCGCTGGCAACCTTATTTGTGTTTTAGCGTGATTGTGAGCTTCATCAGGATACTCATCAGAATTATCATTATAATCAATTCATGTCTAAATTTACTTTATCCAATTACCCCAGCACAAGATAGGATTTACCCCCTTATCTTAATGAGGTATAAACAGCAATGTATACCTTTTATGTATATTTCAACTTGACTTGATATAGAAATTTCACTAAAAAAAGGAACGTCCTTTTCGTGATATGAAATATATCTTTTTCGTTCTCCCTTCAATAATGGCTAGGAGTACTTAATTCAGAACATATTTAATATTCTCAAACGCTTGATAAATTTAATAAAATCATTTCAATACCCAGTATTAAATTGAGACGTTGCTGTTCAATGCCAACCAAAGTGGAAGTCATGGAAGAAATGAGTTACAGTTTCAAACAATTGGAAACTATTTAGACAGTTGGCATTTTTTAGAATCAAATTTCATTTTAGTTAACAATAGGTCTATATAGATTTTAACTTGAATCTTAGCTCTCATTAGATTTAAAAAAACTACATGATATATGAAAAAATGATTCGGTTATTCTCAATGGTATAGCGTTTCTATCGAAATCAATCACTTTGGTTTAATTTATGTTTCAAAGTGTCTTCAATATGCTTTTTTCCAACTGTGACAGCGCATATCTGCATTTGAAATAGGACCTTCATAAAATACGATACAAAAATATGAAAAAAATCTGTATACCTTCATGTATATAAGGGCTTGTAATATATAACCCAATATCAAGCCGTATGGGTATGTATATACATACGTATAAGTACGTATACATTCATCATGAATTCAAGATAGTTTGAAGTAATCTATCCTTCGGAAATTTCAAAGGTTACACCGTTACAACTTTTGGCAGCCAATATAAGTTACTTATCCAGTTGCATGTGGTTAAATGCAGAAAAGTTAGATAATAAGTTATTTCAAGAATAATTTCTGAAGCAAATTATTGTACAACTTCATCGTACGTACAATTAGAACTGCATCTTATTCCCATCTGAGTCAATTACTTACCACAAAATATTTCTCCTTGCCTATTCAAGTATAGGATGGAAATAATTTGAAATACATATTAAAAGCTAAAATACAGAACATATCACACACATATTATCTTCATTTTGATTTAATCAGATTCATTTATTGATTATATATTTGATATTATATATTTTTGTATTTTGCTAACAAAAACTCATGGTGTATTTCATTGCTAGACACAATCTCACCTTCGCAGATCATGAGTGTAAACTGCACCTCTTTGATTTGTTGATAAAGTAGAATCCGTACAACGAAATCACCAATCAATCAAAATATGTTCATATATAAGGATTTGGATTTTTCTTATCGAAGCTGCTAGTTGAATGAGTGGTAACGAAGACTTCCATCCTACTCTTATGGAGCTTGTTTTTTTGTAAGCACTGCACAGGTCGCATGGTTTGGCTGATCATCATAGTTTTGGGGTCCAATCGATTTGACCATTTTTGAGAAACATCATGATGACCTTTCTGAATAACTCGTAAGATTAGTCTGAGCGGACAAAATTGAAAATTAAACTCTCTCAAAACACATTCAAATTCACACTGAATTTGAATACATGGAAGATAAACATTATTGCAGGTTTGTATTAAAATCGGATCGGCCGAATTGAAGAAAATAATGTAATAAATGTTTTGTATTCATCAAATATAGGCTTATAGAAATAGCCAAAGTATGTTGCCAAAATTCTAGACTAACTATAAACTCTATAGTTGCCGTATGAAGTAAATTTTATATGAGACAAGGTGTGTAGAGTTTTCGATTATACTTCATATAATTGTCTCACTCATTTTACGAAGCATATACTGCGTTTTCCCAGTTAAGACAATATGTACGGGGTTTGTGGTGGTTTGTGTTTGAGTGGGTGCATGTGTGGGTGTGTGCAGTATGAAGGGAGGGGGGGGGGTCATGAAACTACGACACACTAAAGTATTATTATGGATAAAGATCACATTTATATGTTCTAGTCAGCTGTATGGCCTTAGTTCAGCTATATGGGACATTGATGAGAATTACCTAAGCACGAGTCTGAGGCATGGTATATAGCCGAGAGCGTTCTTAAGACCACCCGTAGGCTCATATAACACACTAAGTGACAAACCAATTAATAAATCTCGATTCTCTTTATAATATGACTCATCAGGGATGGAAAGAACTATTAGACTCATGGCATTTTACGATTAATTGCTCATTTCAGACATAAATCAAATTTAAATGAAAATTTGAATCGGATTATTTGTCGGAATATTGTGTACTATTTTCAGATGATCTTTGAATCCGCTTTTTTCATCAGACCACTTGATCATTATGTGGACTGACCTTCAATTGACTGGATACGTAACTCAATTGAGCTCATATCTAATTAACTTCATAGTTGAGTATTTGACATGAATATCATTGAAAGAAGTATAAAACCAATGATTATCACAAACTGGATAAAAACCCACTATACTGTATCGACCAATATTGATAAGAAATTATTTCCTAATCCTCCAATGTCCTGCTTTTATCCATCAGCCCATGATCAATCCATTCATTAATTATTATTACTTTTGACATTCAACATTTTTGGTACAGTATTTTTTTCAAATTTAGGTCGTAGAGGGGTAGGGGTGAGTTGAAAATCTCCAACTGGTTTTGAGAGCTATAGTGGACAAAATAATTTTGGACTATGGAAAACTACTATAAACGCGACTGTGAATCAATTGAACACATAAATACATAAATACATACATACAAATCTATTATCATAGATTTGTAGATCTACATATCTACATACAAAAGATACAATAACATATGTTTAGTATTCGTTTGTTTGAAAGAAATCAAACTGAACAGATCAATGATGCACCAAAATATGACAACGTTTCACGTGAATCAGTTCAGCCGTTTCGAAGACAAATTGTACAATATTTTTCCCAGATGAATAATCTCACTATAGCCTACATTACTTTTTTTATTATTGGTCACATATACTGATACAGAAAGAAAAACACAATTATAGCAAGAAAACATCCACAAAGCTCTTCAAAAAAGGCTAAACTGTGGGTTAAAATAGTGAATTATAAGTACAATTCAAATTCGGACGTATTTCTCAAACATTAAAAATAATAAAGTAGTTGAAGTAAAAAGAAAAAAGAAAAACATTGAGTGATTTGTCACATTCTACTCACGAAGTGTAAGATTTCTTCAATTACCATTGATTTTAAGCAATCAAGTTACATCAAGTAATGAATAAAATAGATAGTTGTACAAGATTGTAAGAAAAAAATAATTACATAAAAACCAGTATTAAGACACTTCGATTAGAGAAGTATTTTGGCTAAAAGACACATAATACAGAATATTTTTTAAATTGATAAGTCATAATAATATTGATAGTATAAATAGTACATAATTATCAATCAAAAATTTACTATACTACATAACTTCTTCAGTTATGTCATTTTTGCGTTGTTCAGTTGTAACGTTGCCTGTGAACATCAATCATACAAAAATATCCACTCATATTTTTGAGTAATAAGTATAATTGTTATTCCAAACCATTTTTTTGACTTGAGATATCCAACACACAATCAATGATTTCAATACTGAAGCTGTTATAATGTGTCATATGATGCTGTTTGGACATATACCCTCACACAACTTTATATTTAAAATAATATAATATATCAGGAATGACTATCGGACACGGGTTATAGATTTTATAATTCTCTGATGATTAATGGGTCAAAGGTGAACTTGTGTATAGATTGAAATAGTGAAATAGTCGCAGGTGCTATTTTACTCCCGTGTGAAAATAGTTGCTGGAGCTGCTTCTCTAAGAAATGTTGTGTTCTACTTAATTTGACCACAATAATGATACAAATTGTATACACAGCTTCACAAAAATCTGACGAGCCAATTCAATTTCAACATATTTTTCTTCACATCAATTCCTACTATACAGTAAATTTATATTTATATCCAACTCAGTGTTTTGACGTAGTGTTGAATATAAACAGCTATATATCAAATGAATATATACTATTTATGTCGTGTGAGTAATAAGTATCACTGTGTTTGA
>OZ023327.1:4118407-4133407 GCA_964007535.1 Brachyptera risi | reverse complement strand
AGGCTGAATAATATAGGCAAATTGCATGAACTCTTTATTAATCTCGCACGTGGTCACTATTTTCATTGCTTTTACTGAATCGTCGCTCTGAATCTGTTTGCTGTGCATTTACACATGGATATATGTTTGGTATCATATTATCTGGAATAGTATATATCAATGAGATCAAGTCCTCTCCATTTGTAGGCCTAGGCCTACAGTAACAATTTTAATACGTTATATCATGCAATTTTTTCAAATCCTGGAACCATGACATGGTCAATTTTGTTCCATATATGACGTATATATATATATATATATATATATATATATATATATATATATATATATATATATATATATATATATATATATATATTCATATATATATATTTATATATATATATATATATATATATATATATATATATATATATATATATATTCATATATATATATATATATTTATATATATATATATATATATATATATATATATATATATATATATATATATATATATATATATATATATATATATATATATATATATATATATATATATATATATATATATATTCATATATGTATATATATATATATATATATATATATATATATATATATATATATATATATATATATATTCATATATGTATATATATATATATATATATATATATATATATATATATATATATATATATATATATATATATATATATATGTGTGGGGGGGGGGGGAGTTTCTGTGTGTGTGTGTGGGGGGGGGGGGGAGTTTCTGTGTGTGTGTGTTATCTCGCATACTCAAACGACTTATCATATGTGAGTTGATATTTGATTTGTTTCTGATAATTCAATTTGTTTCCTGAAGAAACTTTCAACACATTACATATAGGCCTACTTTGCCTAATCCTATGTTACAATAATAATATTTGGGAATCCTGACGTCTCAGCCAGGCTAAAGCTACTAGCTGGCTGCTTTCTAAGCAATCAATAAACAATGTCGACGTGAGGAATACAAACGAAATAAAAACTTATCATATCTAGAAAGCTTGATCCAACTGATAGACGGTATAGTGAAGAAAGCCGCGTATTAGAAAAAAATGTGAAATCTGTATTAACAGCGGAAAATAAAATGTGTTCTATTATGCGAAGAATTAGGGATAAATAGCGTTGGAAGATTGTGGTATGTCTAAGATTCCGTGCCAATGTGGGCTTGTTTACTTTGGTCAAACAAAGAAATCTCTATCCGGCCGTCGAATGTCACGAGATAAGAGGTAACACTCGTGAATCAGATATTGTATTCATTAGTATTATTCATTAGTATTAGTATAATGATGCTTATGAAGTTTCTCAGTCCCACGAGATTCTTCTTCGTGAAATCCCTCTTTTTATATTGGATTCATTTTTTATTAGGATTCATCAGTAACATTTTTATGAGAGCTATAGGCCTTTTTTTCTTCTTTTTTTTATATATTGGGTTTTAACGAGATGATGGGATGATGAGATGATGGTTTTTATAGGTAATGGGAAGGATAGTGGGAAGGAAGCGGTCGTGGCCTATATAGTGGGAACCATCCCGGCATTAGCCCAGACTACAGAGGAAAACCACGATGCACCCCTGTAAAGATGGACGGTGGCGGGGATCGAACCGGGTCCGACATGCCCACTACCTCCCGGGTCACATGGAGCAAGTGCGCTAACCACTCAGCTACTGTGCCGGTGCTATAGGCCTGAGCAATTGACAGGCAACTTATTCGTCACTTCATTGCATGTATAATTTTATTTCACATCGCGTTTTAACGACGCACTTTAATGATAACTAAGATCTATTGGCGTCGAATCATTGATTGATGAGATGATGAGGTGAAGGTTTCTTAGGTATTGAGAAGGATAGTGGGAAGGAAGCGGTCGTGGCCTATATTGTAGGAACCATCTCGGCATTAGCCTAGACTACAGAGGGAAACCACGAAAAACCCCTGTAAAGATGGACGGTGGCGAGGATCGAACCAGGTCGAATATGTCCCTTCACCTCCTGGCCTCCCCTGATTAGTAGAAAAATCTCAAGGGGGGGGGGGAGGGGTGTCAGTTAGGGGTTGGTAATCAAGAAACACCCTCCTAATCCTAACGGCGCAGTTTCCGGCAACTTGTCGACAGTGCTGGTGAAACTAAAAATTTAACCGGAGTCCAACCATGAGTTGAACATAGAGAACTGATGTCAGATACACGGAGGAAATTTATGTCAAATATGGAAATTTATGGAAATTTATGTCAGATATGTCAAATTATCCACTTCCGAACACGCTACAACCTCAGACCCATGAAACTCATGATAATGTAATTGTTTAATGAACAATTATTTTCATAATTCTCATTCATTTCTCATTGATGAATTCTCACGATTCAATTTCTATCCAGCCATTTTTTTCTCACTATTTATGGATTCAATTTTCAATCTCTCACATTTCTTTTCATTCATTCTTGTATGAATCTTTTTTCCTCTTCAATTCCGTTATTGTTATCACAATTCTCATTAAATTGTCAAATTTATCTCATTTTTCTCATCACCTATTCATCAATTCAATGTTTGATTATCCACTATTCATTTCAATTACTCATTCATAGACCTTGTATATTTTTCAGTCAAAGTCAACTTTATATATTTGTACTTTTATCAATTTCAATGATTTGACCAAGCTCTCTGGATGTAATAGATTCGTATTATATTTCTATTCCTTATTTCGACTTCGCGTTCATCATATAACTCGTGCTTTTACAGAGGCAGCAAAGCCTGGTTGATACGTCAGCATTTCGATATATTATTAAAACAAACATTATATATATATATATATATATATATATATATATATATATATATATATTATATATATATATATATATATATATGTATATATATATATATATATATATATATATATATATATATATATATATATATATATATATATATATATATATATATATATATATATATATATATATGAATTAATATGAATTTGAATATATATATTCATAGGCCCTATATACAAGAAAAATCCAAGTTAATGTATGTATACCTTATATAATCTTGAGTGAGTGACTAAATCGATTAGTAATCGCTTGAAGCCCCCAAAAAATTCAAAAATGTTCGTCAGAACTAAAACTTATAGGGTTTCAAATGTTGACTTCAGAGTGCCGACTCAAGAACAGAACTGGCACAGCAAATTTATATATTCATAAATTTAAATGATTGCGATGCAATTAAGGACATTTTCTCAAAAGTAAATTTATATTCAGGAACCCGAACTGGAACCCGGCACCGAAAAGTGCTGTTGTTGTTTTTGAAACCAGAACTGGAACCTATTTCTCCATCTGATAAATTTGAATTGTTAGTTTTGTGAAGGCTTATTTACCAACAAGTGGGAATCATGAACCCCCAAAAAACTGATCGTATTAAAAAAAAAAGTTATCATTTCTAGCTTTCTATCCTTTCATTCGTATGTCCTGAAATTTTTTTCAGATATGAAATAATAATATAAAGAAATCGCTTCCAATTAGAAGTAGACTTATTGGAAACCTTCAAGAACATGACCCGGAAGCCTAGTACTGATTCGGTTCAATACCGGAAGTGAAACCAGAATTGAAGCCTGAATTGAAAAAAACATAAAAGTTCGGGTCCCTGTTTGATATTCCAAAATCTGATTAACCTAATCAAATCTCTTTCATCATTCATTTTACTCTCAAATTCCTCAAAAATCCATATTCAAGTAGGTCTAATGAACTTTTGATAATTATCAGACAGCAACATAATCTAATGATACTTGATATCTTCTAATAAAGTTGACTGAAATCTTAATTTACTGGAATTATACTTTTAACAGCTATCTGCATGAGCTTTCTTATAGGCCTACTGTTAATGCAACTCACAGCCGTCATCTTTTAGAATCCCTTAATAGTTTTAGTAATCAGAGGTAATCAAGGGTAATCAGGGGTATAATCAAGGGAAATTGCTACTGCTGGAGGCATATCTCGTACGTATACCCATCATGACCTCATAGCTCATCATTGCTAGTATGGTTTGCTGTCCTGTGCAATCTACGTACCGCTTGTAGACTGCAATATATTGCATGGAGCTAGCTGACTATCCCAGCGGCGAACCTACGTGGGCAAAAGGGGGCTTAAATGACGAGCCAGGTCTCAAAAATCGGTGGAAATATTATTATATTGATACAAAAATTGGACGGAAAAATTTGACTTGTCAACTCTTCAGCTGACGTTGAAATAGTGGATATATGAGTACACCACGGGGTAATATGGAATCAAAGGTGTATGGTATAGATAAAGAAAGATGTTGCTTATTTATGTGAGAAACAGTTCTTGAAGATTTGACACATTATCAATTTGATAGCCGTATCGGTGATGAAAATTTTCAATTTCAATATACAAATATGACGTATAGAAATAAATCGAAGAAATTAGCCAATTATGCGGAATTCAACGTGGTGGTGTTCATAATCCAACTTTTGATATCCAGAATATAAAAATATCAAAATGATGACAAATGTTGAGAGCTATTTCGTGAATAAGTGATATCGTTTTAACATAGGACACACAAATTCATGTATACTATTGATTACGCCACTGTATTCCAATATATTGGTGGACGATCTCGTGACAAATAAGTATAGAATCTCGCAGAGAGACCGCCAGTACCTCCCATCTCTCAATCACCGGATCGGTTCCCGACTCTTGGTCGATGGTCGGTGGCCGGACGGATTCGAACCCACGAGCGCTACGTGCATGGACACATTTCGAGTCCTGTACGATGCGATTACATAGATGTGCACGGAGAATGAGATAATTTCGTCCGTTATTTATGCAACATGATGCAACGAGATACGGTGGTCAGGAAATCAAGTGGCACCTTTATTTTCAACGTGCTTGTTATGGGACCATCGTCTATGGTTATGACAGCTCGTACAGTTTTCCATCATTAAAGATTTTTTTTTCTTATCGTTTCACTTTTAATACTGAATGAAAGAATTGATTGAAACTCTACAAAAGAAAAGTATGGGATACTGAGCCAAGATAGAAGGTATACAGCTTTTCAAATTCACGCGTATATATTCCCTGAGTAAACATGTATAATGTTCTCAAATAATGAATTAAATATTTATAGTCAATGCCATATGTTTGTTCGTGATTATTGTTTTCTTCATTCGAGCTATCGGTAAACCAGAATTGAGCCTGGACCTGACTCACTTCATTGGCGTAGGGTAAACATAATTGATGGTTCCGAATAGCTCGAACTAAACAAACTTCAGAGGACCTGTTCAAGTTTGAGAAACTGCACATTAAAATAGTTGCTGGTGTCATTGACTCGAATTGTTCACAATAATATAACGAATATAAATAATAACAACTGTCAATTCTTCCTGCAAACATTTTCAATGACATTCAACCAATAAAACTTATCAAAAAAACAAATATTTATTTGTTGGTTATTTTACTATTGGAGCCGAAAATTTATTTAGGACTTGTATATTCTCGTATGCAGCATCTATCTGATTTATGCTTATGGCTTTAATGTCTACTTCCAAACCATTGGCTGCCAATGTAAAACAGGTTCCCGGACGTCGAATTTTCAATTATATACTGTACTTGAATAATCTATTCTTTACGAGTCCACGTTAACGCTTGACTATCTACACTGGCTGGTCCTATTAAACTTTTCTACTCACTTTCTTAAATGCAGACAAACATTTAGGCTAAGTAGTAAATTACATTATTGACTTCATGGGGGATTTTAGGGTTGGATACGTCCAACCAGCGGGGAGGTAAAGAACCAACAATCAGAATCTGTCCGAAGATATGGAGAGAAGGCAAAGACATTCGTGTATCTACGGAGCAAGCTTCAGTTCGTCTCCTGAGAGTCCATCGAGGAGTCCCGCAGTGACTTGGAATTGTGTTGGCGGCCCAAGAAGACACCAACGGATGCTGCGGCGGCCAATGATGGATTGAAATGTACCATTCAGATGGTTATATTAGAATAGATTAGGTAATCGGTTCAACAGAGAGAGTGTAGAGTATAATGGGTCAACTGGAAGAGAGTGAAGATTTGGTATGATTTGGTTGATACCTTTTGTGATGAATACAATAGTCAATTCTGTATCAGTATACTTCTTTCAACTCGATGGTTTGTCTAATGATATCTTCGCTTTTTTGTGTGTCGTTTGTTTCTTCATTCAAAAGTCCCTTTTCTTGGTCTAATATATATATATACATATATATATATATATATATATATATATATATATATATATATATATATATATATATATATATATATATATATATATATATATATATAAATATATATACATATATATATATATATATATATATATATATATATATATATATATATATATATATATATATATATATATATATATATATATATATATATATATATATATATATAAACTGTTATGGAGAATGATCTGTTGGGAAGTCGTCATGGCGTTAAATTGTGATGTGAATTATGTTGATTTCACTCTGGTAATTCAATTTAGATTTACGCTCACCATGCACATTATTGATTGAACTAATAGTTGTATACATAAACCATTAGAATACAAATATATGCATGCAAATATGAAAGTTACAAAATTGCAGGCATACATTCATTGTTATATTCATAAAGTACAATAATAATACGTAAGTATAGTCTTCAAATATATTCACACATTCTTATATAAATGCATTATTGATTCTGTATGGAATATGATTTAGGCAAACCTCATTGCCCCGAGTGAATTATAAGCGTTGGAATCCAATCATGAGTGATCAAAAGAATGAAAAGCTAAGAATCGTCTGTACTTTATGTAGTACATGTGTAGGGCCTATGTGCCGTCTGTATACACAAATACGATCCTGTCCGATTATTATTATTGGGTTTTAACGACGCACTGTAATGATGACTGAGATCTATTGGCGTCGGATGAATGATTAATGAGATGATGGGATGGTGAGATGAAGGTTTTGTGGGTAGTGGGAAGGATAGTGGGAAGGAAGCGGTCGTGGCCTATATTGAGGGAACCATCCCGGCATTAGCCTAGACTACAGAGGGAAACCACGAAAAACCCCTGTAAAGATGGACGGTGGCGGGGATCGAACCAGGTCTGATATGTCCCTTCACCTCCTGGTCACACGAAGCAAGTGCGCTAACCACTCACCTACTGTGCCGGTAAGATCTTGTCCGAGTTTCAATTTCAAATTTTAGTCAATCTCTTAATCAGTGTAATTTCGAATAATTCTTTTGTGAATAATAGTCCATCGTGTAGATCATATCTCTTTTTTTCCACTCACACTCTTTATTGCCATTCAATTTATTAATTATGTTTATATTTTCTCAATCACACCATACATAACTAATGTATAAAATCTAGAGCTAAGCAATATACAGATATAATTTAATTATTTTCTTCCCACAGTCAAGTCTCCATTGGAGACTTTGTGGATAGTATTTGACTGTTCAGTGTTTTCATTTGTATTTACAAAACTGATGGTAATAAAAAAAAAAAAAAAAAAAAAAATTGAGTTTTCAAACAACACCGGTAACTGATATCTGTTACTACTTTCTACAAAAAGACCCGATTTATTGGATGTGAAGCCGACAAGAGTTTATTTAATCCATATTGCAAAAATTGATGGAATTTCTGTTATTTTTCATGGATGTTGTTGTGAAGATTACGATCTGTAATCCATAGTTTCGTGATTTGGTAATAACATAAAAGTTGGCATATTATTCTTTTGTTGCGTAATATTACGATTGATGACGTAGTTTTTCTCCTACACATAGGACCTACCCAATTCAATTGATGATGCTGCCTATAATGTTTATATAGGTTTCATATAGATAGTGAAAACTGAAATCACTCCACATTAAATAAATCAATATTCATAGTCAGTGATATATTTGTCAGATCGAACAGTAAATTGGAAAAGTACATTTTCAATGATGAATGGCAAAATTATTTTCAAAGATTTCATCCCAGTTCTGATATAAAAATATTTTTCCAATTTAAAAATCATTGATTTTTTTCAATTCTCGAAATGAAATTCATCAAAAATGATTGCCACAATTCAGCTGTGGCAATTGAACACATATTTTAACGTTTTGGTAACTATGTAAGCTCTGAACACAAGTTCTGCTTTAGTACTTGCACTTGTATCCAATCGCACGTTCGTTTATATGATGGATTATATTCTTGCTTGTTGATATATTCTATATTTGTCATGTACCACTACATTTGCGCACATTTTTCTAATAAACACGTATCAGATTTTGTACAGTTCGCAAAACAATTGTATAGTTGTGTTTTCACAAGAGGAGGGTGCTGTAGCCAGCCGTGTAGTATGGGATAGCAAAGACTTTGATCAGAACCCTCATATCTCGTGAAATAATGATTTTGAATCAATTAATTATCTCATTACTGTTTCAAATATTCCGGTGTTTGGAACATAGCTCGATAAATTTGTCATACTCGATACCACACATAATTATCCGAGGTTAGGAAACTAGCCCTGACCACTGAATCCACCGAAACGACACCAACCTTTAAAAACTAAATTTGGTACCGAGTTACACAAAACTACTCATCATTGCTCTTCCGAATGTTATTTTATACCGTTAATAAAGTTAATCTTTCAATTCCGTTATATTTGAGTGAGAAACAGAAACATATTTGAAGAATCTATAGGCCTACATCTTTTGCTTTTTAGATCAAGCAAAAACAAAATGTAAAAAATACTTCCACATGAAAGATTTGAGTTTCTTCTCCTCTTATCCACAAACAACAATTACAATCATAAGAATCACACAACAATATACCAACTATACCACAGTGCCGATAATAAGGCCTATTTCACCACAAACATTACATCGCGCATCGGTAAAACTATTGTTTTCTCTATTTTTTTGTTCACTCGAAAGAAACAAGTCGAAGCTTACCCACCCAACCCAGCTGGTCATCGTCTTTCCTAGTAGTATCTCCTCAATGAATATGAAAACCATGGCTATGAATGAGATTCAGATTCATCGATGGCCACGCTTTACCTGCCACCTGTTGGTAATCGTACGTAGATAGCACGTTTACCGCGCGCTTATTGGTTCTTAGTGACATCATGGTCCGCGGTGAAGGCCTACGTAGAATGCAGGCGGGCTCTCAGACAAGGAGGGACGGTACTCGTGGTCCATGCGACAACGCGATAGAGGGGAGTGTGTGTGTGTGTGTGTGTGTGTTAGTGTGTGTGTGTGAGAGAGAGAGAGTGAGAGAGAAATATTGAATGAGTGGGGAGAGGAGAAGCGAACACATCAGGTAAAACTAACTCCTCTTCATACCCTTGCGTTATCTTCTCACATATACACATCACCCTTTAGCTCTCTAGAGCTATCACAATTCGAGATTTTTTTACTAAAATGTAATTGATTGTTGTTATTGATCAATTTTTTTTAAATATATTGAATGTTTGTGTGAGTGATTAGTGTTCAGTGGTGGTGGAAAATGACAATATTGTGATCAGTTCAAAAATAAAAAGGACAAAATTGTAAGCGACTAATGAAGTGTGGGGTGGCTTTTTGTGTTGAAGAGAAGCCGGTCAAAGGGCGTTACATCATGTCCGATTTCACTGATGTAAGTGGTTTTGTTAATAATAATGCCTGTGTGTTGTATGTTTCTATGTATATAAGATACACGTGGTTAACACTAATAATGCACTGGCTTACTTTGTATGCAGTCAAACACATTGGGTATTGGATATATTTATCATTTTTATGATGGATCAAACTCGGTAAGAATAATAAACATGATCGAGTGAGATACCGTTCATAGTTGAAGTTTTACATAAATTAGTGAATAAGTGTAGCGAGATTAATTAAGGTTCTATTGAGGACCTGGGTTCGAATCTGTTCAGTTACATCATCATACAAATCACCTTGCATTTACCTATACAAACAGCATATCCTTCATTCAATTCATTAAAAATGTACTTCAATTTTTATTGTCTTATTCATTAAATTTCTTGAAACGTTGTCACAGGAGATGACAATTTTAAAAATAGAATGAATACACCGGCAATTTTAGCGGCAATGAACCAAATTGACCTTGTGTGGGCATGAATGGTTTCAGAGTTCATTCCATTGGTTGTATCTTCCATAGTCGAAATAATAATAATATCTTTAATACGTCAAAATCAATATTAAAAAAAAAAAATTATTCGATTGATTTCATATATAATTGAAATATAATTGCATGATTTCAATAACAGTTGGTATTGTTTAATCATACCTTTTTCTATGAGAACCCAATTGAATCAGTTGCCCTAATGAGGAGTTGATGTACTCGATAGTCTGTGTTGTGACATAACACGGAGACATTTGACAGCTCAGGCGACTGTAGCATTCACCTTCCCGGCGGACACTTGCCTGGTCGCCCGCTAAACGCTCCGCATTACATCGGTGTGCTCTTTCAATCACTGGCTCTAACATCAAGATTTCAACCGAATATTCCACGATTACCGGTACTACAATATGATTATATGCTGAGTTATGGCACACTGCTTTATCGTCTACATCTATACTATAAAACTGAAATTACGAAAAACTAACACGTTTTTTTTTTTAGTATAATAGGCCCATACTTATGATTATATTTACTTTTTTCAACCTTCAAGCCATTATGACAAACCAATCGGCTGGTTTGTGAGGTTATTAGGTCCATGCTTGAAATGATTGCCGGGGGACTATACTGACGGATCAAACGTAATTAATCAACAGCCTTTCAAACCTGAACTCTGTGGTGGATGCTATTGCCTCATATTAACTAGCATATATCAGCCGACATCTGTCTGTGATTGACGAATTGAGAGGAAAGTACTTTAGCCTTCATCAATAAAATCAATTACTTATTTTTAAAAAAATTATAAGCTTCTGCTTTCGGTAACATCTGAAGAATATGAATTCAAAAGCACATTAGAGATAAATAACTAGTCGTACCATTGGTTGTTGATATAAATATTCCATCTATATAGACAAGCTCACTAGCTTATATTAATTCTGTGTAGATAGACGCCGAAAGATTCTTCTTAATTAAAGGTTAATTTTGATAGTATGCAAAGAGGTGGTCGTGATGGCATATCATTAAGGAAGGAACCATCCTATTTTCGCTTTAACGACAGGGTTAAAAAAAACATACAAACAATAAAGCCGTGGAGGCAATCTCTTATCATAAATCAGAGTGATTGAAACCCGTCCTCCCTTTCCCTCACGCTGCACGTTTCAGTTTTCTATGAGCTAGAATCCAATACAAGTCGGTATTAATTAAGGGTTTAGCTATAAGAAAATGAAGCTATTGATTTTCCTAATTTCAACCCAACCATGTATAGCATAACTTATTTGAAAAATTAATCATCCATCATAGGCTACCATCATGTGTACCGATATGTCGATTGTTTATACAATATGAATATAAATATGAATATATATATATATATATATATATATATATATATATATATATATATATATATATATATATCCATATATATATATATATTTTTTTTTTATATCTCCATATATCTATATATATATCTATATCTATATGTATATATATATATATATATATATATATATATATATATATATATATATATATATATATATATATATATATATATATATATATAATCAAACTTCTTGGATACGATCCAATATCGAGATATTCAGGATGTAATAGTCAGATCATAAAAGACTATTACATCCCATATATGATATACATACATCAAGTAGTTCAACTGATTCGGCCTCATATTATATATAGTCTAGTTTTTGCGGTAATACATACTTCGAAACCTTGCTTCGAATCTAGCTTTCAAACTTTATTGAGGAATTGGATATACATCAATATTAGTCACTAAATTGACATTTTATGTTCGTAAATTTATAATGCTGAAGTATGATTATTACCTGGTTGAAGCATGCGCATACTTATATCATCTCTATTTGTTGCCCGTGCTATTGTTTCACATTCAGAAACATCTTTCTTAGTTTCACTCTCGACGAATAGGTCAGGCTCGCAGCAATTCTTCCGAAGAAATCATAATTTTTGTGGATTCCAATAAATGAAACTAGAATTTCCGCTACCAAGGTCTCAACTAAATGCATGGAAGTCTGATTATGAAAGAGTGTTTGATATCGAACATATTGATTATGATTAGTATTTACTAAACGACCCTACCAACAGCAAGGTTATACAGGGGTTCGAATGAGCTTAACGACCCCACCAACAGCAAGGTTATACAGGGGTGCGAATGAGCTTAACGACCCCACCAACAGCAAGGTTATACAGGGGTTCGATTGAGCTTAACGACCCCACCAACAGCAAGGTTATACAGGGGTGCGAATGAGCTTAACGACCCCACCAACAGCAAGGTTATACAGGGGTGCGAGTGAGCTTAACGACCCCACCAACAGCAAGGTTATACAGGGGTGCGAATGAGCAGATGAAAATGAAACTATAAAGTGATGAGTAAAACGACCACGGTATAACTTCAGTTTCTAATGCGGTGCCAATTAGCTTATTGAGCAAAGGAGGGAGGCTACTAACATATTTAATATCATCTTGTCAACAACATGAGAAACATCAATTAGAACGAATAGCTAGTGGTAAGAATTATATAATCAATTTATCACAATAAAATCAATTTGATAGTTTCGACTACTCGACTAGTGGTGTAAAGTTCTGGAGAACATATACTTTCGGAAAACGTTCGACAAGAATATTCCCTGGAACAAAGATAATCCAAGAACATTGTGTAATTCTGGAATAGAAAGGCATGATCAATGTTGCATATACAGTGGAATTCCATGCATTGTGTTTCATATTGACTCAAAACCATGAACAGTCATAATTTAGCATCAGTTGAGGGTGTTATAAATAGGCCTATAGGTCGGGTAGATGAACGCACTTTCTCATAACAAACATACATACTAGACTGCAACTCAATAAAGAACAATTTTTGTAAACGGAACAATTACGAACTGAATAAGTATAATAATTATGAGTGGTAATTGAAGTGAGAATAAATAAGCTTAATAAGCCATAATTTCTTTGTTAAATGGAAGTATTTCAATTTTTCACTATAGTCAAGTGAGTGACATAACCTCATAAAACTTCATCAAGTACTCATTGGCCATAACTCTGTAAGGCTGTGGGGTTTTGATTCTCAAACCACAGCCTTAATTTGCAATTATTTAGTACTCCTGCCAGCATTAGAAATTAGGTAAGAAATTCTCTACACATTTTTTCATTGTAATTTGTGAGTTCTTCAATTTCTCCATAGAATATATTTTGACACGAATATTCTCGAGAATATTACTGCGGAATATTTTCCGCTCACTTCGTTATTGGTACGAAATATTCACTCATTTTATCAACATTTTTGGCATCAGTGTTTTTAGAATCATTTAACCACAATAATTCAAGCTAATTGTGGAAGTTTTTAATATTATGTTTAAATAAATAAACCATTTTTTTCTCTTGTCAAAATAATGAAATGATACGACATAGATCATCAAAAGTTGATGTATTGCAGTTTGAATTTGTTCAATTCAAAAAATTGCATTCAAAAAAATACGTTGGGCTCAAAACTAACCATGAACTCATTGAGTATTCATTTGTAAAATTAGGAGCAGAATCATTCCAATCTCAGAAGAAATTGTTATTATATTATATTCGAGTATTTACTCAATAACCAAACGTCAATTGTGAAAGAATGAAACATTCCAGCTCCTACAATTGAAGCTTGTTATTACATATTCAGAACAGATATATGACAAAATACAGATATGACAAATATCAGCAAAAATAAATGAACAAATGGACAAATAAACACAAATAAACAGACAAATAAATGAACAGATAAATACACATACTCATAGAACAGATATATGGCAGATATGAGCAAAGTAAGGATGGTTCATTTCCATTCTCAGACACAATGCAATCATAATTATTATGATTCTATTGCAAATCTTGAAAAAAGACATCGTAGAAGTTTCTTGGATATGAATAATTTTTAATTGATATTCAATACAAGACTACATAAAGGACGACATACAAGCTCATAATTTTCAGTCGAAATCATTCGAACAATTTCCACTTCAAAACATTCAAACTATGAGCAGGTCTGAATAATTATAAGTTACATCGCTTCATATTCATTTTCAAGGTGGACCATGTTATTTTTAATCTAAATCTTAATTTGTATCTGTGTCTATGTCTGTGTGTGTTTATAGATAATTATATTTCATTGCTGAATATTTGCTGTACCTCCAACTGTAACTGTCATCTTAGGATTTACCACTAATTCAATTTTGATACTATCCAATAACGAATATACTAATAACTAATATAAAATGTCCAAATTGGAAAATTATCATTTCAGAAGCAGAGTTATCTATCGTCCAATTATGTAACAATATTGCATTTCACATATTATACACCTTTTGTTGTCCAAAAACAAGACATCTGCATGTTGGCCTACCGCAGTTATATTACCAATCCGTGCAAGGTTTTGTTTGCCTTTCGGACATGTTGAGTAGTCTTGGATATTATCATTATCAAAACACCTTTGCAATAACGAATGCGAAGAAAGATTGAAGTGTTAAAGGAAACGAAGGTGATAGAAGCACGCCAGGTAACTCATTAGATAGATTTGAACCGCCACCTTAGGTAGTTTTCGTTATCAAATTGAAGCTATCATCTAGCCTATACTAACAGAGTACAAAAAAAAACGACAGACGACGAACGGTGATGCTAACTACTTTTTTCACCGTTCTGACACAGACGTGCTGTAGTCTTCAGAGCTCTAGAGATAGTTATAAAGTTTGGCTTCGTTACTGATGTGTGTGAGCCTCGGTTAGAATGAACTGATATCACAGATGATAGCAAACGGA
>OZ023327.1:4075907-4113407 GCA_964007535.1 Brachyptera risi | reverse complement strand
TTTATGTCTTTACCTCCTGTCAGCACAAGAAAATGGTGATGTGTATAGTGTGTTGTTCTTTCCAAGTGCTGACCATCGTCATACATCAGCCACATATCGATACGATACCTAACACTTCTATGCTTCAATTGCTTGATGATCCGTGGTGCAATCAATAAAAGGTGTAATCAATTCAATTATTGGATAGTAAATCAATACTAATCGTCGTGTTGTAAATTATGTTAAATCTGAAATAAACATCCTGGGCTTTGTACTAATTTATTCACACTCGAACCTGATATGGAATTGTACGTATTCACACGGGTCACTTTTGTGTGTATATAGGATACAAATATACTGAGGTGAGTTGTAATACATATGTGAACAGTATTATATTCGATTCAAATGTGCTCAGTATTTCAACTAGTGATTTTGATTTCAAATATCAAGTAAGAAACACATGTGAGAATAGAATGTTGTTTCTTTGATGGAATGAGTGGTAAATATAGTGTTTCACAATAATCTTAAATATTTGATTGGAATATTCAGGTTGACTTGATAGAAATCGAAGGAAATAAATCCTAGATGATTCATTTTTGACATTTTGAGATAAACACATCTCATTCTCATATGCAAGTTATAGTAGGTGAGATATTTTCCTGAAATTCATCTGCAATAAAATGTCACTGGGAGAAATTGATTTATTCCATATTCGTCAATGTATTAAATTATTATATACATTCATGGGCTATATAGCCAATTGTATAAGTGAACAATAATGGAATGATTGAATTTATATAATAGTTTTTGCTCAATTTGAGATGTATAAAACATGTAAGTTATGCGACAGTGGTTCGAGAAAATGGTTTCACTTATATGTCCGTGACAAGTATGAATGCACATTTTTGAATAGCGATCGGAATAACGAGTTATAAATATTGATAAATGGATGTTTCTGAGAGTTTTGATCACCTCCACAGTCTGATAGTTAATGTTAATAGTGGAGAATGTAACGAAACTTCAACAACTGCGAAATGCCTCTGCTTTAAGATGTGATAATTTACAGCAATCATGAATAGTAGTGGTTTGCCAATATCGATTCATGAAATATAATCAAGTGGAACTATTTTGCTTATGGTCTGTTAATTTGAAGTTCAAAGTGACGTGATAATAAATATATTTACGTACTGTACATTCTGTTGAAATTCACAATGGAAACTATTCAATATGCACTATTTCATTAATCAATATACGACATGGCTCTATACTCACTTTGAATGGAATTGAGGTGCATTCATATTTGAATTTATCTGAGAAACGGACTCTTATTTCTTCATCGAATCAGTCAATAAATTGGGATTTCTTTAGAGCAGTTACATAGTTAGTCAAATCGAATTAGATCACGCTCTTCCACATGACAAAGATAACCAGCGTTAAAAATGTTATGCAAATGAATTGAAAAGTATGAAACAAAAACATATGAATAACTTATAATTGAATATAGTACGCATATGAGTGATATTTTCCTACAATACAGATCAATAAAGGTATCGTATATACCGGTACCTTAGTAATCGTAGAATATATTTCTGAAATTAGATTGGATTAAATACAATACCATAACAACTTTTAATTCATGGTACAAACTTAGTGATATTCACTCCATTTACCCGAAAAAAAAACACAAGACATATCACCTCAGTCCGAACCTAGGACTACAGCAATTATAATATAATTTAGCACGCGGAGATACACCAACGCAAGATGGGACACCGCCTTAATTATATTTGGAGTTTGAATTTCAATCAATATCTCCACAGATACTATAATCGTAATTATGATGCTCAATTATTATGATCAATCATTGCATGGACCAATAATGCGTATTGTATCCAATACAATACACGGAACAATATCAGCGCATTTTCATATATCAAGAACTATAATTGATATTTGAATGATTTGTTGACTACTTAACACGTGCGTTCCAAATATAATCGAGCCAGCACTTTATTGCAATTTTCTTCACGTCAATAATTCAAATAATACATTTAGAACAAAGTCAACTGAAGATGAAACATAATTGGTTATAAGCCCTTTGCTATAGCCCTCTCTTTATTTATGTTGATTTGTTCCTGGCAAAGTAGTGGGACTGTTTACTTTTCGACAGTAAACTATCTTCTTGATGATATAACGAAATTGAGAACGTTCATATATACATATTTAAATGTATTCATATATATATGTATATATATATATATATATATATATATATATATATATATATATATATATATATATATATATATATATATATATATATATATATATATATAATATGTGTGTGTGTACGAGACATCATCCTGGATTTGTTGTTCGAGACACAAGGTTTGGAAGTCTTAACCTATAAATTATAAGGCAGGATGAAGACTTTATTTCTTTATATAAATTGAAAATACCTTTTTTATGTTCCTTATTCTCATAATTCATGATGATAACCTCTAGATTGGATCCCAATATGAAGCATATGTGTGTTTTGAAAATGAAATAATTGAATATGGAGCTGTATAGGCCTATGCAGTCGACTCGTGAGACTTATTGTCAATTTCCAAACGCATTGCATTAAGTTATGTTTATTGAAGTTTGTTTACTGATGAGGTACATTCCAGCTCGTTCATGATAACATTCAGGCTATATCTTTATTCATAGATATCCAATATTCATGATGAGCCAAAATACTTCTTCAATCAAAGTGTCTTAATACTGGTTTTCATGTAATTATTTTTGTCTTACAATCTTGTACAACTGTCTACTTTTTTCGTTACTTGATGTAACTTGATTGCTAAAAATCAATAGTAATCAAAGAAACCTTACACTTCTTAAGTAGAATGTAACAAATCACTGAATGTAAATCACTAAATGTTTTCCTTTTTTTTCTTTTTACTTCAACTACCTATTATTTTTAATGTTTGAGAAATACGTCCGAATTTGAATTGTACTCATAACTCACTATTTTAACCCACAGTTAAGCCTTTTTAAAAGGGCTTTGTGGATGTTTTTTTGTAATTGTGTTTTTCTTTCTGTATCAGTGTATGTGACCAATAAAAAAAAAAACAAAAAAAAACATAGTTACTCTTTTTAACATTTCATGTAAACTATATAAGTTCTATCAAAAAAGGAGTTCTTGAATTCGAATGTTACAAATCATATCAATTATAATTATTCAAGATAGTCATAGCAACAAACAAATTCTTCTCGACTTGAACTTATCTGAAATAATTGAAAAGTTTGGGTCAGACGCGTGAACCTGATGGATAAAAGAAAAGAATGCATGTGCCAGCATAGATTATCAAATACACTTCAAAATTTAAATATTAATTCAAATGCAGGCTGTACAATACGTATGTTCAATAATACCACCCACGGAAGAATCATATATAGGCATTCAGAAACATCATTTTGCTGAATTTTGAAATGTCTTTAAAAATAATTAGATAACTGTGGGCTCAGTTTGATGCGGTATATTAACAGTATAAGCACTAAGCCGGCTTGAACTAGAAAGCGAATTCATGGAAATCACACACTATCTTTTAATACTCTTCTTATTCATATCTTAACTGTAGATGAACTGGATGTGAGAAAGAATTTGCAAGCCTTCTTTTCTTTAATAATCATAATGACGTTACCTTCATAGCTTTCTTCTTAGTTTCAGTGAATACTGGGAAGTGGAAAGTGAATAACTGATATTAAAATATATGATAACTCAAAGTTAGTATAGTCATGATGATACATATCGTTTAGTTCATATGGGCATATATATAGGCCTAATTATCCATATCGCAATTACCTCGTCAATTGAATTCCTTCACTCGCTTCATTCAAACATCTGCCATTCAAATTACCTCCCCCCCTCCCCCCCCCCCCGTCAAATAATGTATGCGATGTAGGCCTACAGATTCACTGTCAGTGACGTATATATAACAAATTGCATTGATTTATCATTGAAAATATATCATATTATGTTATGGGTATACACACCTTGTATCAACATATTGTACTGAATTAGTTTCATTGAAATGGAGTCGAACACTCTGATTCAGCTATTATATATTTCAATCAAAACCATGCCAATAGTATTTGAAATTGTTTTGACCAGAGCTTATAGCCCAAGAGCAAGTGACAAAAGGGTTACCTTGAGAGAATAAGAAGTTTTGATTATTGGAATCGATGCAGATTAATGGTTGAATACAGAATATGCGCGTCTGACGAAAACCCTAGAAAGGATAAACGGGCCCCGAATCGTTACAGGCTTACTTCATATAAGGCATGTGAATGGGGAAATTAGATTTTGTAGGTAAGAGGCTAGGATTCCGAATAACAATAAAGAGACTGAACTTTTGTGGGGCAATTGCCATTCAAGACGCGTTTTACCCTAAATGGGCCATTTTTCACGAAAAATGGTATATGCATGGTATTAATATCAAAAGTTGCGGAAATATACTCCAATTACAGAAAGATGGAGTAACACAATTTTTGAGATTTTTTTCTCTCAAGACTCAGTCAACGGAGCTCAAAAATGTCCCGAATTTTATAAGGTACTGATAGGAAAAACGCCATCTTGAAGAAAAAATCTCCAGATTCCAAATTTACATCATGAATTGCGACTTGGGGAAAATTCCCTCCTTGGAACATGATTAACCTGGAATTACCTTTTTTGTGCATTGGTTGTTGAAGCAAATGCTCCAAGTACGTACCTCACTTTTTAGTTCTGAGCCGGGGTATTTTTTCGCTTCTACCTATCTACATATTCATATATCTGCATTCAGTCGGAGAAAAAAAAAAATATATATATATATATAAATATATATATATATATATATATATATATATATATATATATATATATATATATATATATATATATATATATATATATATGAATTCATGACTGGATACAATAATTTCATATATTCAAAAAAGGATAATGTGGGATCGTGGAAAATGATATGGAATACATCCATTCTCTTCATACAATCCCATATTTATATAAGTTTCTCCATCATCACATTTGATACTGTTTACTTGAGAAGAAATATTTGGAATTCATGAATATAAAAAGGCCTATGTTTGGATTTATATATATATATATATATATATATATATATATATATATATATATATATATATATTCAAATATAAATATATATATATATATGAATGGAATAATATGTATATACATATATATTTCAGATCATTCATTATGTCTCCACCATATATTAAAAATTCGTTAGTTACGCAATTGGTTCGAATGATACAAACATAGTCCCATATATAGAAACCAAGTATGAGAGAAATTCGATTAAATAAAGAATTAATACACAAATTCAATTCAATTAAAATCATCTGGGGCATTCGAAATGATAAAATTGGATTCAGAAGAAGCTCACCCTCATATTCACGGATATTCATCAAGAAATTTTCAGTCAAACCGCGCGAGTAGTACAAGAAGAAGAAATTGGCAGGAAAAAACTTGACTCGCCAGCCTAATACTTTGTATTCACCTAATCGCGATTCGCGAGATAAGATGCATATACGATCTCTTTTGTCGTGTGACCTCCGTCCTTCCCTCCGTCCTTCCACAATGTTCAACGTTTTGTGCTTCGGGTCAACGAAGTTTGTAGCTCTGGCCAAGGTCTGTGGATGTGGACTGTGTGAGCGATGTTTGTGACACTTGGCTTCAGAACAGCTACCGCTCATTCAGTGATATATAGGCCTGCATGCATACACAGAAACTTCGATCTTGTATATCTGTTTGCTTATACAAATATCGGAAGTTTTTAATTATCATTATCCATACACAGATTCACAAATGTGATTCAAATTTTGAATAACAGCCGCAGAAAAATAATCATTATCTGTATCTTCTAATATATTAATACATCTTATATCTCGTGGGCCTTATGTAAAAGTTTCATTTGATTATACTTTTCATTTCAATGTTGCTCAACGACCACTGTTGACGAGCTGTTGCACCAACAGCTAAGTAAGATGGGGGTACGAATGAGCGAGAGTTATTGAAACGATGAAGCGATAGGTGAAAGGACGACGAAAACCCATGCCTTCTTTGCGGAACTTTAACACTGTACGCGTTAGTGGACTGAGCCACGGGTACGGCTATAGTTTCATGATATTACAAATAAATGCACATATATAAATATCTATACACATATATTTATATGTACATATATATATATATATATATATATATATATATATATATATATATATATATATATATATATATATATATATATATATATATATTTATATAATATATATATATATATATATATATATATATATATATATATATATATATATATATTATATATATTTATATATATATATATATATATATATATATATATATATATATATATACATATGAATATTCACATATATATATATATATATATATATATATATATATATATATATATATATATATATATATATATATATATATATATATATATATATATATATATATATATATATATATATATATATATATATATATATATATGTATATTTATACATATATATATATATAGATATATATAGATATATATATGAATATATATATTCATAGGATGTTATTGTCATGTGATGAAAGATACGCCTCGACCAAGAAACGGACCCTGGATTTTTTGATGACCTTTTGGTACGTTCCCCGGTCTGGGCATATTTTCCACGACATAACTATAACAATCTTATTTATTTTCATTCATATTGGATTAAACGACGCACTGTACCGATGACTACGATCTTCTAGCGTCGGTGGATGATGAATGAGATGATGGGATGATGAGATGGAAGGTTACTTTGATAGATATTCTTGGATAGTGATCGAATATGTCGGTCTTTGCCCGTCGATTAATAACTATCTCAGTATCGACCTGAACGACAGAGGAAAAACCACGAGTCACCCCCGTCAGGATGGTCGAATATGGCAGGAATCTAATCCCGGTCTCCCGAATGATGGTTCAGTGTATTAACCACTCGGCCACTCGTCTCAGTGATTGCATCCTGAATATCTTGATATTGGATCGTATCCAAGAAGTTCAATCATATACACACACACACACACACACACATATATATATATATATATATATATATATATATATATATATATATATATATATAATATATATATATATATATATATATATATATATATATATATATATATATATATATATATATATATATATATATATATATATATATATATATATATATATTATATATATATATATATAAATATATATATATATAATATATATACACCATCCATAGTTTCAGGCAGAAGACAATGAGTATAAATAATTGACAATCATCAAATTTTCATATTCAATCAGTCATCTGAAGAACACTCAAATGTGTGACGAGCACGTTCTTTTATTCAATGTAAGACATTGAAAAAGTGAGTAAAACAATTATCATCTGCACTGGTACATCTCTGATTTGTATGCGAGTGAGACTGTACCTTGGCATGCCTTGCTAGCCTCGGGCCCAACGCACGTCCCTGTTACGTGCCAGCTGTTATTGCTTCTATACAGAATAAAGACGGCTAATATTAGCAACAATAACAGCGCCCACCCGATACCACTTTACTGGTTCAACAAATATCGCCATACTTATACTCAACTCAACTATCACTATTAAAGGTTATTTGATAAATAATTGTCACGATCTTTGTTTTTTCATTAAGTTCATCTCTGATTTTAGTCATAATTGTACTCAAATTAGTCGTCCCTCTTACCCATTCAGGTATTTTTTTTTATCATTCTGTGTTTTGAAAACTGGATGAAGTCAAGCCAGGCGTGGATTCGAACCCTGCATATGGCATGGGTAGTGTTGGGGAAGTTCACTGATGAAAGAAACTTCTGAAAAGTTCAGTTTATGTCAAATAAATCGATCTTTTTAAAAGTTCAAAGTTCGTTTTCGTGGCTTTGCTGTAGAAGTTCGAGTTCAAATTAAAAAAAATATATAATTTCGTTCAAAAATTCACCTTGAAATTTATATGGAGAAAAAGGTTCGAAACAATACATGACTCGCCTGGTGACATGATGAAATCCCGAACAGTTAATATTATACATTCGGGATAGACCGTATAATGTAGTCGATATCACTCGGGATTTGGACAGAGAAATACAGATAGTGCGATCGTGTCGAATAGCATGATGAGTGATTTAAAATTATGAACTTTCAAATGAACGTTTTATTCCGTTAAAGATCACGGAAAAATCGAACGTGTTGAAAGTTCCAGATCGTTCACTGTAAATGTAACGCGTTTATTGAAAAGTTCAGAAAATACGAACGCGTTCATTTTAAAAGTTCAGAAAGTACGAACGCGTTCATTTTAAAAGTTCAGAAAATACGAACGCGTTCATTTTAAAAGTTCAGAAAATACGAACGCGTTCATTTTAAAAGTTCAGAAAGTACGATCGCGTTCATTTTAAAAGTTCAGAAAATACGAACGCGTTCATTTTGAAAGTTCAGAAAATAAGAACGCGTTCATTTTGAAAGTTCAGAAAATTCGAACGCGTTCATTTTAAAAGTTCATTACCCAACACTGGCCGCATTGGTATTTGCTAACATCTATCATACGCTCATTCATACCCACAAGTGACCTATAGCTGTCGAGGTATACTCATCATCATATCCAATCTCTTCACCGCGATATTTTTCTGTTTTCACTGCTCATTTGCGAATAGGACGCGAGCGATATAGTCTATCATAGTGCGGTATGTTTTTCCTACGTTCACAACCAACAGTGGTTGTACTGTCGCTCCTAGGTAACTTGCAGCAAGTGGGCGATACGGAATTGGGTGATGAGATTATTGTTGCTGTGACAAAGAAAAAGCCGTAAGGTTGTCATGGTGAATGTTTCATTACTTTAGTAATTTTGTATTCTGATGTACATTTGTCAATGACAACTTGTTATTTATGTTATCAAGTGGTTTTTGATGAATATGGTCCAAAAGTTTTAAGTTTATTCAGGTTTTTAATTTCATAAATCCAGTCTGCGATAGGCCTAGAGTAATGTTTTGACAGGCCTACACACATATACATAATTGGTGTATCTCATCTGTATTGCTTGAGAGTCTATATTTTGAATTAGAGCCCAAGGATTATGTATAGGTACTTCAGGACATCTGTAAGCCTATATTATGGTCTGAGCTTATTGACAGTAGGCCAAGATCGAATGAGAAATAATATAGCTTTCAAAAGGATATTCATGCTAATTCTAAATAATTTTCAGCTAAACAGTAAATTAGCTCTCGAAGGAGAGCATTTTGTTTTAGAGACAGCTATACCAGAAACTGCTAAAAATGAGGTAGGGCTACACCCCTGGCTGATTAAAACTTGTTTTCAAATTGCATTCCATGTCGCTATCGAAATTTCCTGGTCTTCTTATTGCAATTTCTCATTTTTAGGTTCCACTAGTGCCAAATTATCTACATCTAAGTTTAGTTCATTTGAAGAAACACTTTTCGCAATGCCCTCAGAAAGCCACAAGCTATGCTAAATTGAATACTCATTCGTACAAATTAATTCAACTGGTGTATGTATATGAATATTATTTCTCTTGTTCTTATTTATTTATATTTTTTTTTCAAAAATTATCACCGCCACCAATTAATGCTAATATATCTATCTAAGCAATGCTGTAAGAACAACTGAAATATAGGCCCAGATACCAATATGAGTGACTCGATACCTATATGATGAGATTCATTGGAAAATCAAGAAAAAGAAAGTAAAAATTTATAGTGGTGATTTTATAGACTCGATCGTGACAACTAGTCGATTGAGTACACACCATTGAAAACAAATCAATATTGCAGAGCCTCTTGTATAGAGCATGTATTAAAATTGAATATGAAAATATCATTTCACAGTCTAGTATGACTTGAATAGAACATAGTTGAAGGGGGTAAATGCATGTACGTTTCTTGAACAATAGAGAAATGCATCTTCGCTATTTTTTTCCATCTTCACAAACCACCTGTGATTGAATACAAAAAGTATATCAACTTCAAGATGATTTTATACTCTTTGATTGATCATTCTTCTTTTGTGAATTCAATCACTTTTGAGATAATATACGTAAATAAGTTTCCATCCACGTATTATCTAAAAACTGATTGAATTCACAAGAATATAATTTATTAATTGAAAAGCATAACATTGCGTATTGGATTGATATACTTTTTCATCCAATTACACATGGTTCTTGAGTTGAAACCAGTTATCACTAGAACTTCCAATGCTATTTGTTCTCACTCGATTATTGTTTATAACCCCACCAACAGCTTGTTTATACGGGGGTACGAATGAGCAGGTGAATATGAAACTATGAAGTGATGATATGTGAAAGGACGTTTACAAAAACCCATGCCTTATACGGGACTCGAACCCACGCCCAATGGTGACTCAAGTTCCAGAAGCGATGCCAAAGCTGACCGAGCTACCAAAGGTGGCTTGTTTTCATTTATTCTCAGTATTACTTTTGTAATATCTGGAAGACACTGTGCGTGTACGCACTCCGTGCATATAGTGTATGGACGAATCAGCGGTTGACTATGGGTAGATTTATTTCGAATTCAAATTTCAATGTAAGATTGAACTGTTTTATTTGACTGCAAGTGTTCGATACTCGGTTACTAAAGTCAGGTTTAGTAAAGCTCCTTTATTTACTCGCTTGACCATCATCTTGATATGTGAACATTTAAACCAATTAACAAATTATAATTATTAATTTGCAATCTAAAGTTGAATATTAAGAATCACATATTCGTCATTTTTATAGTACTGCAAACTTCAATTTACGTGAAACTATATAGATCTCATAGTAATATGAAATATTTTTACCTATGCTGATTTTTCGTACATTGAAATGAGCACTCCAAAGTAAACTTTGAAAAAACCATTCATCTGGAAAAGACGTCAGCGTATTGTTTGTAGTCATACATCATTTATTAATAGATCAACAAGTTTGATTTTTTTCTTTTTTCATAGACTATAAAAAATGAATGATTATGAGGTATACAAATTATTCAACTCCGTTGAGTTGTTTTTTATTTGATTAATTGAGGTCAATTATTTGTTAGATGAAGTTGATTGATTGATCTCATCGTTCGGAAATCGTTTATAGAAATCTTGAAATTATTAATCAAATGCAGCTATACATTTTTTTCGATTACAGTTCACACATGCCGAGCTACTTTAGTTGCAAAATGATAGCTGCTTGTAGAAACTTGGGCCACATCAAACTTCTCGAATGAGGATCAAAATTAGCAACCATTATAGTAATTAGTAATGCGATCATTTGAAACAGATCGGGCATCGACATATAGAATTATAATTATACCGGTAAGATGTTGTTTGCTAGCTCATATCAGTTGATTATTTATAATCCAAACATTCATTTCTCATCATCAAACATGATGTCAATATTTATTTTTTCAACCAGTTTAGTTATTAAGTTACCTTACTTGGATATATTCTATGGATGAGTTAGGGATTTCTGTAGTTGAATTTCAGTACAATCTCTAGTTTTCTCAGAATTTTCATTGTCTTTTTCCAAACCCCATCAACAGACAAGTATTTGGAGTTACGAATGAGCGGCTGATGTGGACAAATAGTACTATAATACACGCGTGCCTAATGCGAGACTCGAACCCGCACCAGGCTGATATTGAGGCAAGATAATTTCATGTTATGTTGAGGTAACCAATTAAAGGTGGGATGTAACATAGACGCAAGATACTATACAGTAGTAGCCTATATCTTCCGTCTATTGAAGTAGTCAGTTAAAAATGAAGATCCAATTTGTAAATGTATATATTTTATGATATTCTTGGAAATTCTTGATCAATTGAAAATGAAGCATCTCTTAATATCACATCAATCAACAAATAACAATTTTGCGATCATCTATGAATGCAACATCATCACGTTTTTTTTTTTTCGACTGATCTCACATGATTGTAGTCTGAAGAAAACTTCATTCATGAAATCTTATATTGAATATTCTAAATAAATAAACAAGTCTCAGAGTTATATATCATTGACATCACAATGCTTTTCAGATCAAAAAGAGATGCTGATGATTTTCAATGCTGACATAAATTCATTTCATTAAAAAAGTGATAAAATAATATGAATAAAAGTCCGGGTGGCGGCGGACTTGATTAATCCAAACAAATGCCATGGACAAAAAAAAACGAGCATGGAACTCCCTTTTCTTTGAAACCATAATTCAAAGCTTATAAACGCGCGTTAACCATGAGCTAATGTTATATAATATAATATAGGCCTGATGCCTCCCACTCTGGGGCCCAAACCAGTAAATTATAGCGTCAGCATTAAGTCAGCAGTGGGGTTACTGGATGAAATAAATTTGATATATGAATGCTAATGTATAGCTTCAGCTTAATCACTTTTTTAATCCTTTACATTATATGTGTCTGCGCGCGGTCATTCTTAATCAAACATTAGAAGCTATGTATCATTGTTATACGAATATTTTGATAGAAAGTATTACTTTGGTTGTTATATTATGAAAAATGAAAACTCTTCGTGATAAAAATGGTTGTATGAAATTACAGTTGTAGGCCTACTGTTGTATAATGCTCTCTATTTACAATTCATAATAGTGAATGGTAATGTGTCAATATAATAATTATAAATCATTCAAAATACCAGAAATATTACTTTGGATGATGGAAAGAAATTTCATGAAGACGTGTTGATATGTCATACATTTTGAATGGTCTAAAATCAAGAGCAAATTATAATAATTACATATATGGATATATCAAGATATAACAAGACGCAAATACTCTAAGTACGTGGTCTCACCGTAGAAATTAGTTGACCATTCAATATTGGCCACAAGAATCTACGCGGACACACACTCATATATATATATATATATATATATATATATATATATATATATATATATATATATATATATATATATATTTATATATATATATATATATATATACATATATATATATATATATATATATATATATATATATATATATATATATATATATATATACATATATATATATATATATATATATATATATATATATATATATATATATATATATATACATATATATATATATATATATATATATATATATATATATATATATACATATATATATATATATATATATATATATATATATATATATATATATATATATATATATACATATATATATATATATATATTCAATATATATATATTTGATATAATATTCATAATAATGATAACAAATTCTTATTACATGGATTATGGAAACTAACAGTTATTACACTCATGGGTAGCCCTACATGTGGATATAGGCATATGAGAGTACACATCAGGTTATGCATATAAATGGTCAAAAATGTGTATATATGTATATATATATATATATATATATATATATATATATATATATATATATATATATATATATATATATATATATACATATATATATATATATATATATATATATATATATATATATATATATATATATATATATATATATATATATATATATATATATATGTATATATATATATATATATATATTTTAATATTATATATTATATAGTATATATATTATTTTGGGGTGGTAAGATTGCCCTTGTGGTGCGCCGTCCAAACGATCCCATCTTTCATTCTTAGCCTTAATTGGGGAACAATGATTTTGTATCAAGTTTCGATGTTATTAAAAAAAAAAATGATAATATTATACGTCAATATAATATATGAAAATAGATAACAGAATCACATACGTTGGCATTATCGAAAATTATAGGACTGCAATTCAAAACTGCCAGAACGTTGCTACAACATTGGTCTTCCAAAAATTAATCATGAATTTGATCCAGTTCTCTAACGCATACTAATTATGTACATTCGTTCAAATGATGAATTCGTCGGATATATTCTTCAGTATACTCGTACTCTTAATTCTTAGACTTGTTCAACGAATTCTGCGTTTTTCTAATGAAAATGTGAACTTGTCTTTAACATAATTCAACTTACATCACTCTTCATGTGTTTCAATGCTATTTCAAGTGTTTTCATGTTGTATCCTCCAATGCTATTATTGCATGATATTTTCTTATTCTAACCTCAAATATTCAATCAGAAATGAAAGTATTTCTATCAATAGCGTACAAAGATATACTAGAGTCGGCATCTGAAGACAATGTTGAAACGAAATAGATCAAATCTATTCATCATTCAATTGCATTATAAGGTATAGGTGCATTTCATATAGTTGTGGTTAATCTTTGAATGAATTTGAATCCAGTTTGTAACGAACTATTCTTGCGTATGACTGTATGCACTGTTCCATTTCCTTCATGACCTCTTGATTTGATCCTTTACTTTCCCCCTGATCTATTACCGTTCTGCTTTCAATGCACTGCTTTGCTTTGTTCATACATTTCACAAGCACATAGTCAAACATTAGGCTAAACTGCTCAATTCAATTTCAGTTCACCGAGCAGTATATATCTATTTTTTTTTTAAATAACATCGAATCGATACAAAATCATTGTTCCCGGATGCAAATGGGATCGTTTGGACGGGGCATCAAAAGGGCAATCTTACCATCTCTAATTATTTATATACAGAACAATGTGAAATCAACGAAATACGTTTGGTGATGTTGAGATTGGACTGTGTAACTCGCAGTGTCCATTTTAATCAATACGATTCTAGCTATAGAATCCTTCAGCATGACCCCAGGTACATATGCCTATACAGTAAGTTATCGTCCCTCTCAATATGCAAGCGGACCTGAAATGATCTTACAATTATGTGATCAGTAGACTCTAAACCCTGATAATCAGCAATCTTTCAGCCCGAGTGGACAATTCTGTGATAATTATGTCAAGATGAGTTCATACGAGATTGAGATTTATATATGGATCCATACAGTTTTCTAAGCTTTATTAATGATTCACAATATAAGGGGGTTTTATTTCAAGGACGGGTGTTATAGATTATGGTGAGGAAATGGCCGTGGCCTGTTACTGAGGTTCAATTACAATATTAATTTTCACAACTGAAGAAAATCGCAATGAATTTCAGTCAGGTCAGAAGGTCACGATCAACTCTCCTCAATGAGTGTTGACTCGTTACTGCAATTGTACGTATGGTAGAATGTACCACATGCGGACATCAATGATTGTTATCGATTAAATACACATCTTCAACGATTAAATCTCATTTTGAAAAATCAGAACCCCACGAAAATAGTTGAGACATAAAAAAAGAATACTACACGTTTTCAGTGGGCTCAATAATTCCTATCCATTGAATTATCATTTTCTTGCATTACTTAGAATATCCCAGATGGAATAAAAAGACGGTGTATCCATGAAGTTTTCTTGAATGTAAGCTTCCTTCTCTCCTAATTCATTCCTCTAAATGCGTAATTAAGCGTATATACAGGCCAGTCTGTCGTCTCTTGAATGTACCATGTAGATGCCCCCACGCTGAAAATAATCTGACAAAGTGGTGACCAAACGGAGGTCACCCAAACTGGGTCCGTGGCAGAGGCTGTATCATATATATGACACCCACCCAATAGTATTATTCCAAAAGAGAGATAGACGACAAAACGTGGTCATATAATGCTACTAGAACGCTGTTATGTACGTATGTTCCTTTTATGCCATTTTGTAATTAGGTTTATTCAAGTAACAAGGTGTAAAGCCTGGTTAGGTAGCAGTACAGATATAATAACTATCCACCCATATAGTTGAAGATTGATTTAGAGGCGAATGTTGGAGCGTTTAGAATTACAAGAAACTACAAATAGAATTTCAAGTTTTAAGCAGTTGTGAATGATGGCATACGTACAAATTTGAATATGCTATTGTGAAAAAAGAGATTTATTCTTTCCTTTTTTTTGAGAAATTAGAGTGCAATTGTGGAAGGTCCACAGAAAATCTTTGTACAGACGAGTGAATTCACTGAATAGAACGAAAACTGATGTCAATTTTATATAATACTGCTTAACGAATTATACTATCCACTTCACGCAACGAAATTGCCAAATAATACCGAATAATAATTATGGCATAACAATTATGATTGTAGAAAGTGACAATTATTAACTTCGAATATGAAGTAATGAAATCATCTCACATATGATATTTTCCACAGTGACATAACATATATTTTGTTTTATTCACACAAGAATCTAATCCTAGAAATACATTAGAATTACAATGTTAATAGTAATGATAATAATAATAATAATAATAATAATAATAATAATAATAATAATAATAATAACAATGATGATATTTTTTTTATTTTTTTTTATTAGATTTAAATAATATAATTTTGATAATTTTGATGTTCAAATGTGTTTATTCATCAATTTGAAGTATGCGCCTACATTTTTGTTCACAATAATCCAGAAAGCCAGTGAACAGGCTTATTTGTGGTTTGTATGCATGTATGATTATAACACGAGGGCAAAAAAATAGTTACGTACTGACACAAAATAGTTACGTACTGACACAAAATAGTTACGTATAAAGCGATGACGTAAGTATTTCCGTGTAACATACGAATTCTGATGATTTGATGTACCAATAATATACATATGCGAATACAATTTCAATTCTCATTTGAAATAGAGAGAAATTATGATTATATATATATTTTTTATGTAATAAAATCGAAACTTGATATAAAATCATTGTTCCCCAATTAAGGCAATGAATAAAAGATGGGATCGTTAGAATGAGGCACCACAAGGCGATCTCACCACCAAACATTAAATCATGATTATTATTATCAATATAACCAATATTACTATACAAATGATTATATTACGAAACAATTGCAAACTCTCTTGCATGGCAAATATAGCACTTATACATCACATGATCGTCACAATTTGTTTCAAATTGTTATTTTTCAAAAGAAATACTACATTATTTCACAATACGATAAAACTGAATATCGGTACTCATAGCATCACGTTGTGTATCAGGATTGCACTAACAGGTATACATCAAAAAATAACAGACGAGAATAATAGAATATCTACATATCGTCATGCCATTCATCCATATTCATTTTTCATTTTTTTTTGTTTGGTAGTTTGGCATTTTTTTAGTGCCTATTTTAGTCATTTCCGTTACCATTGTGTAATTGAACATATTTTGATGACAATTGTACACAAGTCTAATCATACAATGGTCTCAGATATGGCTGAAATGTGCACTGAAAAAAAAAAGAAATTTTGAATGAACAAAAGTGAAAAATGGATATGGCTGAAACGAGTACTGACATGACGATATTATTCAATTGACAGTTCGTTGTTTACTTTACAGGTGCTACTGTTATATTGACTATTAGCTAAACTTATCAAAGTGTTGAAAAATTGTTCGGAACAGCAATTGTTTAGATTGCGTGACAATATTTCATAGTTGTTCCTTAGCAAACATCATAAATTCTATTACAATCTTAAACATTCTCATCACGAAAGAGTGAAGTGTTGAGAAGGTTTGGATATATATATATATATATATATATATATATATATATATATATATATATATATATATATATATATATATATATTTTTCCTTTGATGTACTCGACTGCAATTCAAATATAAGGCACTGCTTATCATTCACAAAAGAAGCCGCCTGAAAGGTGATGCATATTATTGTAATCATACTATATAGGCCTACACCGGTACTTGTTTGTTCACCCTAATATTATGAAATAGCTATGAAATAAGTCCATTTATCGCAGAATTATCGTATAAAGTGTATTCAATGTGTGAATATACTTGTATTAATTAAATCGAATCCTTTCAGAAGATTCAGTTTAAAATCGATGTATCCTCACTTATATTACGTGTTAGCTATATTATATTATGCAGAATAAATTAAATGAAAATGGGAAAAAAATGAGATATCCTAAAGTATGCGGTCCTTATCACCAGCATCAAACATTCATGAGTTATAAATGATGAGTTTGGATTCTAATTCATTATTTAGATGAGTGGGAATTAGTCAAGTATCGTAGTTTAATTTGAAACGTGAACATTTTTCTTATATATAATTGTGAATTAATATTGTTAGCTTATAACTACGATTACGGACTTTGCGGTAGCCCTATGCCTTAGTTACCAGTACATCTTGTATACCGTAGACAACTTTTGGGTTGGTCTATTTTTTATTGTTTCATTTATTTTCTATTTATTCATCATTCATGAACAATGGAACGAAGACATGCCACAAGTAATAATGGGAAGGATAGTGGGAAGGAAGCGGTCGTGGCCGACCCATTGTAGAAACCATTCCGGCAATAGCCTGGACTACAGAGGGAAACCACGAAAAACCTTTGTGAAGATGGATGGTGGCGGGGATCGAACCGGGCCCAATATTCCCTATACATTCTGGATGTGCGGGTAGATCCAAATCGGAAATCTAAATTCACAAATATTGTGATTTTTTTTTTTTTATTCTCTCATTCAAAATAAAAATACTACTTTATTTGGCGTGGATGTCATAAGCTCAATAGTATCACATTGATATTCAATGTGAAAATTATGATCTTGCGTAGGAAGTGGCTCCAGTAATTGGTGTGTGTGTGTGTGTGTGTTTGTGTGTGTGTGTGTGTCAAAATAATATTTAAATTAATTCAAAATAGCTGAAAGGTTTCATATTCAAATCGTCGGCATAACTTACGTTCTTTAAGAGTCCACGGGAGTCGATTTAGCGAAATATCAGTTTCTTGGTGATAACTCTTGAACGGTATGAGATATCAAAATTATAATACGCAAGAAACACAGATAATAATAGTAACTTCAAGATGATATAAGTTATGACTATTTGAGTCATGTCGCATAACTGCCGAGCGTCGACAGCTGAAAAAACACATTTCTTAGCTATCGACGCTTGACAGTTATGCGACATGACTTGAATAGTTATAACTTATATTGTCTTGAAGCTATCATGATTATCTGTGTCTCTCGCGTATAAAAATTTTGATATTTCGTACCGTTCAAAAGTTATCACCAAGAAACTGATATTTCGTTAAGTCGACTCCCGTGGACTCTTAATTAAGTACCTTGGTATAGAGTATTCCATAATCATAGGATTTCAGTAGGTGTTAGGCCTAGCGATATATAATAGTTATCATTTTTTTTATATAATTATATAATAGTTTAGATTTACCGTTACAAGGCTTTTGAATTTTCTTGTTATATTCAAATAAGAAGATCAACATGCACAAGACATAACCCAGTTAACTGTCAAATGACAAAGAATGAATTGTCAATAATTAGCGTCGTGCTAACTACGATACATAAAGAGTTTGCATAGTAGTTAATCTTTACATTATTACTACTTTTCTGTATGATCACTCAACTATCACTGCTGTCATCTCAAGTGTGAGACTTGAACTAAAGTTGCAGGATGAAAGTATTGACCGCAAATCGATCACTTGTCCCGTTTTGTATCAATTTATCACCAACCTTGTAAACTCCATTCATTGAGCATAGCGATGTCTTATCTGTGATTGTTAATTGAAGGAGTAAGAGATTTGGTCCATGCCATCCTTATGCAGTCAACGCATTTGACTGACGCAGTAGACTACGTGTAGGGCTATTCGTTAGAAGAATTCACAGCCGTATTTAGGTTTTGCACCGCCCTAGACAAACAATTTTTGCCCCCCCCCCCCCCCTATATCACGTAGCAATTAATCTAGTCAATGGGGCTGAATCACTTGAAAGTATAGATCTCTAAAACTGCTGACGTCGCACCTTCCTCGCAGCAAAGTTGTCAATATAGTCTCATTGTAATCTATAATTCTACGAAATAAGTCGGATTCCATGTACAATATGGAAAGTGCGTTGAGCCTTGCTTCTCTCATCGTTGAACTCATTTCCAGCAAATTTACAATAAGTCAATAATGTATTTTATTTTTTTAATTTAATATTTTTGTGCGAATATAGAAAATACATAGTCTGTAAAACATTTAAGAGATGCCGCCCCCCTAAACTTATTGGCAGCTGTCTCGGTTGCCTATAGGCGTGAATACGGCCCTGCAGAAGATAGCTTCATTGATTCGAACTCCCATAATAGGTGATGACTTCTCTTTCTTTTATAATTAGGCATTGGGTAATTCGGAACGCCTTACCGATAGGGAAATAAATAGCAGTATATGTACCTATCGTCTCATAGGTAAGTCTATTGGTTTCGACAAGCATAGTTTGAAATTAAATGTCGAATACACGAAGGAGCTTATAAGGCCATAACACCACCGGGCTGAACTTCAGAATGGAATTCAAATTCATTACACCGTCAAATTTCATGTTTTAGAAATTGGTTTGACAATCACCATCCAGTGTACTTGGTCAATAGTTTTCTGCTATAAAAATCCAATTAAAAGTGTTCCAATTCACTAGTAGAATAATGAGTTAATTACGATACGAAGCCACGTTTTCTTTAAATGAGAATGAATGATATTTTTAAAGTAACTAATTCGAAAGTAGACATTTTCATAATATAAAATACGATCAAATAATAATTTCAGTTCGTATCCGTATATAATTCTAATTTCCAGATCTAATGGAAGAGTGAAAATACTGTATAATGTGATATACAGTGTAGGCCTATTAGTGAACATTAATAATAATAATAATAATAATAATAATAATTTTTTTATTAATACTGTTTGATCAAGTACATGATATTGTCATCGTCAAAATAAAACTAAATACAGATAAAATAAAATATATACAATGGTCAATAATATTTTAAAAACTTACAATACTGGTATATATAGAACTGACTAGTGTCGATGATTAAAATTAAATATAGTCAGTCTTCTAGAAATTCTTTAACGCTATAGTAACATTTACTGATAAGGTGATTCTTTAGTTTAATTTTAAAATAATTGTCATTTTTTATTTCCAGAGGTAGAGCATTATAAAATTTTTCCATTAACGCCAAATGAACCACTTCTCTCCCAATTTCAGTCGTAATATAACGTCGTTATGTTTATCGGTCTAATATTTCTTCTGAGAGAATTCATCAGTATTCTGCATTTCTTCCTCGGGGACTTTGCAGAAAACAATATCATATTATGTATAAGCCGTTCAAAAAATGTCGATCGTGATCCAAGAGAACATTAAACGACGCCTGTAAGTCTTATAGTGTTTATCATAATAAAGAAAATGTTTACAAAAAAGATACAGTAAAGAGTAAAACACGATTAAAAAAAACATTATGTTAATTCCTACTATACTGTCTGTTAAGAACGGTATTTTATAGAGAAATATTTTTTTCAAATGAAAGTATCATAGTAAAGGTATTTTCATTACAAGAAAATACCAGTCTCCCATGCAGTATATTTCTTACAATTGTAGTCATGAGCCTGCAGACTTAAGACTCCTCTACAAGTCTCTGATCGAAAATATGATATTCAAGTTATTCCAATAAATTACTTTTCACCGCGTGATAACTATTTTTTTCAAATTCAAACAATAATTATCGGTATAATGAATTGAATTATCCAACTAAAAAAAATTCAGATAACTGTTCCGGTACGTTTACAATTCACCATCTATTATATAAGTTAGTGATGTTCCAAACATCCCAATATTTTCCTGTACCATCTTAAAATTCGATAATGTAAATTTTCACGGTGCACATATTTCTCTATTCAATATGCAACTCGTTACAAAGATTATATCACTGCAATGATGCTGAATAAGGACTGTGTGTATTCATAAGCAAATCATAAATACAGATGTGTGCTGGAGATCAATAATTCATCAGTCTAGAGGCATTGAATTATCCGCGATGTACTGAGCAACGCATATCTATATTGCTTCAGCACGGGAAACCATTGTCACCTCAACGCAACTGGCATGCATTTGCCAATAGAGACGATGTGATCGATTGTTGTCACCTTGCAATCTTCCATGTATACGCAAAGCAAAGCATCTTCCTGCTTGCATATGGGCTGCTGGCAAGAATTGATGATGAGTAGGCGATCTCTGTATTGGTTTCCTAATAGAACTTATCAACATATCTTTGATTAATCGATTCACTTATAGTTTCTTGTACGGGTGGTGGTTGAGTGTGTACGTAAGATGCTGCAGCAGCATGGTGATGCATCAGAGAACCATATATGGCAGATTGCGAACGTAGTTAATAAGATTTAATTGAAAATTGTTCCACTTCTGAAGTATGGCCTATGTGATTAAATGGGCTGCAGGAAGATATATTCACTGCATCCTGGTGTCGTATTAGTTGTCTCTATCACAAATGAAAACTCAATTTGTTACCAAAATATAAACTTTTTGTCAATTACAAGAGAGAATAATACCAATATCTCAACGATTGAACGCAAATTGTGTTATTATGGATGTGTTTTGGTCATAATGAGATCATTTCAATAATGTATATTTCTTTGCTTGGCGAATTGCGATCATATTTATATCATATGAATATACATCTATGAAGATATATATATATATATATATATATATATATATATATATATATATATATATATATATTTATATATGTATTTATATATATATATATATATATATATATATATATATATATATATATATATATATACATATATATATATATATATATATACATATATATATATATATATATATATATATATATATATATATATATATATATATATACATATATATATATATATATATATATATATATATATATATATATATATTCATATATATATATATATATATATATATATATATATTCATATATATATATATATATATATATATATATATATATATATATATATATATATATATATGTATATATATATATATATATATATATATATATATATATATTAATATATATATATATATATATTTATATATATATATATATATATATATATATATATATATATATATATATATATATATTTATATATATATATATATACATATATATATATATATATATATATATATATATATATATATCCAATATTCACGACCCGTTCGTGTATTACGACACGAATGTCGTATACGTATATTTGATGCACGCTGTTTAATCACAACCATTGGAACTTCAGATGGAGTCAATTTCATACATATCACTCCGTAGACCACGATATCATCAGTCCGTAGTCATGCTAAAGTTATTTATTTTATTCGAAGGAAGTTCTTACCAGAACTGAATTGGACTAGCCATTGATGTTCGAGCTTTGAGCAGCACACTCTTTATTTGTGAAGCACTCTTTATTTGTAAACGAGTGCAAACATCAGAACCCCTACATAAACCCGTCGTTGGTAGGTCGTTAAATGACAATAAAACACAATAAACATATCAAAACGACCGTTAAGGTCGCTCTACAACTCTTCATAATACGTCTTGTCTTGATATTACTTGGTGACTTAGTGCAGGGTTAAACATTGAGAAATTGAGAGGAGAGACATTTTTCTACAAATAACTTACAACGCTATTGTGTATTTAGCTTTGAAGTGTAGGCCTACAGTTTCCTGGAATGGTGCTGCCATAGAGCATGCTTATTGCTATGTAGGTAAATACGAAACGAGTGTGACAAAAAGTGAAGATCAAAGAATGACTGCATTCATTCGGTCTTCGATCCTGAATTCTAGAGACCTAATGCACCTTCTATACCAATCATCTCAACTGTTTCACTTTGCGAGTATCGACATGACCGCGATTTCGTAATAATACCGTTTGACGAAAACAATAATCTCAAATTGAAAATATAGAACTACTGTGATTCCTCCAATACATATTTGATGTTGGTTCTATTATATTCATAACAATCAACCAGCAATTTATAAGGAATGAAAAATATACATCCAACTCGTCTATATTACAAATTTCATATCTCATTTGAACATATGATTATTTGATATAAACTGTTTCAAAGTAAATTATCTCTGTAAAATACAATGAATGTTGAATAAATCATGCTGCCTTTTCCTCACACGCACTCCCAAAAACAGGACACCAGTCAATCATTGTCACAATCACAATAATAATATGATAGAATGAAATATTGCTTGTTTATATCAAATGACCAATCTGTTCTTATTCCCTGTATTGCAGAATAACCCGTAAGCACTGAATCTTCTACCCCCTGCTTGCTTTATCAATTGGAAATATTTCGGATTAGAAGTCATTGATCCTAATCGATCAGACACACTGCCAAATTGTAAGTAAAACAAAATAGAGTAGAAGCGAAGAGCGCAAAACTCGACCAAACTCAAAAAATTGCATCCCCTCTGGTTAAAAAACAAATGCAGTAACCACTTGTAGATGAAGAAGTTTGAGCGCAAAACTGGGCCAAACTCTCTCATAGGAAGCAAAATGTTTTTATCAGATTATTGAGTTTTGGTCCAGTTTTACATTCACGGCTTTCACATCTGAACTGCATTACTAGCATGGTCAACATTACGACTCGCATGTAACCTGTCCGGGGCACACCTCTTTCTGTTTTAGATGTGGCAGGACATAGAGAGCGTCTTACTGGAAGAAGGGCATGCAGCGGAGCAGCGGCCAGTTCCCGTGGGATACACCTCTCTCGGCTGCAACGCTCAACAACCCCACAACGGCAACAACAATAATAACAACAACAATGAGGTCCCGAAATATTGTGGGGCCTTTGGAGGTGGTGAGTACATGGAGTACAACTACCACCAACCTCTGCATCACCATTTCCAGCAGCATTTGGCCATTAAAAGTGAGCCGCAACCTCTTGGGGAGGATGGGTCCCTCTCGCAACCAGAATACTCTGGTTATGGTATATCTCAACATTCTCTGGCACCGTCCTCGTATTTAGGCCTACTCGATATGAAACACAGTCCAGGCAACGGACCACAACTCTACCATCACTCATTACAAGGTGGCAGTAGTTATGGTGGGTTTCAGCAACAACCTGATGGCACTCCAGGCTATAACGGAACAATGACAATAGTCCAGGCGACACCAGTGCCATACACTCACGTGTCACCACCCGCCAGTCCAGACACACATCTTGCGCTACGTCATAATCAATTCCCTCCACCAGCCACCCCCAGTCCTAACCCTAACATGCAGTCTGCAGATATGATGCAGATGCAGTACCCTCGTCTTGCTCATCACCACTACTCGAATATTCGTGTCATGACACCACCTTCTTCTCCTCATCTCGCCAATCTGTTGACGAATAGTAGGCACCATCATCCACATCACCTTCCTCATCATTTGCCTCCACCACCTCATCCTCAACAGCCGCCACTACCACCGCCAGGCTTTATACCGGGTGAGGTACCGGCAGTGCCCGTTAAAGCCAAGAGGGGAAGAAGACGTTGGGGCAGGAAGAAGGTAACGACGCACACATGTACCTACGCTGGATGTACCAAGACGTACACGAAGTCTTCGCATTTGAAAGCTCATTTGAGAACGCACACGGGGGAGAAGCCATATCAATGCAGCTGGAAGGGTTGTGGATGGAAGTTTGCAAGATCGGACGAGTTGACTCGTCATTATCGGAAGCACACCGGTGACCGGCCGTTCCAGTGTCGACTTTGTGAACGGGCATTCAGTCGTTCCGACCACCTTTCCTTGCACAGTAAGAGGCATCTAACCGTTTAGTGTCTAGAACGTGTCGCATAGCCTTGAGTTAGTATTCAATAAGTGATTTCCGACAGTTTGTCTTGCCCAATATGCGAACAGGTAGTAAATCGAGGAAGGTTTTGCGAGTGATTGTGCATTCATGGTTGGTCAAGTTATTTAATTATCACAGCCTGTTGTTTCCTTTCGATCACTTCTGAAACCAGTATCAAATGTGTGGGAAATTATAATTGTATTTACCACCGGAATTACCAATTGGAAACAAGTCGGCGCAGAAACGAATTTCGTGAGTGCTTCGTCAAGAAAATATTTATTACAGTAATTTTTCTCTCTATAAAAGAGAAATTTTGTCACTATTACAAGGAAAATGTGATTCCTTCTTCCCTGAAAAAGACCTTCACTTCATTTTCGTCTCGATCTGCATAATAACGTAAATTGAGTGTCTACATCCACGGCCGTTGTGTACGATGTGATCGTATCGCGACCTGGTCAGACTATAACTGAATCACAGTGAAGTGCCTTATACTATTTGAAAACGTGTGTGCCTTCCTCGTTAACAAAGTGAATGTAATCAATTGCCCTCTATAACTGTGATAGCCCACCATTATTTTCAATAATTTTGTAATGTTGATAATAATAGTAACGAAGATAATAATAAATAATATTATCATTATTCGAAAACTATGTGACTTACACAATGTCATCGAAATGTTCGACTTTTCAACGTACTTCAAGTGCTTAGCAATTTAGTTCCATTTTCATTCTATATCATCATATAAGTTATTATTCTAGAAAATTCACATTTGTCATGCCGTACAATGTTCATGAAAATATTTCAAAATGATTTTGTTCATTCCACTCGTTGTACATTGTAATTATACATCACACATAACTTGTCGTATCGAAACACAATCATAAAGTATAGATATTTAATTATTATATAATCGTGTTTTTTGTTTTCAAGGTAACCATAAATGTACAATTCCATACCACACTCTTTCTCATATCCCTACTTTCTAGGTATTATAAGAATGATCGACTGCTGAAATTGAGTGCATATTCAGTCAATATTCAATTTGTATACATCAGATATAGGTTCTGATGAAATACTAATTACGTTCCAAATTTAAACTCAACTTGTTCTGTTATTCTGTCAATTATTTATTTGCTCTTATCTTTCATGTAGTATAAGTCAATTCATATCCAACGTTAACAGAGGTAGAAATTGGTGAAGTTTTTCAGCTGGCATCGAACGATATAACGGTCTACAATTCGAAGACATTGTCGCATTGTTGGAGTCAATAACACAGCCGTAGCAGTAGTCACAGTGCCAGCGATCGCAATGGGTGAACAGAAGCAATTGTCACAATTGACAATCACACAACTGGCTGTAGGATGACGTTTTCTAGAAGTTCCATTTAACACATTTTTTTCAGACATAGGTATAGGTAGGTACAGCTTCCAAGATATGATATCATGAAAAAATATACTGGAAAATAATATATGGTTGACCAACTCCGAAAAATGTACCAAACAGAAGACAATTCATATTATAGGAACAACGACATTTTCAATTATTCAAAATGAAAACCCGATCTTTTACAATTGTCCACTTGGCGGGGTAATAGAGATTATAATTGGTGTCCACTTTTTATTTTTGTGTAGTCAGTGTACGTGTTTACTAAGGACTCTACAAATCCATCATAATTAAACTGGGAAGAGATTTAATTGAAATGTTATCTTGATCGAAGCTTGATAGATGAATTAAATGTTTGAATGATCATGTTATCAAGCATCGAACAAACACGATAATGAACTATTAGAATCACAATTCTTATGAAAGCTAATTTTCTTGTCGTTTCATTTTATCGAAAATTTATTTGGAGTCAACTTTTCCCTCAATATTGAAATCAAAATAACTAAGTAGTAGCACAAGACGAACTTTTCGCAGCACATTTCAATGCCTTTGGAGAAAATAATAATTTCACATGTTAGGAGGGGAAAGAGGGGGGAGGGGGGGGCATATTAATGCGCCTCGTCCTAATTTATGTGCTCCTTCTCAACACAGGCCAAATATACACATAACAAATATATTTATCACAAATACGTGACTGTAATAATTTTAATACTTCCTTTCTAGATAAAATGATGATAATTATCATTGTAAAATCACACAGTACCTATAATAAACTAATTCATGTGGTTAAACAATATATCACCACACACCTACCTATCTAGTTAGCACCGTAATGATTGTCTAAAGGTGTGCTTATATTATTAGATAGAGGGGAGGTTTCTCTACTATATAAAAAGGTCAACCTTGTTGTCAGCTATGCTAAATGCTCAACATATTAACGTCGCGGGGTGCCTCCATACTATTTGAACCCTAGCAGGTGGCCGCTAACCACATCATCTTCAACGTAAGTAATGATTTCAAAGTGATGTGATCACTAAAGAAGCATTGTGTTCTCTTCGATTGGACTTGGGAGCAGTTACAAAATCACAGTGCCATGTAGTAGAATAAAAAGTGTGATAGTGTGATGTTATTTTTGAAGAGAATCGTTAGTTAGACAATTTAGAGGCATATGAGAATGTGTGAATGAATATACTGAAATACTGTTGGATTATAATTGTAAGCAATGTGAATTCAACTTGGATAAATGATTTTATTTTTTTTCATCAATGTTAATTTTCATCTGATACGTTAAGTAAAAAAATAAGACTTCGAATTCTGATTGGGGCTTCATTTTTACTTGCTATTCTTTCCGCGAGCTCACGTCCTGCTATATATGCATGTAATCAGGTAACTATTTTCTTTTGGTAGGCTCATAATATACAACATTCACACACAAAAAGTAGAAATCATGTTCACTCAAATCAAAATTATCATAGTATAATGTGACACTGATTTTTTTAGGGCTCACAAAAATTGTGAAGTGATACAAATTCACACTTTAAACTGAGAAAAATGAATATTAACAATCAGATCTATTGACAAAACACTCGAATATGAATTATAATTGATCTGATTGCAATTCAACACTGATACAATTTAATGAAGAGAAATTATTCCCAGCCAGTTTGTTTCAGACAGTTGAGGCATGCACTGCCGTGAAATTTGAAGTAAGACGAGCGCTGGTTTGATTCAAATTCAAATTCAAATTCAAAAATTCATTTTATTCTGTTACAGAAATTACATTGTTCATTTCATACATTGTTATAGGCCTCTTGAAGGGCACAAAAAAAAACAGATACAAATAAATACTTGAAGTTCAAAACTTAAACACAGAAGCAATTAATTTCAAAAGTAATGAACAGTATACAAAGAAGGTAACAGTAATGATCAATAAAAAAAAAAATTAAATGGTAATAATACCCATTCAATAATCAGCTCTTATAAATGAATATTGTAGATAAACTGATACATACAGATCAATAACATTATACAAAACAATGTACACATTCCAATGTAGACATTCATTTCTATAAATGTCCTCTCATCTATCATCACTCCATCCTCTCATTATCATCTAGCTGTTGGTGGGGTCGTTGAGGATCATTGAAAAAATTATACCATTCAATACTTTCCTATCGGGATGAAATTGAATTTCTTCTTCGGCAAAGTGACGGCCCGATTTATACTACTGTTATCTCTTCTAGGTGTTGAGTCACATTATGTGTGGTGTAAATCCCGAGAGGTGAATCGTGTGGGTCATCTTTGTGATCAGCATATTGTCGAATCTCTTTCTTATGCTATAGAATATAATAACGTGAAATTCTACAACAATGAAAGACTCAGTACGACGTGGTATGGATATGCCAATAGATGTGGGGCACTTTCGCTTATACCTTTTTGCACAATGTACTCTTACCATTCAATGTATCTACGTTTTGAACATACCAGGAGACCACCCTATAGGACGAGATCTGAATAAAGAGAAGTTCTGTATACTGATACAATTTGTATGTTATATAGAAAAAAAATGCACAAAGAAGATAATAATTGAGAAATCACTTTTAACTGTGTTACTTTTTGTTTTGATGAATCTCTTTCACGAATGGTAGGTGGGTCGTTGATAGTCCGCAAAATCCAAGTAAATTTTCAATTCAACATTGAAAACACGTTTCACATTTAAAAAATAGAACGTTTTTAATTTGTTTCAATTACAATTAATGTATTCAATGAAAACGCATTAAATCATCAATCATGCATTCATTTATGGACTATCAATATTTCTTTGAAAATATAAACAAGCATAATTAAACCAAACATTAGTCGGAACATATGTAAATAAAACACGGAATATATTTCTTTCAGTTTTATAATCATTCAAATCCTCATTTCCTTGAGTCCGTTAGATAGAATAATACAATATCAGTTCGTTAAATCTAAAATTTGATGATAACCGAATGCATATCCATCAAGGTCAAAGGTCATATGGTCATATTATCCTCTATTCAATTAACTTTGCATAATTCGTAGTTTGTAAATGCACCATTGATTTGAGTCGAATGAATGGATGCTCTTGAGTTGCAGCTGTGATGTATGCAATTACTTCATGCTGTGTTAATAGGGCGGTACAATGTTAAGCCCATGTCAGGTAAACGTTCTATAGCGAGAGTATCATTGCGCTCAGACACTTTCGAACAACTTGGATGGACACAATTATTATATAATGAATTAATAAGGTGTTGAAAAAGATCTAATTTGTCCTCTTATATATATATATACAATCATGAAATAATATATGACAAGCGTATAATCTTTTACAGCAAACAAAGTAAAACAAAATATCAGTACTGGGGTTTAAAGAAGTTTTCTGTTATGTGTGTCAATGCATTGCGCCTTGTTCTTGCTTGACCAGAAAAGTTGGTTACAAATTGTGTTTCATCCATTCTTGTTGAGCCGAAAGGAGATTAATACACAATCAGATACTTTTTCGCACTGTATAGAACAATGTTCACAATTTACCACACAACTAAAGTCGCGAGAAAGAAATATAATAGGCCACCTAGGATCACTTTTTAAAATTAAAACAATAATTCTTATTAGAACGTCTTATTCTCCAAAGAGAATAACCAACCTAGGTATATGGAGTCGTTCAGTTTGTTTTGAATCACTTGTACAACATACTTCCAATCTACTGTTTGATGAGTGATTGTAAACACATAGCTTTGAAACGTTTCAACGTCCATACGCATAAGAGCCAGTGAACACAACTATCTTCTTTTGTACCTCAAAGCAAGTATTACATTGAACATTATATTGGACATTTCATGCATATATTATTATATTGAAGTGTCCTCAGTTTTACACGCATCATTACACCAAGTATGTCCCCCGAGGCAGTATAGTCACCTTATGGTTCGAACCCTGTCAGACATGTTTTCATTTTACAAAAGCGTGGGACATATGAGTAGGTGAACCAGCCTTGAGCCTCCACGATAAAAATTAATTTCTTACCTCATTTAGATTGATTTATTGATTTATAATTAAAGATATCGTTTAATTTATGCAATTTTTCTATCCCATATTTTGTTAGATGACAGTAATAAGTGTATTATATGGTACAAGTCCAGGTTACATCATTTATGTTGGTAAGTGTTATAAAACTAATTAGCCACAACATTATTGCAACAAGTTGTTATAATCATGGTTAAAATGAAGAAAAGATCAATCTCATTATGCCAAATGACATAGAAATCCTGAAATAATCACTTTTATATCCATTCGCATGCCATTTGCAATCACTTACTCGATATTGAAAATACAGGTATAAACCAGTTTGCCAGATAATTCAATAGGCTTTTCGTAATGAAATTTCAATGGACGATGCAGCCGTTTTTAAAAACATACAAATAGTATATACCATAAAAAATATGAAAAGAAACTATTTTATGTATCTAATAAATTATTATAGTATCAGTGAATTAATATAGATAGCATTCCTTTCATGATTGACATAATTGGCGAAGTCAATTCCATATTCTCGTGCAAATAAAGCTGCACGAATGACGTAATGTTCGACTTATAACTTGGGACCTCTTGCCATTCAGTTCCCTATAAACATGCATCCATGCAAGCACAATAATCACATGCGACAAACAATCTTTCTACTTAATTGCCACTGTCAAGCATGACTATATGGTTATATTGATTGAGATCGTGCTTCGCTAATTATTTTCACCCCGAACGACCTACATTTGTCGATCTAATAATTGTCAAAATTGTTTTATTTTTCAATCTATTATAGAATATGGATATAGGTTTTCATTTTGCTACTCAGTTTACATAGACTGTGTAATCAACTTGTGTATATTTATTGAGGCCTATTTCATGCTCTCCTTCCTCTCTCTATCATTAATGGTGTCACCGAAGTTGAGAACAATCAAGCCATCACCCCCAACGGGATGCACCCCTCTCACCCCCTACCCCCCCCCCCCCCCCGTTGTCTACACGTCCTCCGCAGTTGGAATATTACACTTCATCACACGTATGATGAGGCGTTCTTTTCACCCCTACCTGCAAAACTACTGGGTTACATAATCATTCATTCGAATAAAAAAAATGACGTGGAATTATGCATGTCAATTATTGGTACGCAAAACTTTACAATCAGATCGTGGCAGTGGTTGATAAATGATGGTTATTAATTCATTTTCATTAGGGTAACAATATTTGGACGAGCCTCAGCGAGGGTTCAATTTGACATACTGAAAAAAATTGGTGTTCGTTTTTATTTTTTTTAAATTTTTTTTTAAATTTTTTTTTCATGTTTTTTTGTCGGTTCTCCACAGGTAAAACGGCTACAGCTATCAACTTCAAACTTTTTTTCATCATGGCTCCTCATCTAACTTACATCTGTATAGTTTTGTGTCATTATCGGGTGATAACTTTCATTTTTATGAATTTTAGAAATTTCAAAAATACCCATTAGAATAACACGGGAAAAAAAAAATTAAATTAAAAAAAATGAAATTTTGTGTGAAGATGAATTACATCTTGATACACATTTCTGGAAATTATCAGCTTGATCGGGTCAATCATTTCGAAGAAAAAACATGAAATGTGTTAAATTGGTACCACTCGAAGCAGTTTTTACCCATTTTAATTGGCGAATTTAGGCAAAAGTTTGGCAAAGAAGTCGACATGCTATTACATTCCGCTCGTCTAACAACGCGTATATAGCGTTCTCCTAGTCTAGTAAAATCTAGAGAACCATTTTCCGAGTATAGTTCAGTTTACTTTAATATACCAATGCTGGTAATGGCCGGATATACCACACAAAAAAACCTATTGTCTTCCGGACAAATTGGTACTTGAATACTTTCATCTGCGACGAAGAAATAAATGTTATCAAACAGTCCAGTCCCACTTTCGAAGCTCACTGAAGTCAGGTTAGAATATAGATACACATAATAATTATATTGCATGTTGACAAGACCGCCTCGAAATCTTAAAACCACCAAGAGGTGCCGCATATAAACGATCTTATAATTCGTCTTCATGTCCTTATAACAATGATTGCATGTATATCAAGATAACGATGTTGAATAAAAAAAAGTGAAATTATATACTCTTTGTGTGGTCTATTTTTACTATGTACTGTTTCTCTGGAAAGAATCTCATGTGAGATAATTAATAAATTCAGGAGACATTCGATGTGCGATAATAATAAAATGCAGAAACGAACAATACAAATCGAAAGTGAATGATCAAATAGTGCTAACATACTGAACACAACTAGAGGCAAGATACTTCAAATTCGGTTGTGAGATTTTTTTTTAAATTTTTTTTAATAACATCGAAACTTGATACAAAATCATTGTTCCCCAATTAAGGCTATGGATAAGAGATAGGATCGTTTGGACGGGGCACCACAAGGGCAACCTTACCACCCCATATTTGATTATTTAAAACTAATGATCTTCAACACCAGGACTGCGCTGTCTGTGACCATAATTTTTCGCCGTAGATAAAAGTCTTTCAGTATAAACACACGAATGTTGATATCTTCCACTTTGAACTAAGTCTCTTGGGCAATGATCACTTCTTTCCCTTGACAGCAGATGTAAAATTGATTATATAGATTTATAGAATGCGACTGAATTCCATTATACGAAACATGAACACATCGATAATTTCATGAATACATAGCCGTTTTCTAAAACATACAAATAGTATAACGTGAAAAATGTGAAGAGAAACTATTTCATATATCTAATAAATGATGATAGTATTAGTGAATTAGTATTAGTATTATTAGTTTGACTTATTGGTATCCGTCTGTCAGTTAGTCAGCAGTCCCTAGATGTAAGTTAGTCAGATGCTCACAAACTCCCATTAACTTCCTCCCCCACTTTACTATATCCAAACGTGGGGTCACGTTCCTAGCCAGTCGTCGTCCATGTGTGCTATCTATGTAAACGATGTGGGGACGACACAGAGTGTTGACTCAAGCCATGCCAGTCCACATTGGCGCACGTCGCTCATAACACACATCCTACAATTATTGAGAAAGGGTGAAAATGCAATGATGAAAGCTCAACAAAATGTGTGTGCTTACCGGGCGGACGTGGAGGAAGGAAATGGAAGAGATGGGACAACATCGAAACTGAGGTGTATGCGAAAGAGAGAGAGAGAGAAAGAGAGAGAAATATATATATATATATATATATATATATATATATATATATATATATATATATATATATATATATATATATATATATGTGATAATTGAACTTCTTGGATACGATCCAATATCGAGATATCCCGGGCTCGAATCCCGGTCGAGGCGTATCTTTTTCGACATAACTTTAATATCTCATATATATATATATATATATATATATATATATATATATATATATATATATATATATATATATATATATATATATATATATGATTATATATATATATATAAATATATATATATATTTATATATATTTATAATCATATATTTAATTATATATATATATATATATATATATATATATATATATATATATATATATATATATATATATATATATATATATATATATATATACCGAGACGCGTGGCCGAGTGATAACACACTTAACCGTCAGTCGGGAGACCGGGGTTCGATTTCCTCCATGGTCGACCATCCTGACAGGGGTTTTTCGTGGTTTTCCTCTGTCGTTCAGGTTGATACTAGGATGGTTCCTTAACAACAGGCCACGACCGACTTCTTCCCACCATCCAAAACACCTAATAAAATAACCTCTCATCTCATCATCCCATCATCTCATTCATCATCCACCGACGTCAATAGATCGTAGCCATCAGTAGGCCCATAGTGCGTCGTTAAAACCCAATATATATATATATATATATATATATATATATATATATATATATATATATATATATATATAGGCCTAATATGGATTCTCATGCCTAATTTTGTGTATGTATCCTTGCCCCCCCCCCCCCCCCCCAGAAAACACATAAGCACCCCCGCAACGAAACATCTGAATGCAACACTGCTCATGACGTAGAAAGTTGGTTTGAATCCGAAAGAATTTCATATTGATACTTGATAAGATTTGTCAACAGTGTTGTTCTCATAAGTAGACCTAAATTCAAGTCAACAAACATGAAATGAGATCACACTGCGAGTACGTTATTGAATACACGAGTTATGTGAGAACGTGTTGTTTCATTTGATTTCTTCAGAACAGTTGAACGAATTATGATTGATTGATTGATTTAGTCTTTATTAGCAACAGAAAAATACATTCCCACTAGTGCTAATTAAATGAAAGGACAAAACATACATGAAAACAAACAATGCAAATATTTAATGAACATAACACAAACAAGAACATAACACAGGTAAATTTAAGGTACAATAGTTGAATAATTGAACAGTGAATCATGAAAGCACACTTAGTTAGCCTATCTGCTATATATCTTGAAATTGATTCAAATTGTGGAAGATTATTGAAATGCAAGTCTAAACTATATAGTGTTTAGATGGGAAATGGAGTTATATGAATTCTGTAGACGGTTTATACATGAATATTTACTAATATCTATTCTGATTATTTCATGACATATTTTGATATATTCTGATATCCTGATATATTTCAAGACATGTCACGCATTGTTGATATAAAACTGATTCCCTATTCGAACACTTTCAACCTCTCACAATATAACACCTCTACGGATCGCTAAAGAAACACTACAACGCCACTGGGCTGCCTATACAAGGCCGCTCCTTATTGCATACATATGAGCGGGAAATAGAAGTGTACAGAGAAAATTTGTTTCTGTTCAGCCATGAGAGTGAAGTGTCTTGATAGTATATCTTTTGTAAATGATTGAAATAATGATTATCAAAATTGCAAAAAAAAAGTTATCGACGAATGGTCAAGCATATGAGCTAATTCAGCTGTATTTTCAATATCATCAAATGCAGCGTATAGCAATTACGCTTATTACTCAGTTATAGAACTGTGACAAATCAACGCAACAAACACAGAAAGTGCAGTGCCAAAGTGATAAGTATAATCTAAATGATATCTTTTGATCAAAATATAGGATTGCTTCTGCGAGAAATCGAGTCTTGTGGTTGTAGGACATACGTGATTATAATATTTTTAATTTGAATGAAGATTACATATCTGATTACCGATCCTGTAACTATTACGACTGAGAAAAATATAATTTAATATTTTGTTTCTAAAAATAATTGTTTGTTGTGTTTCACTGATATTTATAATTAATTATTCAGTTACTTGATATAATATTGTATGATTTCGTTATCATCATTTAATTATTTTTTTTTTCTACATTTTCTTATCTGAACCTAGTCAAATTAAATTTATTTTGTTATTCTCTAAAATATTGTTATCGATAATTTTTTTTATATTTTAATTAATTGATTAATATTCTGTGTTTTTGCAATCTTATAATGTAAAACAGAGTCTTGAATGAAGATACATATATATGTATATATATATATATATATATATATATATATATATATATATATATATATATTTATATATATATATATATATATATATATATATATATATATATATATATATATATATATATATATATATATATATATTAGTCATGACCACCATAAAATAGCCCTAATCAGAACAATTCCACAATAATATGTTTAACAGCAGTGTTAGGTTGAACCGATTTATCTGTGGTTGAACTAGTGTAATTGTCCTTGTTTGCAAGTGATTTCTTACGACTTATCACTGAATGGTTTCGCATAAGTATCTACGTCAAGATGTCAAGAGGAAACTATCTCTAGAAAAACATTAGACATCCAGGAAGTTTGATTAACAATTCTCCTTCTTTGTTCTTGAAAGTATTTATTTGACTTTGAGTTCTGACCAAACGGTGATTAAGACCTATCATTAGAGTTCACATAAACATTAATGTTCTTTGTACAGGAAGAGTTCGTTAATGAGACAAATGTGTAGCCATGCAATAAGAAAGTAAATTGCCAACAAAATAACAATCTCAATATATGTATATGGGGGGGAAAATGAGAAATATGGAGTTATGAGAACGGAAAAATATGATATAAGTTATATATCAATCATGAAAATAATTGTTGTTCTTATTTTTATGAATAGAGTTCAAAATGTGCCAGCATCGAGATCAAATAAGATCAGGAATAGCAATGATGATTTGTTGATAGAAGACGTTCAAAAAATCATAGATCCTTAAATATGTTATATTATATATATATATATATATATATATA
>OZ023327.1:4063407-4073407 GCA_964007535.1 Brachyptera risi | reverse complement strand
AAAAAAAGGTTCTCCGGCAGATTTATTCGATTCTACTCCTTCATATAACCACTCTACTGATGATTGATATCAAACTTATCGATACACTGATGAACAAAATCACAATAATATTGTGATGAGAAATTTCGGCTCTCCTTCAAATATCGCTTTGAACGACACAAAAGCTGTACAAACAAAATCCTGTTCGAGAAACTAACTCCAATTTAGCACAAAATGTTGGTTCCAGTTTCATGAAGATATAGATTGAACGCGCGGCACCTCCACCAATGTATTGTGCCCATATGCTGCATTCACTAGCCTATTCCTTAGTTTATTAGTCCAAATGATTCTATGAAGATTTTCTCCCTGTTTATAGCAGAGAAGAAAAAGCGAAGTACAAAAACATAGATGATAGTTGATGAGAGATCGGTAGAGGAGTAAGGTGCATTTTCTTTCCAAAACTGCAGTAGGCAATGTGTGTCTGGCATGGAATGGTGTTATGCATGAAAAGATTGATTCCGAAACCTTTTCACATTTCTGAATGTTTACATAAAAAAATCTACTTTTTCAAAATCAAGAATAACCCTTCCGGTGAGGATGAAACAAATTACCCGAGACCGAATTCAATATATATATATATATATATATATATATATATATATATATATATATATATACATATATATATATATATGTTTGACTTTAAGCTTTCACAACTCATTATGTGCTATAAATTGAATATTTTTGGATGTAGTTGTGTAATGATGATAAAATAAAACAAACTCTTTTAATTTTATATTCAAAATAATTAGTTTTATTCTCGAAAGCTCAACGTTTCATGACCTTTATCGGTCACCTCTTCAGGAACAATGACAAGAATTAAAAATATTAGAAAAACAACAATTACAAAACAATCAAGAAAAACATTCATATATACACAAGTGGCTGTGGTTTACTAATCACGGCTTCTCAGATTGTATATTTTATTAAAACCAGAGTTTCTGGATTGACCTTTCTTCTGATTCTCGGGTTCAGCTACTGGTTCATTTTGTTTTACTTCTTTCTTCTTAATCAATGCAATAGCTGTTGCCCAAGAATCAGAAAAGCTATATCCGCAATCGAGACCGTTAATATTTAAAGGATGTTTGATAATTTCGAGACCCTCGCTGATTGCTCTCTTCCAACGATGGCTTTCATGATTGATTATTTTGGCCTTGTCATATAAAATGTTATGGATTCTTCCACCTTCATCTACCAGTGTTGCATGTGTGGCAACAGCTGATAGATTAGGTGAACTCCTTTTATGTTCTTTAAGGCGCTGTATCAGTGGTTTCTTTGTTTGACCTATATAACACAAACCGCAGTCATTGTGTATATTATGAATATAATATATATAATATAATATAATATAATATAATATAATATGAATATATTGTGTATATATGAATGTTTTTCTTGATTGTTTTGTAATTGTTGTTTTTCTAATATTTTTAATTCTTGTCATTGCTCCTGAAGAGGTGACCGATAAAGGTCATGAAACGTTGAGCTTTCGAGAATAAAACTAATTATTTTGAATATAAAATTAAAAGAGTTTGTTTTATTTTATCATCATTACACAACTACATCCAAAAATATTCAATTTATAGCATATATATATATATATATATATATATATATATATATATATATATATATATATATATATATATATACATATAGATATATATATATAAATATATATATATATATATATATATATATATATAAATATATATATATATATATATATATATATATATATATATATATATATATATATATATATATATATGAATATATTCTTGTTTTCCATATCATCCTGACCTCTTCGTCAAAAAAGGTCACGTTTTCTCGGTCATCAGGGTCACTAGTGGGTAGGAACTCGGTGAATCTGGAACGTACGTTAACGTTTTTGATGGTTGAATGGCATCGCCCTATGATTCCATGAGGATCCACACCTTCCATTGTGTTCGCTTGTACACAGCACTTCGACTAGATCTTTGTGAAGTGAATGAGTAGGACTATGGAGAGCAGTTCACTACACCAGACGCTGTTGCTCGCGACGAAAAGCGTGTCTTCGAACGAGCGGCGTGCTCTCTGGCACGCCTAATCACCATGCACCATTGCAGTGTCACGTATAACCGTCATCCAGGTGACCGGGGTTCTATTCCCGTCACAGTCGACCTTCCTTGTTGAAATCGTTGTAGTGAATAATGGGAAGGATCCTCATGAATTTTGACCGTCTCATCTGCATTTTCAATAGAGACTAAAGAGAGCTGCCCAATAGACAGATAATAATTATTTTTTTTTTATAACATCGAAACTTGATACAGAATCATTGTTCCCCAATAGGTTAAGAATGAAAGATGAGATTGTTCGGACGGGGCACCACAAGGGTGATCTTAACACCCCATTTTGATTAGATGAAAGTCTTTCAGTTCACGAACGTCCGGAACACATTATGACTGTTTCTGTGATACGTATCCGGACACAAAACACACGAATGTTGATATCTTCCACTTTGAAGTAAGTCTCTTGGGCAATGATAACTTTTTTCCATTATCAGCAGATGTGAAGTTTATCATAATACAAAATGGAACAAGAAAAAATGAGTGATAGGCCTAGAATGTTATAATTAGGCCTATCACTCTACTAATTAAAGGTCGTGGTCAATCATTAGTTCATACAAGCATTTGCTTCGAGGACTGTGGGAAACCACGATAAACGAAGTCAGGATGGAAAAAATGGCATGCAACTTTCAAACGCAACGTATAGGCCTGTATGGCGAGGAAAAGAGATAGCTGGTAGTGAATGTAACGAAAATGATCAGGTGACATTGCTGATTGCTGTGTGATTGCTGTGTGATTGCTGTGTGATTGCTGTGTGATTGCTGTGTGATTGCTGTGTGATTGCTGAGTGATTGCTGTATGATTTCTGTGTGATTGCTGTTCATTTGGTGTGGCGTTCCGACATTCTGTTGTGTTGCTCAGTTCATATGGCTGATATTACTTATAGTTGAAGTCATCATTGTGATTTCCATATTGCAAATTGTTGAGATCCATGGAAGGAATTCAATTAGGCCTATATATGTATATATATATATATATATGTATATATATGTATATATATTTATATATATATATATATATATATATATATATATATATATATATATTCATATATATATATATATATATATATATATATATATATATATATATATATATATATATATGTATATATATATATATATATATATATATATATATATATATATGTATATATATATATATATATATATATATATATATATATATATACATATATATATACATATATATATATATATATATATATATATATATATATATATATATATATATATATATATATATATATATATATATATATATATATGTATATATATATATATATATATATATATATATATATACATATATATATATACATATATATATATATATATATATATATATATATATATATATATATATATATATATATATATATATATATATATATATATACATATACATATACATACGAGTACGAACATTTCACAATTCAAATTTCCAATTTGAATAATTTGTCAAATGGAACTGAAAATTGAAAGACGTATTTTATGCACTCTCAATTCATATATGTTTACCATAAATCCAAATCGAAAGTCAAAAGCGTACAAGAACTTGGACCAAACCTTGAAACCTCACACCGTATCTAACTCTATCACTCACACAAATCTGGAACATTCCTCGAATAGCTCAATTCAATTTTATCACCATACGTTCGAAAGTTGGTACCACATTTCACAATCCTAAAGTTCCTAAATAGGCCCTACAGAATTACGAAATTCTACAATTATTTATAGATCACAATATTTCTTCAGTGACTCTCATCCGAATCAGAAATACATTAGGCTTCATATATAATTTTCGTGAAGAAATAATTGAATTAATAATTAGACTAGTCTTACTTTTCGAAACGCAGCTCAAAATCCAATGTTAACATATAAAGTTAACCTATCGTTACCATTTTTAATTTTAATCAAATTCTCATTATTTTTACCATAATCGGAATATGAATCAACCATATCGTCTCTATTTTTATGTTAATATATAATGGCACATTAACTGCACACATGAAAATCCCCGTGGTTTCGAAAGTCCATTGTCTCGGAAGAGAATCACGTATTCTGCTTGAAGATTGTCAGCATAACATCCTAAGGGCTCAGGTGTTACTTTTCTCTTTGTGCATTATGCAAATGCGTACAACTATGTGGATCCGTAGACCACTGACAGAACACCCGTCAACCTCAATTCAAATCAAATCATCGATGATCTATTGTTATAGTTGAAGTTATTGTTTAATATAGGCCTACTCTAAATGGAGACCCACTAGGTCTAACACAGAAACAAATTTCCATTTTTGTACATATATTAATATATATATATATATATATATATATATATATATATATATATATATATATATATATATAAATGAAAATATATATATATATATATATATATATATATATATTCAAATATATATATATATTTATATATATATATATATATATATATTTTATATAAATATATATATATATATATATATTTATATATATATATATATATATATATATATATATATTCATCTATATATATATATATATATATATATATATATATATATATATATATATATATCAATATATATATATATATATATATATATATATATATATATATATATATATATATATATATATATATATATATATAAGAAATATGTGGGGCCCAAATGGGGTATCATTCACCCATTTTTTGATATGGGCCTGTGAGTATTATTTTGTTCAATTCTATTCAAGACAATAACTTGTTTTTTAAACACAGACTTAATTCAGGCCTAAAGATAAAGTGCGTCTGATTAGGCATATCAACAATAAAATTACATATACGAGTGGCCGCGTGGTTGGTGCATTCAGGAGACCGGGGTTCGATTCCCGCCATGGTCCACTATCCTGACAGGGGTTTTTCGTGGTTTTCCTCTGTCTTTCAGGTCAATATTGGGATGATTCCTCAACAACAGACCACAACCGACTCCTTCCCACCATCAAAAAATAATAACCAACTGTCTCATCATTATCCCATCATCTCATGGGCCTATATCATTCACCGACGCCAATAGATCGTAGTCATCAGTACAGTGCGTCGTTGAACCCAATAAAATGAATATAGAAATAAAATGAATGGTGATGAAATCAATAATCAGTCATTCATTGTGATCAATGATAATCTATACGAATCAATAATGATATCGTCTCCTACTTTCATGTTGTAAGCAATCAAGCAATTTGATGAGGAAAAGATACTGATTGTTCCTAATTTTTTTTCAGGCCAAGAAAATGATCATTGCGGATCTTGAAAAGTGAACATATTCCAAGAGTTTTGATAATATGCTACACGAAAAAAGGCAAGAATAATTTTCCATCGGGAAAAATGAATCGATTGTACGATTGTACGATTGGAATATTTGTTTTCTCAAATTTGAATGGGGACCAAGTTTTCAGAAGTGTTTTGAGTGTGAGCGTTGCTATAAGGAAGTTTGTATTGATAACCGTCACAATTTCTCCGATAAAATGTTCCAAATACTGTCATTTTGGCTAGTATGTCTACTTATGAAGCAGTCACTATAAACAGTGGATATGCCAAGTTTACAAGACATATGAGGAATGAAGTGGATACCAGACCTCGAGCTGAACTTGGTCGAAAAGGTACAGAATGAAGTTGATAATAAGAGTGTGAGAGAGCGGTTCGAGAAAATATAGGTGTTTTGAGAATCAATTTTATTCGAGACGAGTATACCTACTCAGTACTCATAGATCATAGGCTATCTCTGGACAATAATAACCATGAAACATGTCGTTCTAGCTTTTGTTGGTGTGAATCAATTCAATTATTGAGTTATGAAATGATATGATTATCACCATTCTTGAACATGATAACAATACAAATAATGAAGTGTTCCTGCTAAATATCGTATTGTGGAATATATAATTTCGAGATTTAAAGTTACGTGAGCGGTAACTCAATTGAACTCAATTGCCAAACACACGGATCATACAGCACATATAAACCTTGCCCGATCTATAATATTTTTTCACCAGAGTGGGAATTTGAGCAAATTGAATCTCAGCAATGCAATCGCCCACAATGATATATAAAAACATAGGATATAGTTATTTTTAGCGCCCCCCGTAACCCACACTGAATGTTGAATAACTATAAAACGGTGGCAGCACAAATCGATTTTTTTTAGATTATTTCAACACACTTTCATTACTGTATCAAAAATACACTTTCCGAATGTGGGAGGACTAACAATGACTTGAATCCCCCCCCCCCCCCCCCAATTCCGAATGGAAAACTAGAAAGGGTTAAGGCACGACACAATTTTTTAACATCAAATTTCAACACAAAAAAAAGCACATTTCAAAAACTTCATAATAGTAGGCCTATAGGGACTCAATCCGAATGTTTCTGAAATCGGTGGTTCATTTGAACTGGATGTTAAATGACAAAAAAAAAATTTACAGCTCATTCCAGCACAAAAAGAAACCATTTTATTCAGCAATATCATCAAAAAGCTGCCAATTCACTTGCCAACCACTTCCTCCCCCCATATTGAAACTATAGAATAACTATAAAAAGCGGTAGCAAACGATTTTTCTGCAATACATTAGAGCACAAAACCGGCACAGGTAGCTGAGTGGTTAGCTCACTTGCTTCATGTGACCCGGGAGGTGAAGAGACATATCGGACCCGGTTCGATCCCCGCCACCGTCCATCTTTACAGGGGTTTTTCGTGGTTTCCCTCTGTAGTCAAGGCTAATGCCGGGATGGTTTCCACAATATAGGCCACGACCGCTTCCTTCCCACAATCCTTCCCACTACCCATAAAAACCTTCATCTCACCATCCCATCATCTCATTATTCATTTATCCGACGTCAATAGATCTTGGTAATCATTACAGTGCGTCGTTGAAACCCAATATAATAATAATAATAATAATAATAATAATAATATATATTTTTTTTTTTTTTAATAATAATAATAATAATAGAGCACAAAACGAGCACATTTCAGTAATTTCAGACAAAAAAATCTCATATGTGTCGGTGTTATTGTACCTTCTTTGCTCACAAACTTGAACGATAACCAATCCCCATCATCCGAAATATTTTCATCGGTCAGTTCGGTATCCTTTTTCACCCTCCCACTCACTTTCAAAGTTTGTATAATGCCTTGTAGGCGTAATGGGACAAAATAATTCAAATATTGTATAAGTTGAATAGAAATTTACTATGGGTATAGCTCTTGATTACATGAATGAATCAGAATTTGAATGGATGGGTGATTTATACCAATAGATTACAATAGATTGATCTATATAAAAATTGTTGTATATATAAGATTATTATGTCAATGCATTCATGATCATTTAGATAAATTACCTATTATATGATAATTTAATATATTGTGCAGGATCTAGGTGATGAATCCGTTTGAATAAATCTCGATAATCTTTTTCATAGCTGTATATGATTATATTGAATAAACTGCATGCCAAAAAAAAAGTAAAGGTTTACATGATATACTTATATACCTCTCCAATTTGATCTGATTTCACTATATTACGAATATGTTTGATACATATTTCTCAATTCACGATCCTAAACGACAAACGATGAATACCTTCAATGAATCAAGTCTATCATAAGCTCAATTATGTTCCACGATTAAATACTAACGACATGTCGCTGGGGTGAAGGTAATTAATTTCACAATAAGTAATTAATAATTTATGAACATTTAGTTCATCATTAAATAATTATCAGAGAGTGATCATTATTTCTAACTCTTAAGAGATAATGAGGTAAAAGAGACCACCGTGATATACAAATTAAATGTGCCCTTTACTCATAATACATAGAGGATGGGAACATTAGATTTGGTACTATATGAAGCTAGATGTCTGGTTAAACATACACAGACAGAGAAATATATCTTATGAACTTTGACTGATTTTCTTTGGTAATTATAATGACGTAAATTATGTAAGCAAGGTTTGATAAGTGATGGTGGAAACCACGCCTCCCTGCCCCCTTAGTCCCACTGGCCCCACTGGCCACCTGTATACCCATCAATTCCCTTGTGTGGGATCCAGAAGTGAGCCACACTCGAGAGTTCTTTGACTGATTCAGCTATCATAATCATATTTCGTTTATCTGAATCAAATTAATGTGCTAACTTAGATAGATTATCCACATGATCTATACATACGACGTGAGTTTTGCATATTATATATATATATATATGAATATATATTTATATATATATATATATATATATATATATATATATATATATTCATATATATATATATATATATATATATGTATATATATATATATATATATATATATATATGTATAGATATATATATATATATATATATATATATATATATATATATATATATATATATATATATTCATATATATGTATATATATATATATATATATATATATATATATATATATATATATATAAAAAAAAAAATATATATATATATATATATATATATATATATATATATATATATTTATTTATATATATATATGAATATCCATAACATTTTCTCAACATTAATTTGTGTGGATGTGCAGACTCCATCAAAGTCTCCAAAAATACATGAACGCAAAGCGTTTCAGCGTTGAAGAATAAGCTTGAGAATTTGGCACCAGATATTGTTTAATAATACATCAAGATAAGGGCAAAACTGAAAAGCCATTCTGGATAGATTTGACCAAGAAGAACTACTTTTCTATTTTATTTACTCTCTGAACGGCCGATCCAATTGATGTGAAACTCTGTGATATTCTGAATCAAATTTTTGTATTGATATATACGTTAAAAATTTGATTCTTCATTTTTTAATTTTTTTTTAAATTTGTTCATTATTAATCTTCCTGAGGTGTTGTTGAACCGACTGTATGGGTCTGCAATTGTCAACAGGATATCCAGATTGATCAAACAAACCATCCGACCTGAGGAGTGCTTTTCAACGCAATTTCGCTCAAAAATATTCGTAAATCTATTTTTTACGAAAACGGTGAAACCGACAACTCCAAAAAACAGAACAGTTCTACGAAAGATGAGTATACGGGAACCACAGAGAAAAAATTATAATGATCAAGCAAATATTTTGACATGTGGAGTGCTTACAAGAAAAAAAAAGAAAGATACATCTTGGATCAAATGGAAAGCGTTCGCTTATGCTCGTCTAATTATTCAAGCCAATTTTCAAAAAAAAAAAAAATCACGATTTCACACATTTCATCGCTTTCTCTTGCCATTTGACTTCTATTTTTATATTTTAGTCTCAAAAACAATAACTATTATCGTATTGTCGTCTAACAAGTAATCCAAAGCATGGAAGCAAATCGTTGAAGGGTGTAGCCAATTGTGTGTAATAGGTTCAACAACAAATGCCTTCCATCGCGTAGGTGAAGGGGTGTAGAAAGAGGAGTGGGGAGGGAGGGGGGAGGGAGGGGGGTTCGTAGAATGAAGCTTATCAACCTTGTGCATTGAAATAAATCCCGACAATCATGTTAATACCGTTTGGTGCAGCTGTAATTTTACTAAACGTCAGCGATTACTGCACATTGTTCTTGTTTTCAACCATGTAGGATACCGGAAGTTATCAATATGTTGTGACTGACTCCTGCAATTGTGCCCCACGACCTTTTGAATACATTTAGTATGTGTATATATTTTAAACATACATTTAATGGCATCTCGTTGAACAGATATGCCATCAACAAGTGTTTTTTTTCTCAAATAATTTTATATTACAATAAATTTAGCTAAGCCCAATCTTTGTGAGGCCAATGTCAG
>OZ023327.1:4033407-4060907 GCA_964007535.1 Brachyptera risi | reverse complement strand
TAGGATTACAAAAGAAAATAATACGCCAGCAATCTCAAATGGAATCGAGAAAACATATCGAAATGTTCTCATCATATGACTGTATAATGGCATCAGTGGTTGTGTCCACTGCAAGCTTCAGTAGTGATGGATGATTGTGAGGGAGGGAACACTAAACACTTCATGCATACCACTACTATAATATGTGAAACATAGAAACTACGGGATCGATTCACTAGAGGGTAAGCTATGAACACCTGGATTCGGTCAACTATGGAGACCATGGGATGTAGATTCTGATTTGTTTTCCATAATAATTGAAGGGTACACAGTACACAGGTGCACGTCTGTATAGTAATTGACTTATTACATCACTGATTAAAGTTTGTGTAAATAGCTCATCAATAATTGTAGGTATATGTGGTTATTTTAGAATGGAAATCAGTGGTGTGTACAATTTTTTAGTATACCATCCATTGCTTGAATTAGAAAAAAAGAGAATAAATGAATAATTATATTGAATGAAATGAATAGTGAAAATGAGAGAATGAGAGGAGTGAAAATTAGGAACAAAAATTGCCAATAATATGATGAAGATGAAGAGAAAAAAGGTTTTGAAAATTAATCAAAAAAGAATTGAAGATAAAGTAGGAAGCGGAGAAAAATTGATGATGAGACGGAGGAAGAGTTTTTCCCCAATGCAAATGGCTGAATTGTTCACTATCCTGGAGACCATTTCCTCAAGACTTGATTTCTGATTGAGTTACATAATTATTTATTATTGTTTGGTGTGTTAAGATCGTCCTTGTGATGCCCGGTCCGAACGATACTACCCTTCTTCTTGACCAATAATCGGGGAACAGTGATTTTGTATCAAGTTTCGATGTTGATGAAAAAAATTCCAATGGCTCACAAATGTGGAATGATTAATGCTATAGTAAACGGAGGTCAAATAGAAGAAAAACAAAAATGTGAATTATTTGAAACTTCTTATTCGGAGAAAATTTGAATAAAAATGAAAACATCATTTACTTACCAGTAAGGAGAATTGATTTTCAGTTCATTATTGACCTAATTCTATTGCAAGTGATCAATAAAAATTGATTCTAGATTATTTAGTATCCAGGATATTTAGTAACTTGTTAATAATTCCCTGCTATGAGATTAAAATGCTTAAAAGAACACAACTCAATTGGTATTAAAATTCAGTTGAACCCTCATTTCGATAAGATATAAACAATTTTGCTACCATTATGTTGTCGATTTACATGATTCATCATCGTAAATGGATCTCCTATAAATATTATTATAAGTTTTAACCGTTACAAATGTTTGGGATGAAGATAAATGTAACAACCTTATTCTTATCTATACCAATAATCATATGCATAACAGAAGAACTTAATGAGACCATAACCTAAATTTCATATATAAAATAATGTCGTATACCATTTCTTCCTTCACTAGTTCATCCGTCATCTTCATATGCATTATCATCAGACTCCTTGCTAGTTGACATGTATAGCAGAAGAGATTGCAAATGTTTTATCATTAGCAAGTCGGGAGGGTTTGTGGGTCCTTCCCGCGCCCACATTCTATCAACTCGGTCTCTATGCCACCGAAACTATTCATTCATTCATTCATTCTATCACTCATTCATATTATATACTCATACATGGCGGCAGGACAAACGTTTCCTCTATCACCACCTACTGATTCACAAATGCTAACTATGATATATGAAGACACATGAAGAATGCTCAGAAAAATAGAACCAAGACTAGGGGATATTATTCTTCGCACTGTGCCACATTTATTAAATAAAGAAGGTGTCGGATAGAAACCACCTTAAATATATTATATGATCATGTACCTTAAAATAAATCAATGGATGTATAAATAGTCCCAAAAGCACGGCTTTTATATTAGCTACCTGACATTTTTTAGCTGAAGGTAGAGGTAGATAAATACTTGAATGAATTATTAATACAAAGTGCGTGTCGAAAAAGATGGGTTCCCCTTTTGATACTGTTCTAGTCCATCATTGAAAAATACTTGTCTAGGAGGCGATTGATCGTGTGAGACCATTATTGCAATAATTCTTTGCAGTGAATTAATTTGTCAATTCCTGTGGTTATTTGACCTACGAGCCATTTTGATAGTGGGTGAGTCTTCTAAACCTTGCATAGTATGAAACCAACTTATAAAACCTGGCAAAATTCGATTCACTTTTGTAATGTTCACTACGAAAATAATGTTTAGCTCATGCATAATCATTCGCAAACATTTCACGACTCTAAAATCTATTTTATAGAACTATTTACATCCCAAATTTTGTTCCAATTCATTATTTGAATGGAACTGATTAAACAATAATAATACAAATAACACGTTGATGAGAAATTTGATGAAATTAATTCATTGAAATAATTTAAATTCAAGAACTGAATGAATTGAAATCACGCATCAGATGTACTCTGCCATATTGATACAGGATACACCGTGCAGTCACTTGTTAGTGGGGAAACAATCAATGATAAATGTGTATAGCGGTAACCATATTTTAACATCTGATATAAACTATAAACAAAACTGATAAAACAAATAGTAATCATATATTCATTGTAGTTTCATAATGAAAAGCATTACACAGTTCATGTTAACTACACAGATATTCAGATTATTCTAAGCGATATTGCAAATGAAATCAGGCTTGTATATGTACAGTACAACGCCCTCAAATAGATCACTCAATAAATAGTCATCACATTAATAGTCTCCAATGTTATCTAAGCAAAGTTCCTGTATGTATAAATTCAGCGTCATCGATGACATCCTGTTACCGCTCTCTACACAGACTCTACAGTCTACACGGTCGACGCGTAGATAGTATGCATATTATAGAGACACAGACTCTACAGTCTACACGGTCGACGCGTAGATAGTATGCATATTATAGAGACACAGACTCTACAGTCTACACGGTCGACGCGTAGATAGTATGCATATTATAGAGACACAGACTCTACAGTCTACACGGTCGACGCGTAGATAGTATGCATATTATAGAGACACAGACTCTACAGTCTACACGGTCGACGCGTAGATAGTATGCATATTATAGAGACACAGACTCTACAGTTTACACGGTCGACGCGTAGATAGTATGCATATTATAGAGACACACACTCTACAGTCTACACGGTCGACGCGTAGATAGTATGCATATTATAGAGACACAGACTCTACACTCTACACGGTCGACGCGTGGATAGTATGCATATTATAGAGACACAGACTCTACAGTCTACACGGTCGAAGCGTGGATAGTATGCATATTATAGAGACACACACTCTACAGTCTACACGGTCGACGCGTAGATAGTATGCATATTATAGAGACACAGACTCTACAGTCTACACGGTCGACGCGTAGATAGTATGCATATTATAGAGACACAGACTCTACAGTCTACACGGTCGACGCGTAGATAGTATGCATATTAAAGAGACACACACTCTACAGTCTACACGGTCGACGCGTAGATAGTATGCATATTATAGAGACACAGACTCTACAGTCTACACGGTCGACGCGTAGATAGTATGCATATTATAGAGACACAGACTCTACAGTCTACACGGTCGACGCGTAGATAGTGTGCATATTATAGAGACACACACTCTACAGTCTACACGGTCGACGCGTAGATAGTATGCATATTATAGAGACACAGACTCTACAGTCTACACGGTCGACGCGTAGATAGTATGCATATTATAGAGACACAGACTCTACAGTCTACACGGTCGACGCGTAGATAGTATGCATATTATAGAGACACAGACTCTACAGTCTACATGGTCGACGCGTAGATAGTATGCATATTATAGAGACACAGACTCTACAGTCTACACGGGCGACGCGTAGATAGTATGCATATTATAGAGACACAGACTCTACAGTCTACACGGTCGACGCGTAGATAGTATGCATATTATAGAGACACAGACTCTACAGTCTACACGGTCGACGCGTAGATAGTATGCATATTATAGAGACACAGACTCTACAGTCTACATGGTCGACGCGTAGATAGTATGCATATTATAGAGACACAGACTCTACAGTCTACACGGGCGACGCGTAGATAGTATGCATATTATAGAGACACAGACTCTACAGTCTACACGGTCGACGCGTAGATAGTATGCATATTATAGAGACACAGATTCTACAGTCTACACGGTCGACGCGTGGATAGTATGCATATTATAGAGACACAGACTCTACAGTCTACACGGTCGACGCGTAGATAGTATGCATATTATAGAGACACAGACTCTACACTCTACACGGTCGACGCGTAGATAGTATGCATATTATAGAGACACAGACTCTACAGTCTACACGGTCGACGCGTAGATAGTATGCATATTATAGAGACACACACTCTACAGTCTACACGGTCGACGCGTAGATAGTATGCATATTATAGAGACACACACTCTACAGTCTACACGGTCGACGCGTAGATAGTATGCATATTATAGAGACACAGACTCTACAGTCTACACGGTCGACGCGTAGATAGTATGCATATTATAGAGACACAGACTCTACAGTCTACACGGTCGACGCGTGGATAGTATGCATATTATAGAGACACAGACTCTACAGTCTACACGGTCGACGCGTAGATAGTATGCATATTATAGAGACACAGACTCTACAGTCTACACGGTCGACGCGTAGATAGTATGCATATTATAGAGACACAGACTCTACAGTCTACACGGTCGACGCGTAGATAGTATGCATATTATAGAGACACAGACTCTACAGTCTACACGGTCGACGCGTAGATAGTATGCATATTATAGAGACACAGACTCTACAGTCTACACGGTCGACGCGTAGATAGTATGCATATTATAGAGACACAGACTCTACAGTCTACACGGTCGACGCGTAGATAGTATGCATATTATAGAGACACAGACTCTACAGTCTACACGGTCGACGCGTAGATAGTATGCATATTATAGAGACACAGACTCTACACTCTACACGGTCGACGCGTAGATAGTATGCATATTATAGAGACACAGACTCTACAGTCTACACGGTCGACGCGTAGATAGTATGCATATTATAGAGACACAGACTCTACAGTCTACACGGTCGACGCGTAGATAGTGTGCATATTATAGAGACACACACTCTACAGTCTACACGGTCGACGCGTAGATAGTATGCATATTATAGAGACACAGACTCTACAGTCTACACGGTCGACGCGTAGATAGTATGCATATTATAGAGACACACACTCTACAGTCTACACGGTCGACGCGTAGATAGTATGCATATTATAGAGACACAGACTCTACACTCTACCTGGTCGACGCGTAGATAGTATGCATATTATAGAGACACAGACTAACAATACAAGAAATGGTGGATTTAGATTTCAAATTATCCAATTCATAAGTCAATTGTTGATGGATCTTCGTCACTTGATAGATAGTTCATTTTGAGATATGAATGAGGGGATGGCACGCTGTTGCGGATGTTTACAAGCACGCGGGACTCGAACCCACACCCGACTTGATTTCAGTTTCTAAAGCATGCGTTAGTTGACTGAGCCTCAAGAACTGCCTGCTCATTTGTTTGTGATGGCATAGAGTGATGGTAACTTGGGTAAACGGATGCTGTGTGGTTCTATATACTTACAAATATAAAAAATCAATCCATCAAAAAATAACAGATTGAAAATAGTTTATATTTTCAAATGTTTAAATATTTACTTGCCATAGGGTTAACAACGCATGCACTGTATACTGATGACCGGGAACTGTTGGTGTCGGTGAATGACGATTGATAATAGAGAATACATTTCATCAGATATTCTGTTCAGTGGAAAGGAAGCGGTCGTGGTCTGTTGTTAAGGATTCATCTCAATATTCACCTGAACGACAGAGAAAACCACGTGAACCACAAACAAACTCTGTCATTTAGCAGGATATTTAACCGTGGCGGGTATCGAACCTCGATCTGCTTAATGGCATCTCAGCGTGCTATAGTCAATTGCCCACCCGTTTCAGTTATGTGTTTGAATTTTATAAGACCGGATAAAAAATGGATCAACTGGAAACTGTAATACGGAAACAATAAATAGTAATAATAACTTCGAATTGAATTAAAAAGAAAAGTAAGCCTTAAACATGTAGGCCTAAATGATCTGGTCATGCCACAGAGAACACGTAATTTATGCAAGCATCATATAAAGAAAAGCAGCGATCTACTGCGCCAAGAATAACATTGAGAAAATATAGCCCCCATATGATGCGTATAATGAAGTGACGGGGAGTATGTCGTATGGAATGAAGAATCGTAATGCAAATAATGGGTCCGCAAACTAGATTCGAGTCCCTGAGTTTGCAAATAAGTATAGTCACTACAAGCTTGATTATTCCTCGACCCAAGTCTCTTGAACTCTCTTCACAAGTACTGTCTTCATCATTGTGTTCAATTTGTTACATACTCCTCTTTTATTATTAGTTTTCCAATCTTTCGTATCTCATCTTCTTATTAACTGTTCACATATATTGTATTTCTTGACTTATAGTTCTGTTGTAGTGGTATTTTAGTATTATAGCAATTCTTCGATTTTAAAAATGTTGTGGGACTATTTCTATGTTGCTATTTTGAATGAACTAAATTGTATTATGTGGCTGCATGCTATCTTGAGTCCAAGACAGTCTGAGAGTCATGAATATACCCTAGAATAGACATCCTACTTGTTTATAATTCTAATGGATATTTTGATCTATAGGAATAAATGTTAATTCTCACCATCGAATTGGCTGGTCCGATTTATGTGAATATGTGTACAAATGTGATGGTTGGTAGAGTTCAAATTCGTTAATATTTCAATTCTTCATGTGAATAGATTTTTTTCCCAATCTTATCCTGTAGGATTGGATATATTCTTACAGGATTTTCAAACTGTCGAACTGATTCTTCACGGAATTGGTCCCACCGATTTCGCACCACAACACTATACAGTTCTGCAGTTCTGGTAAAAATGCTCGTGTTTGGTAGAATTGAGAAGTGACTGGTCCCTCCGTTTGAATTATCAAGCACACACCAAAAATTCACACATGATGAATTTTTTTTTCAAAATATGGAACGCAATCTTGGTTATTGCTCATCCAATAAAATACTTGAAAGCGCCAACAATCATTCGTCATTTGATTTCTCAAGGAATGATTTCGAAAGTTATCTTGTTTGTAATCTTCTATATTATAATATATTCCAATTACCAAATCTTATCACGTATACCTTGAAGTTAATCAAATTCAAGTTATCACTCATAGTTAATAGGTCTGTATAATAATTATTATAAATCTGTCTTGATGAAAGGAAAATGATGGACTTTTGGTACGCCGATCAAAAATATGGATCGAAAGCGCGTGAAAAACATACAAGAAAGAATGCATGAACCCTTAGGGAGATTGTATTTAATGGCCAAGTCATCTCCAGTTAAGCTAGTTTAGGAGGAGATGTGGCGATTACCGAATAGATCACAACCTGTGAAGGGGGCTTCATTGATTTACTACTTGAAAAACAATTACTATAGAATGTAGTTTCGAAGGAAGCGTCCAAATAATGAACGGTCAAATTATCGTTAGGAACTTGTTGTAATGGTGTGAAGTAGAAAAGGGAATAAACGACTCCGTCCAATAGCATTTTAATTTTTAATGGTATGGTAATAGAAATATGAAAATATAACACAAAAATGCAAAGTTTCAAATTGTCTATAACTTATATAGACACATCGTGTTGACTAACTATACAAGAACATGTGGTGTGATCAAAACGTGCAGTAGACTTGATTTTTTTAAATAACATCGAAACTTGATACAAAATCATTGTTCCCCAATTAAGCCCTATTTTTTTTTTTTGATATTCCATTTCCTCTCGATCTACCACTCTACCAAACTGATGATTAGTAAATAAGGCGATAATTAGCTAATTAACTTGCTATCACCCCTGATTACATTGGTTGTTTTCGTGTCTCAAGTTATAATTAATTAACCACCACTTACTAATCAGTTGGTAAAACCAACCCAGCTAAAAGTATATATCAAATATGACAGTGGAGGGGAGCGGACGTCTTCTGGAGTAACATCTCTCTAGTAAACATGAAGGCGAGGGGTAAACAACTAGTACATTTGATGTACACCTGAATTCAGATTTGAAAGGGATTCCACGGAGATTCCACGAAATTTCCAGAATGTTTCAAGTGATTTCGAGAACATCTCAGGGAATTTCAGGAAGATTTCATGACAAGTGTACACCAGATTTAAAGAGTTGTTAACCCCTCGCATATTATGCCACGTCTGCGGCGAACTCGTCGATAATTCCGATAGAATAGTAAAATGTGGATTGCAAAGTAAAACCAAGTGTCACATTGAATGTTTGAACGTGGAGGTCAGTGAATATAAACTATTCCAGAAGAATGATAACATCTTTTGGTGCTGCGATGGTTGCAAATTACTTTCTCCCACAACGGACATGATTCATACCACCACTGGACATAATAATAATGAAATGCATAAGCTTACATGTGTCATTGAATCATTGCAAAAGGGAATGAACACTCTTTCTCAAGAAATCATAAAACTAACAACACAGCAGCTGATAGTAAACAATTGATAGTTCAACCCCATAATAGCCGAAGTCACAAATTACGGCCGCAACCTTCTATTTAACACAACCAATTGAATACAGCTGAAAAACAACAACTCGTCTTGATTTTGGTTGATAGTCACGGCCTCAGTCAAAGTCAGCTGTTACGTAATCAACCACAATTATTGTAATGTAACAATTGTATTGTAAAACCGGAAATAAGAATAATTGAAATAGTAAAAAATGTAAACGAACTAACGTAAAATTATGGTGTTAAAAGACTTGTCAATTGTATTTGGAGGATTCAATTATTTGTCCTTGGACGGTTTGCATGACACATATTCCACTGAATCCTTCAAAAAACTACTGCTCACAAGGAAACGAATGAATCTAATCCTGAATGCAGTTCCCAGACGGTTGTCTGGCACTTAAATCACCAATATGATGAAAAAACACAACTGGGCCTACATGTTTGCATCGAGTAATTGATAGATTTACTGACAAATCTAGTAATAATGTTCATGTCAATTTTAGGGATACGTTGCTATCTATCCATCAGTTCACTGTAGTATATCGGGATATCATAACTTGAGAATAAATCAGGAAAAACTGCAGTAAGCAACATTATAGCTTCATTCATAATGAAGACAGAATTTCTCACCCAAATAATCGAGAACATAGATGCGTGGCCAGTTGAGCAAAAATTCCCCCTAGATCCCTGACTTCAATCGAACGTCAACCTTATACGACGACAAATCAATGACAATCATGTCAATGACAATGTTTTGTGAGAAGAAAACTAGACACTGCGAGTCTTCTCTGTGCTAAACAGAAATCCTTTATAGTGCCTACTAGGAAAACGCTATATACGCGTTGTTAGACGAGCGGAAAGTAATAGTATGTCGACTTCATTGCCAAACTTTCGCCTAAATTCGCCAATTGGGTGATATTTTAGTTATAAATGGGTAAAAACGGCTTCGAGTGGTACCAATGTAGCACATTTTATGTTTATTCTTCAAAAATGGCTGACCCGATCAAGCTGAGAATTTCCAGAAATGTGTATCAAGATGTTATTCAACTTCACACAAAATTTCAATTTTTTCGAAAATAAAAAGTTTTTAATTTTTTTTCCGCCGTGTTATTCTAATGGGTATTTTTGAAATTTCTAAAATTCCTTAAAAAAAAGTTGATATCCGATAATGCCACAAAACTATACAGATCTCATTTAGATAAGGAACCATGATGAAAAGAGGTTAAAATTGATAGCTGTAGCCGTTTGACCTCTGGAGAACCGACAAAAAAAAAACATAAAAACGAACACCAATTTTTTTCAGTATGTCAAATTGAATCCTCGCTAAAGCTCGTCTGGAAATAATTATGGTTGTATTTGACTTGTTTCTTTCACTAGTAAAGTATGTGAAAAAGAATACTAGTAATGCAAAAATAAGTAGATCTGATAAATGGTATACCAAATAACTCAAAAAGCTTGGTGATGGGGTGAAACTGTCTTACAATACGTACTGTACATATTCACATGATACATACAATTGTTATCAATCATTTGAAAAATCAATAGTTGATTGATAAAATGTAAAACTGATTCTTGTGATATTGTTTTAAGGTCTAACCTCCATTACCTCATGGTCATGAAAAAAATATGATTTTTTGTCAGTCGATTCGTTTTGATGTGCTCGATAATAATATCAAAACAGATGATAGGCTAACCGGGATAAATTTTGAGATATATCAATTCAAATACTGGATGTTTTCCTATCATTTAACACACAACCTTCAAATTGTATGCGTTTTTATTATTCAACAGATCATTAAAATATACTAAAAGGAATGACATTCAATCAAAAAACTTGTTTTATTGTAGATGAAGATGTTACGAATAGAATTATGCAGAAATAAATATAGGTACCCGTTCTCATTTATGAATCACACTCATTATAAGAGGAAAAATAGTTGATTTTTCACTAAAATGAAACTTAATATTTCATTAAAGCGCTGTAACTTTGGCCAAAAAAATATGACAGTGTTTCTGATGTGATTTTAATTCAAGGCAACACATGTTCAACAAAACTTTACTCAAATTTCCCCAATGTAGAATTAATTTCAAAATTACTTTTTGACTCTGCTGACCAAACGGGTGTTGGACTTTAACGTGTGAATGTAGAATAGACAGTGAAGTAACTCCTGGGTGTATCAAAACGTCAATCATTGTCTATAAAATCTTATACATTTCGGAAGAAATATCAGATTTTCTTCCAGTATTCAGTTCAACTGGAATAATCAATTTTACATAAAAAAAATGGAAAAATTAAGATCTCAGTTAAGAATGTTAGTTGGATGCTATTGGACACTCAGTCATTATATTCATATTATTTTCATATTAGATTTTCATATTGCTGTTCATACTAATATCCTTGAATTATTTTCCATCTTTGGTTTCACTACTCATTCAAGTTAGAATAATCATCATCAACATTTCCCACCTAATACATTATCTTCAATCATTGTTTTCTTCTTGAATAATTCACGTTTGATTCTTATCGTGTCTTCGGCAACTATATAGCATGGCAGTCTTCCTATAAATAAATATATATATATATATATATATATATATATATATATATATATATATATATAAATATATATATATATATATATATATATATATATACTTATATATATATATATATATATATATATATATATATATATATATATATATATGTATATATGTGTATATATATATATATATATATATATATATATATATATATATATATATATATATATATATATATATATATATATATATATATATATATATATATATATATATATATATATATATATATTTATATATATATATATATATATATATATATATATATATATATATATATATACATATATATATACATATATATATATATATATATATATATATATATATATATACACATATATATATACATGTATATATATATATATATATATATATATATATATATATATATATATATATATATATATATATATATATATATATTCATATATATGTAAGCGTAGGAACAGTGAAATTTTGGTTTTTCTTAATTAAATATGCTTCCACCAGTTAGTTTTTAATAAGCTATAGTAACTCATATATCACATTTTCTTATTCGAACAAATATGAATAGTATAAATAACTTTTTTCGCAGGTGTGCTTACTTTTCGAAATTATTTTTCACCTATGCTAGTTCAAAGGTTTGCTTAGCAATGGTGTAGGGGAGAGTGAACAGAAAAATCCATAACTCATGACCCTATAATAACAAATATTACTAGTCAATAGATCTTAATTTATTCTGTTAGTTTTTCTCATATACTCATATCGAAATTTTATGATTTAGGAGACAGCTTAAGTGCAATTTGTTTAGGTGCGTTAGATTTGAATTTTCTATGACACCCTCAGCAAAAATTCTATATATTTAAGTCGTTCACTTTCTCACCACATAAATTACTTCGTGCGACATTTGTAATCTTGCTGATCACTTCTGTCACTGCATGGGTTGCGTCAACTTGGAAATGTATATTTCACCAATTAGAACCATCAACACCATTTTTCGAATTTCATTTTGATTTATAATTTATTCATTTGTGTTTTATTTCAATCACTTCTCTGGAAAAATGCCTTGGTAACAAGCAATAGTCAACAGAATCTCACGATATGGAGTGCTAATGGTAGTTTGAAAAAAGTACAACTCTATACATACTCCTAACAAGTCTCAATAATCTGAAGAAATGAGTTTGTTGTGGTATGGTGAAAAGTACTTAGGGTCTGCTCATTACTCGATAGTGTATTTTTTTTGAACTCAATTTTAATTCCGATTCATTTTTTTTCTTTCTTCATATAAGCTACGAAACATAATATGAATGACAAACGATAAAAATAACAGTAAGAATACAAATTATTCTTGAGTGTAATTATTGGAGTTGACATTGTTTGATTGATTTCTCCATTATGATTAGTGTTCCAAGTTGTGAGCCAGTGAAATAAATTAATGAATTGTCAGGATGCACAGTGAACAGTAACACTTATGTAAATGGATGCAATACAAGTTCATTGTTTTGCTTATTGTTAAGCACGTATCTACAACTCTTCATGTACATATTTTATGAGACTTCGTACAGTTAATTTATCACAAATAATTCACAAGAATTTCACAAAGTTTTGACAAATCTTCTTGCGATGTCTTCAATTTCTTTATCCATATCGAGTTCAATGACTCAACTCATGATTCATTGGCGTCGATGAATGATGAAGGAGATGACGAGAAGATGAGATGAAATTGAATTTTGATATCTTGTTTGGATAATGGGAATAAGTTCGTCGTGTCCTTTGTTAAAGAACCACCTCAATACGAACCCAAACGGCAGATGAAAGCCACGACTAACCACTTTCACGATCGTCAACCAAGGCGGGAATCGAACCCCAACCTTCATAATGAAGGTTCATTGTGCTAGCCACTGGTCCACTCATCTGAGTCATGTATTTTTACCTGAAGTATAGTCGATGGTTCGGCTCACATCTGCATCAGATTGCATCTAGCAAAATGACAAGACCATTTCAGAAGGTATTTCCTATGATTACTCGTGATTAACATGAATTGTCATCAAGAACAAGAATGTCTTCATCGTCATCGAGTATCTAAAATTCTTCGAATGGATTTTTCAAAGGCTTGAACAAAGCGACGTTACTTTCACTGGCACGGAAATTATTGATATCCGAGTTATATAAACAAAAATAATCCCTATTTCGCGACGCTCCGAACAAGGCATGCACTCTGAAGTGGACACCTATTTTCAACTCTAGTCTACGTTCAAATTTCGAAGGCATATGTTCTCGTGGGCGGAAAAAGGATCTGAATCTATTGTAAAATGTTTGATCCATCACCCTTGTCTCATATTAGAATGCATTAGAAGAATATTTAGCTCTCTTGCTCGATTGGTCATAGGTCAGTAATTATGGTTAGTTTTCAATCGACTCTCTCACTCTCTATCACATGAACTCAATTCCTAGATGGTTTATCCCACTCTCTCGACTCCAACCCACCTACATGTGTAACATATGTGGGCATTGGAAACATTTACTCCTCAAGGCTAGATTTCAGTCACATACACACACTTATACACGAACACATATTTGAATGAAGACAAATTCAAACACACACTCAAATATATATTATATATATTTGAATTTATATTGGGTTTAACGACGCACTATAATGATAACCAAGATATATATATATATATGTTATATATATATATATATATATATATATATATATATATATATATATATATATATATATATATATATATATATATATATATATATAGATATATAGGTATATATATAAATAGGCCCACTATCAGAAGTGTGTCTCAGAGTTTCGATTACAATCAAAGTTCATTGCTCTGATAATAGGCCTATTTATATATATATATATATATATATATATATATATATATATATATATATATATATATATATATATATATATATATATATATATATATACATATATATATATATATATATATATATATATATATATATATGTATATATATATATATATATATATATATATATATATATATATATATATATATATATATATATATATATATATATATATATATATATATATATATATATATATAGGCCTATCATCAGAACAATGAATTTTGATTTTAATCAAAACTCTGAGACACACTTCTGATAGTATGCCTATTCATATATATATATATATATATATATATATATATATATATATATATATATATATATATATATATATATATATAAATATATATATATATATATATATATATATATATATATATATATATATATATATATACATATATATATATATATATATATATATATATATATATATATATATATATATATATATATATATATATATATACATATATATGAAGTGTGTCTCAGAGATTTGATTGAAATCAAAGTTTATTGTTCAGCTGTCAGTTGTCGGTTCGATCATGTTTAGTGGTGTGGGGGTTATAAGGTGGGATACTTTACTGATTGGAATAATATGATTATTGGTTATAAAGAATAATTGCTGAAGATAAAGAAAGAAAACGTTATCACACGTTGAATTATTATGACATGCTACCTAAATAAGCTATTCATTTTCAATCCTGATGAAATATTATTTTACTGTTTCCTATCATGGGAATAACATATTCATATAGATTCTAGGAATCTCATTTGCCCATTGATGCAAGTTGGAGTCAGAGGTATAGATAGAACTACTTAAGAGGCCGCAGGCGCTCGTATTTCACGCCGCAAACTCTCACGGCCGTAATTTTTGTGATATCAATATGAGTGTTTTTGCATTCTGTTAGTAATTGAAAAACGAAGGTTACCGTGAATACAGAATTTTGAATCAAAAATTTGTGATTTTTCAAATTCTTCAAATGAAAAATGTTAAAATTTCTAATTTACGAAAACCTAGATAAATATTTTCTAATACCTAAAAAAAAATGGACTGTGAAATATATCAAAAGTGTGAGTAAGGGAATTAACGGCGTTTACGAGAATATGAGTTCGGCGGGCTGGTCTATGGGCTGCGCCTAGCACACGATGCATGTTAAACTGGAGTCTGAAGCGAGCGAACAACGAGCCCCTGTAGAGCGCCTGCGGCCTCTTAAGAGCCCGCATCTTAGCTGAGCATGTTTCTCTTCCAAATGCTTCACCCAAGTTCGATGTTCGTTTAAAATTTTGATTGTGGGTTGAAAAGTGAAAAAACTGATAATATTGGAAGAGTTTCAGTAACCACCGCTTGATGGGGGAGTTTTTCATTTTATAATTTGGACAAAATCTAGTTACATTACACATTTTGGTCAAGGAAATTGGGAAAACTGTAGAATTACAGGCAAATTAGAATTTCAAATATTGATGAGCAAAGTTGAACTCAAGGATGTGCGTTTGTAATTTATTTCTACTATTATTCGTTAACCGGGAATTAAGCAATGAAAGCCATCAAATTGGGCACATTTTGATTCAATTATTTAAATTGGGCACATTTTGATTCAATTATTGCTCCATAATAAAATTATTCCTGAATTTTCGATTATGCGTATCTAATTGAGTGGGTATTATCAATTCATTGCATTCTACCACAAGTCCATAGTGTTTGTAGTTCTTGAGATATATGTGGCGGAAGTGCACCGTGTAAATCTGTCTAAGATGCGGACTCTTAAGCTTGATTCACCACGGAAGAAGATCTATGTTTCAAAGCTCATACAAGAGATTCAGAATTTTACTCATTTTCATAATTGAATTAGTCTCCATTTTTTTTTTCTCTGTGGAGCTGAAAAAGTAACAAATTTGGAGCTCAGCATTCCAATTTTTCAATCAGATACTTCTAGTATAGCCATTGAAACAGAAAAAAAACGTCAGAGCACAGTTTTGACCCTTATAATAAAAAGGAAATACAAAAAGCTGTCCACAACAAACGGAGCCGGAGAAATTTCCGTCAAAAACATTCTATTGTTATAACAATTTAAAATGCATAGAAAATTCGACCACTGAAAAATTGTTTTGATTTTTTGCGTGTGATATCTCATGAGTATTGGAACTTGACCAGAAAAAGAATTCTGGAGAACTTCAAAGCTCCAGAAGTTTTTTACAAGCTGAACCTTATATACCTATACCTATATACCTTCCAAATAGGTTAAATTAATCAGGGGGGAAAAAGAGCGGGACTATTTTGAAAAATTGTCACAAAAATAGTTCAGATTCATAACATAATCTATTTTGTTTTGGTGTTCAAGACCTATTGATATATTTCGATCTAATTGGTGGTAATTAATCACACCAAAAACTATGTTTTATTGAAATTTGTAGCATACCCTGTTCTTTGGTTGTGAATTCGGTCAATTCGGTAACTTTTTCAATTTGGTGAAGTGTAATTGGTCGTGCAGTTTCTTACCCCCACTGACGGCACATAATGAAAGCGCAATGTTCATAATTTTCACAGCAGGTATAAAGTAACGAAGATTTTTTTTTCAAATCATTTTTCCAATTCAGTTCATTATGACTGTAAATTTTACATATTTTCCACTGTTTTATTTAATTTATCTCATGTTTCATATTCCATTTTATTCTTCTGTGTATTTAATGAAAAAGAATCGATGATATTATTTTCCATGATATTTTATGAATAATATATTGGAGATACCCATTATCCTGAATATTATTTTGTATATGTTCAAGTTGATGGAATAATTAGACGAGCCTTAGCGAGGATTCAATTTGACATACTGAAAAAAATTGGTGCTCGTTTTTATGTTGTTTTTTGTGTGTTTTTTTGTCGGTTCTTCACAGGTCAAACGGCAACAGCTATCAACTTCAAACTTTTTTTCATAATGGTTCCTCATCTAACTCAGATCTGTATAGTTTTGTGGCATTATCAAATCGTAACTTTTTTCTAATGAATTTAAGAAATTTCAAAAATGCCCGTTAAAATGACACGGCGGAAAAAAAGAATATAATTTTATTTAAAAAAAAAAATGAAATTTCACGTGGAGTTTATTTACATTTTGGTACACATTTCTGAAATGTTTCAGCTTGATCGGGTGAGCCATTTCGAAGACAAACCATAAAATGTGCTAAATTGGTACCACTCGAAGCAGTTTTTACCCATTTCCAACTTGAATGTCACCCAACTGGCGAATGTAGGCAAAAGTTTGGCAAAGAAGTCGACATACTATTACTTTCCGCTCGTCTAACAACGCGTATATAGATAGCGTTTTCATAGTAAGACAGCATAGCAATAATATTTCTCAGTGAATTTATCAAAATTCAAAAGAGCATGGATAGTCTTCAACAGAATCTGATAAGCATAACTTTCCCATGACCGACATCTTTTTCCTGGGACAGGATAATGCTTGTCAAATGAAATTTGGTGGACACCATATATTATTATGGGGGGGGGGGGGGGGGGTGATATTTGATTTTGAATATTTTGAAACATTATTGTTTCGATACAAGTGGTTCCAATCGACTGATGAAGCACAGCATGCGATCGTTTCAACAGAGCATGTAACAATTTGTTTTGGTGAATATACTATAGAATCATTTCGCATTGTTGTTTATTATTGTACACTGTGGCACTGTCGGCTCATACTGGTGAAGGCACAACTGTGTGACAAGCTTTTGTTTCAGAAATCATCATTGGTTCATTTTCATTTCAGATTTTTAACAAATAATGGAATAATTGCTTCCTTCAATGCTTTGTTATATGGTTGGATGAGTTTAAACAGAATCCATAACACTTCTTTTGTTATGATGACATATTTGTATCAATATATTAAAATGGACTCTGCCAGTTCAGTTATATACATTCAGGGAGCATTTGAATCAATCTTAAATATGGAAGATATCATGGAGGATGATAGTATGAAGGATATAATATAAAATATGGAGCTGAAAATATTACAATCATTGTGCACAGAATATAGTGCCAGGCAATTGAATGCTGCTGAGTTGTACACTGAGGGGCAATGGATTCTTTTTTGCATGCAATTTAAATTCCTGGCAGCACCATACTATACTAAAGATCATCAATTTTTGAATCAATATTGATCATTGTTTCAACATCGAATTAAGCGAGTTATACATCGAATTGAATCCTATATATAATCAAGTCGATCAATGTACCGATTTCCTCGAAAGAGGATTATAGGAATGAACACTACTACTACTAAAAATTTTAGATTCGAACGCCAAAACTACTTTTGAAATAATTTGGTGGTCTTTGTTGCCGGACTGTCAACCTGAATCGATTTTATAGACGTTTCCACGTCAAATCGTTGATATAGATACAGTTTTCAACATATCGATTGCTAACCCACAACGACACAAATGCAATATTTTCTTATTGGAAATGTACACATCTAATCCAACCATATATATCTCTCGCAACTGGTCGTCATAGCATTAACGATTGCCAGCAACTAATAATACATAATTATATCTTACATCATAAATGGTGCACATATATTCCACTCACGTCACGGTTACTCTTCACTCTTTACTCTTCACTTTTCTTTTGGTGTTTACTCTTTGGTCAAGATATATTAATTAGGAATGAGTTGAATGAGAAGAAAGACGGGTGGAAATCAATGTGAAAAAAGTGATTATATGAATCACCATTTGTTTCTGGCATGGCATAGTTATTATATACACACCTGATATCACGAGATGATAATACTGTTGGATGGTGATTTCTATATTCGACGCTTTATCGGCTTCAGAGAGAATAATATTTCAAGACAAATAAGATACATTTTTGAATTATTTTGTTTTTGACGTCAACCGGATTCAAGACAGACATCTATATATATTTTCTGAATACGCACGTCAATTTTGGGCTCGATGAATTATATCGATGAACTGTGTTATGACAGCATGCATGAACCTTGGACATGGTGAGAATACTTTTACTCGAGTGTGTCTTAGTCATTAAAATAATTGTGATCTCTAGATAAGAGCAAACCTGTCAATACTGCATAATCAGGATATTTGAAATAAGTTGCTCGAGCATCCGGATGTTAGCTCTAGAACAACATAAGTGGAAATTCTTTCCATTCACCTCAATCCATTTTCTCAATATATCATATATATATATATATATATATATATATATATATATATATATATATATATATATATATATATATATATATATATATATATATATATATACACGTTATTCACAATCCTGATTATGTGTTGATCACAATCCCATTGCACGCTTCTTTTTACAACACCTGTGCTTATTTTTGGTACGTAAAGTGTTGTAACAAAGGTCTTATCTTCAGCCGCGTGGTTATAGAAGGGGAAACCAGGCATAGCGGCTTTTTTATATTTCCATCATAAAAAGTAAGAAAAGTGGAGATAACCATAATGTTGCGCTAACGATCTTGAACAATTCCTTACGCGGTTTTCTCCGGGAAGATAACAATATTTTATTAAATTGACAAAGAGTTTGTTGAACATTTCATTTAGGGCCTACTATGCTATAAAAAATCATCACACTTTTTACTGTGTTTATTTAATTCTCAATTGAATTCTCGTGGAAATGAATAGAAAAGGAACAGAATGAAGAAAAAAAATGTATATATATATATATATATATATATATATATATATATATATATATATATATATATATATATATATATATATATATGTGTTGACGGAGATTCTCGTGGCCGATGGTATATGGTAATATAATTTCTACGGTTGTGCCACGTCTTGACGTGGCACAACCGTAGAAATTATATTACCATATACATATATATATATATATATATATATATATATATATATATATATATATATGTTTCTCGTATGCTTTCGTGGAGTGGAAATATGTTATAATGATTTGCGGAATCCATGTTAATATATGTTTCATCTCAACGTTTCGATTTGATTACAAAATTCATTATCAAGAGACTAAAAACATACTTTTAAAATATCATAATTATAAAATCAGTTCATAATATAAAATACGATGTTAACAGATCAAATCCATATGACAGAAGTGGAATTTTGTAATAAATTCGGAACGTTGAGATGAAACATATATTAACATGGATTCCGCAAATCATTATAACATATATATATATATATGTATATATCTATATATATATATATATATATATATATATATATATATATATATATATATATATATATATATATATATATACATTTCTTCTTATATATTACTATATATGATTATATTATAATTATAACTCATATAATTACTACCTGAATCCAAAAACAAAATTCCAATATAAAATTAGAAAATGTTTGAAAAAATGTCACTTTTATCCATTCGGAACAAATTCTAATGTGATCAGATACTTGAATCGACGATCTCATGGATTTTATCATCTGTCCAACGAATGTGTTGGTATAATTCGAATCGGCGACGAAAAGAAATTCACCTGTCTACATTTGTGTGTTTCTGGTTTCAATTAAAGAAACATGAACAAAGTTTTTCTTTCCAAATTTTCCCATTTTCCTTCTTGAACCTGAACGAATATGAAAAGTGAACTGATCCCATACATTGCATGTTTCAAGGTTCCAGTTTCCATCACTATGTGATGAGATGCACAAGTGAATTTTCAAATAAAAAAAGCAGGGAAGATTCGAAAATGAAAGAAAAGAAGACGATGAAGAAAATCGGAAGAAGAGAATATATATTCAGAAAGAATATTGAAGACTTTTTCCCGATTTAATATTTCAATTGTTCTTTATTTTTCTCTCAACGCATCACTATGATGCTTACAATTTTTTGAATTAGCTATATCATATCCATATTTCTCTATATCATATCACATTCATATCATATTACATTTTATTTATATCATATTTCATATATCATATTATTCCATATTTTGAATATATTCATATTCATATTCCTTAGCCTTAATTGGGAAACAATGATTTTGTATCAAGTTTCGATGTTATAGAAAAAAAAAATTCTTTGGGGTGGTAAACTCGTCCTTGAGCTGTTCCGTTCAAACGATCCGAAGCTTTCATCCTCCGCCTTTATTGGGAAATAATAACTTCATGCCAACTTTGCGATGTTGATACACAAATGTGATGAAATAGACTGATACAAATAATGCTCCAATTCTGAATGTTTTTGAAAAATATTGGTAATCCCGAATGTACAACAAAAACGAGAATGACCCATATATGTGTGTGCATGACTTACTGCCATATATATATATATATATATATATATATATATATATATATATATATATATATATATATATATATATATATATATATATATATATATATATATATATATATCCATATATATATATGTATATATATATATATATATATATATATATATATATATATATATATATATATATATATATATATATATATATATATTTAAAAAGGAAGAAAATAAAATTGTCACTGTTGTTACTGTTGTGACTAACTGTTTTTGTGTTACTGTTGTGTTTGTTCAGTGTTGGTTCACATGAGGGTCAAAGGATGGATATTATTATCGGAGAAAATGACTTCATCAGGAAATCGAACCTCCAGCCTCTTGCTTGGTGCGCATACTAATCTTATACCATTTTTTGTAATATCAAATATATATTATATATATATATATATTTATATATATATATATATATATATATATATATATATATATATATATATATATATATATATATATATATATATATATATATATATATACATATATTAATATATTTGGAATCAGGAAATATATAGAAAGTTATTACGTGTCAAACCATTCCATTTACCGACATTACACATATTTCATGGAGCTATAGCATAAGTCGTGATGCTTCCAAATGTCTTATCTGTATATACACAAGTGATTTGATTTTATAATAGCTAAGCGGCATCTTTAAGACGGATAACTATATGCACATGCCTTAAACACACACAATGTTTAGTTAGGGCCTATGGTACAGTCTGTTAACCCAAATATCACGGGTTTTGTGATTGAAGCATACATTTTCAACCACCAACTCAAAACAATTGGATTCACATGATAGGCTAGGGAGGCCAACAGATTTCCAGATATTTTGTGGGTTGTGGGAGGGGGGAGTGGAACGTGGGTGGTGGTCTATAATTATTCGACATTCATCCAATAGGCCTATTTACATTTCAATGATTTCAGTTCCAAGAATTATTGAATTAATTAATATAGTTTCTGTTATTGGTGTGAATTATGATGTATGACTTCTAATTCTACGTTGACCTTCGACCTTTTTACCTTTTCGCTATCTTATTCCCGGTATTTGCTGAGATACCATGTTTGATAACTCAAATGAAAACTGAAAGCACGTTAAAACCATAGGTGAAAATATATGGAGATCAGTTGACATTTGACCATGTATCATCAATTAGGTATAAAAATCAATAAAAATGTCTCATTTGGCTCATTTAATTCCGGAGTGAAAACCCTGGAACTTATTTCACGTGATGTATATGGAATCAGTATTTTTTCCCGCATCGTTTGATACTAATATCGTGCACGTACCACGTGTCATACAAACGGGTCCTTTTTGGTATGGAGCGCCTTGAAGAGCTAATAACCTTTATATAAGATCGTTTATGAACGACTTGGGCCGTTTTTGAGACCTTTCTGGCTCAAGTTTTGGGCCGAATGCCCCCTAGGCGGTTCATGAGACGCGCATTGTCTCCATGCACTCGCTGATGCCCGTTGAGTCCAATAATCATCACATATCTACCGTTGATGCACCATCACGGCAGCGAGGTTCGAGCAAGAGTGAGTTTTGACATCAAACCAAAGTCGTCCGTCAGGTCTGGGATAACCCTTTCGTCTATAGCTCTGTATGGAACTGAGGCTCGGATTCACCAACTATTAACTGGAGTTTAAACCCGGTTTAAATTCTTAATCCAGGTTTATATTTAGGAAGCTGTTTCATGAAGCCTAAACTGGGATTAGATTTGACCTAAACTGAGCTTATACTATTTTAATACGAATTCCTGAACCCAGTTTATCATTAAACCAAGTTTTACAAAGCCAAGTTTAAACTGAAGTTGATGAAACCCGGCCTAAACCTACGTCGAATGTTTCTAATGCACAATTCTATCGTTGAATTCATCAGGAGGTTAAAAGTCAAATGAAAGAAAACATCAGACTGGTTTTAATCATAAGCAATATAAATATGTTAACGTTTTCATTTCAAATGAACGAATGGAGTTTTCAAAAGAACTGAGCACCTAAATGAACAATTTGTATTTATTTGTCCACTCACTTGGTATATATATATATATATATATATATATATATATATATATATATATATATATATATATATATATATATATATATATATATATATAAATATATATATATATATATATATATATATATATATATATATATATATATATATATATGTATCTTCATTCAAGACTCTGTCTTACATTATAAGATTGCAAAAACACAGAATAAAATAATATACCAATATAATACTAAATTATATAAATAATACTAATATACTAATATACAAAGTAAGAAGTCAACCAATCTCCAAATAGTATTACCGATATGGTTTCTACGTGCTTTCAGCTTTAATTTGAACCCAGCGAATAGGTGAAAAGGTCAAAGGTCACTTTTTAGATAGAATCAAAGGTAATATGTCATATTCCACATAATTTCAGAAACTATGACAATTTATCTAATAGATCTTGAAATTGTAATCATCAAATTGTGAATAGGCCTATCAGATAAAATAGAACAGAATGTTTACCGCACTTCACTTTCCATCTCCACCACCATCAAAATATTTCGAAATATGGTGGCTTTCCTAGTCTATCATGTGAATCTAATTATTTTGAGTTAGTGGTCCAAAATGCATGTTTTTATTACAAAACCACTGATGAAGATAATTCCACAGATTGTACTATATTATAATATGTAGCGGCCTCCAAGATATAAATGCAAGCTACATATAAGTGAACTCTAAAGAACAGTGTATCAGCTAACGTGAAAAAATTAAACACATATAATTAGTATAATTATATATTAGTGTGTTATTGATAAACCGTACATTTTGTTTTGGATCTTATGGTACATGCGTCTCACAAGCTTAGCCGTGTGCAAGTTGAGAAAACGTGTAAGTTCAACAAAATCGACACAATTATCTTTCAACCAAATAAATAATCAATCCATGAAAAGGAACTTTTTTCTACGAAGTGGGAAATGATCAAATATATTTTCATTCTCTGTGGTTATGATGTCATTCATACCAAATGTTGCCAATCCTAAATGTTTTTTTTTTCAGGATTCCCAGTCAGTTTAGTGAGTTAGAAAACTGAGATAGTTTAAGGCAACGGCCATGATTTCGTGAATACTATATCTGCGTATCAATCTATGGGTAATGGAAATTAAAGTGATTGAAGCAAATCAATTTGGAATGAAGAAAAGGGTCGATTGTTCTAATCATGCTCCAAAGTTATTTCCCTCTTTTCATCTGCTCATATTCTTATAAGCTCATATGATTTTTAAATGTCCAAAAGTGGGCTACTTTCGCTTTCACATTGTATTCAATGTTCTAGAATTTAGAATGTTTTGTTCATATCATTAAAAAAAAAGACCAACAAAATCCTATGTGATGTCATAGATGTTTACTCTATCATTGCTGGAAATAAATAGTTGTGGACCACTGAGTGAGAGGTGAGAAAATTGTCAGTTTGAACTGTTATCCATTCAACTGAACAACGTAGATGTCAGAAAATGTCACAACATAAGATTATCAATGGTAAGTGTGAGTCCATAGTATTTATAAAATGGTACCATCCATACCAAACATATCTTCAATAAGTAACACGTTGAAAAACGTCCAAGTCCCGAACAGTACAACACTATAATATTACTTTTCTCATACTTGCTCACGAATCAGTTCAAACGATGCCGACATTTGCTGTTGCCCGCTATGATATAATTACGTGTATGGGTGCTTGAATAAAACAATGGTCAAGGGTAGGTACGAGGGGGAGAGGGGTGTGTAGCAGGCTGTGAGGGGAAAGGGGGTGGGCAATAACACTATGGGGCTCGTGCAAAGCAGGGATAATTCTCCATCCATTTAGCCAGAACGGAGCGTGAAATTGTCTTTGCCATGAAGCACGGTTTTCGAGAAAGATCAGGGCAATGAGCAATGGAATAGTGTTTGTAACCCTGAGGGCTCACTATAAAAAGCTTACTATAGACGACCGCTTTGAACACCAAATATCTTTCTTTCATATGACTGGAAATTATTGTTATGAACGAAGATTCTTTCACATACAGAGAAGATCATCACTATACATTTTTTCTATATAGGAAACTATAAAATAATACGCAGTGAATAGGATGTATTGTAGAGACGTATTTGAGACTCGGAGTGTGATAATGAAGATGAGTGAGTGACTGGAGTGTGGACACTACGAATGAAATTCCTTTCTCTCACAGAGGTCCTCAGGCAAATGGCATGGAGTTGACGTTGATATTAAACTAGAGTGAAGTGAAAGCTGTGCATTCTTCAAAGAAGATACGCTATTTATTGTTCATTGCCAAAATATTGTGGTGAAAAAGTGAATGTTTTGGTGAATGTGTACATCACGCTGTCGATTGAATTTGTTAGATCATAATGTAAACTATCAATTTTTGTGGTCAGAGAATGAATATCTGAATAGAGGGCAATCATAGGAAATTATGAATATTTATTATAGATAATTCCTCTCACGGCTACTACGGAGAAAGATCACTGTTTCAACATTAAATCTGAAGGAAATTCTGTACTCTTGTGAATTAATGTGGGCAGTGATGATTTCAGACATGCCCGTTGGGAAAAGGGGTGTGGGAGGGGGGGGGGGGAAGTGAATCCAGGGTGCCGTGAAAAAATATCACATCACATATATTCAGTAATGAATTCATTCTACGGAGTGCTTCTTTTTCCTAGATAAACATATGTCGAAGCTGATATTTGATGTCACTAGAGCAACAATTCGAATGATTGGATGAGCGAAGCGAAGACTCAGTTTCACCGTATATACTCGAAAAAATCGATCATATGTTTCTTTTTTGCTTCCGGCTCTACAAGTCAAACGAGAGAATACAAATTCAGTTGAAACTTGGCAATCACAATTGTCATTATTTGATTCGATACCGATATACTGTATAGAATGGAAACACAGTCGGATGCGCCTTTTCTAAGAAAAGTCATTTCGAAGTTTCAAAAATCACTTTGATTTGACCAAGTTTTAAACAGAATTGAACTTGAAGAAAATTATGAAAATGAAAAACAATGGTCCTATATAATTATATTCAGTACAAAATAGTAAGTTGAATCAGAAAGGTCGTGAGGGCTGGATCAGTATTGTGGAACTGGATGGGTGGTATCGAATGAACAAATAGTTATAGTGAGAACTAACCAGCAAAAGGTGAAATTGATTCAAAAAGCAAAGATTTATCCATGAATCTTATCATTGATTTATGTTGTATTTATGCTTATATGTATATATATATATATATATATATATATATATATATATATATATATATATATATATATATATATATATATATATATATATATATATATATGAATATATATATATACATATATATATATGAATATATATATATATATATATATATATATATATATATATATATATATATATATATATATACACATATATTATATCACACCACATGCAGCTCAGAATTCCTAACCATTCTATATGTGATCCATGTGGTGAGGGGTATATCTTACCGGGTTCGATCCCCGTCACCGTCCATCTTTACAAGGGTCTCTCGTAGATTTCTTCCGTGGTCTAAATCAATGCGAGATGGTTTCTATAATCTAGGCCACAGCCGCTTCCTTCCCACTATCTATCACTTATATATCATGTGATGATCCAAAAGGAAATAAAACCATTTTTATTATTATTATTATGATTCTTTCCATCACCTCGGAAACCCCTCTCGTTTCATCGTCTCATTAATCATCCATCTGAAGCCAATATATCAATTAGTTGTCTTTCTTCTGTCTTTTTTTTTTATATTGGGTTTAACGACGCACTATAATGATTACTAAGATCTATTGGCGTCGGATGAATGATTAATGAGATGATGGGATGAAGGTTTTTATGGGTAATGGGAAGGATAGTGGGAAGGAAGCGGTCGTGGCCCATATTGTGGG
>OZ023327.1:3980907-4028407 GCA_964007535.1 Brachyptera risi | reverse complement strand
GTATATATATATATATATATATATATATATATATATATATATATATATATATATATATATATATATATATATATATATATGTATAGATATATATATGATTTTTTCTTTTAAACTGTTTAAATAATTTTAAAAAATGTTTCGATCAGGCAGTACAATTTCCTGTCAATTTGGGGTGTGATCCACAAGTCTTGAAATGTGTGACTGTACGAAAGATATCAACAAATAAAACTGTTCAAGAAGATCTTCCTCTCTGGCGTAATGGGTAGCGAGTCAGACCGGCAATCTGGAGATCCGGGTTCAAGTCCCGGGGGAGGTCGCAATTATTTTTAAACAGTTAAAAAAAAAAATCAATTATTATAATAACCCACTGGTGGTCAACCAGGAAGCTATTGAAATCATATATATATATATATATATATATATATATATATATATATATATATATATATATATATATATATATATATATATATATATATATATATATATATATATATATATATATATGTATATATATATATATATATATATATATATATATATATATATATATACGAATTCTAAGGGCCTCTCAATTTGCACTTGAAAAGGCGGTGACATGAAGCATTGTAGATGCACGAATGATTTAGAGAGTTCTGAAGTCCAACAGATTATTTTTCCATTGAAGTACAATAAAGAATCAATTCCTGAGAGACCGACATCTGCGAGAGAATGTTAGCAGCAATATCGAAGTTTTATACATGTAGCCTCCCTCGGTAGCTCGGTCAGCTGAGGCACCGCTTCAGAAACTGAAGTCACCGTTGGACGTGGGTTCGAATCCCGCATAAGGCATGGGTTTTTGTAAATGTCCTCTCACTGATCATCACTTCATACATTCATAATCACCAGCTTATTCGTACCCCGTATAACCTAGCTGTTGGTGGGGTCGTTAAGCAAACAATAATCATTTATACATGGAAACAGTGAAGAAAATATCTAATAATCTCGAACGATGTGAGGCTTGAAGCATATAAGTAAAAGTATTTTTCTGTCGTTATACATATACTTGTTGAATTCTATGCAATACAACATGGTGACAAAGAGACTTTTACTTCTGTTTCAAACTGTACATCATGAATCTGTAGTGAGAGTCCTTCTTCTACTTGTATTGTATATTGTATTTGTATTGAACATTGTGATGTTGTATATGATTCAACTATAAGTATCAGACAAATAGAAAACGGACTTCAACATGTGGTTCGAGCTCAACGTAACTGATCACTGGGTAGATTTGATAATTATATAGTTAGTTAGTTAGTCATTATTTATCGGTCCTAATTGCATTACAAGTAATATTGGATAGGTCAGCATAATTATATGCAAACGCAAAGTAGGCCTATGCGTTGTAAGATGCGTGAAATATGGGTGTTTGATAAAATATCTTTTCGAATGCCTATACGATTGCCTTATACCGGAAAAGTCCCCACCCAAGAACTGCTCTACCGGAACTGCTCTACCCATAGGCCTACCAGAACTTGATATATCAAACGAATAATTCATATTCTTACCAACTGCCCTATCTGCAAACGGCCCAATCGGAAATATATTGATAATCAATAGAATTGAAATTAAATACTTTCTCATTCATTTATATGAAAATGACTGATGAATTCATGAAATATATGAAAAATGATAAAGAAAAATAAAAAAAAAAAAAAATTTTTTTTTTTTTTTTAAATTTTAAAAAATTAGTGAAAATAGTGTGATTATTCAATTTGAATGCATTCAACAATTGCTTGACCGAACCTAATCTAAGATGATATATATTACAAGTTCAACAACTCAGGCTATAAGAACGGAGGGCAGTGTGTTGTACTGACTTGATAACACCTTTTTTTTTAAATCCGTATATTTTTGGCAGGCTGAATTGGATGTAATATATTGATTATTAATACATATTGAATATAAAACTTGAATATCAATGAATCATTTGATTAAATTGAATTCTGGTGGAGTAGTTGGCAGGGCATTTGGAAGACAGAGAAAACGGAGCCCTCTCCTCAAATCTACACATCTTGTTTTCGAAACTATAACGTCCAGTTACTTACTGTCTCCGTTATGTAGCTATGATTGATTGTGCATGTTGACCAGAACCGTTGAAACCCTGAACGATTTTCACCTCCTGACCATTGTTAGACGAGCTTTAGCGAGGATTCAATTTGACATACTGAAAAAATTGATTTTCGTTTTTTTTCCATGTTTTTTTGTCTTTTCTCCACAGGTCAAACGGCTACAGCTATTAATTTCAAACTTTTTTTCATAATGGTTCCTTATCTAACTGAGATATAATACTTATAGAGTTTCGTGGTAGTATCAAATATCAACTTTTTGATTTATGAATTTTTAGAAATTTAAAAAATATCCATTAGAATAACACGACGGAAAAAAAATTGAAAAATTTTTACTTAAAAAAAAATGAAATTTTGTGTGAAGTTGAATAACATCTTGATACACATTTCTGGAAATTCTCAGCTCGATTGGGTCAGCCATTTTGAAGAAAAAACATGAAATGTGCTAAATTGGTACCACTCGAAGCCGTTTTTACCCATTTATAACTAAAATGTTACCCAATTGGCGAATTTAGGCAAAAGTTTGGCAATGAAGTCGACTTACTATCACTTTCCGCTCGTCTAACAACGCGTATATAGCGTTTTCCTAGTAATAAATTCAATTGGTCTACAAAAATTAGTTTTCATTTGTTTGACAATGTCTGATATACGACTCATGTAAGCCTTTTGATTGACGAACATCAATGTCATGTTTTTAAATTTCTCAGAAGTTTGAATATTTCGTGGAAAATATTTGTTTCCAATCTTTCCCTCAGAGTTATTCTCATGGGGTTCTCCCAAATCACAAAAAAAAGTTCTTCTCAAAAGTGGTTCCAGTCAAACAGTAGGCCTACTTCTCTAAAACTATATGTAGAATGAAATCAGATAATCGTATATTATGCGAATGCCATTAGTTTCAACACCATTTGTGTTTTCGTTTGATCTGCGAAAGATGAGAAAAAAACGTTGTATTTTCAAGTAAACGGTACAATTGTGCCTTCGCTCACGTTCATCCAAAATTTAATAGAATAGAATAATTTATTGTCTTTTTTTCTGATCAAATACATGATCACTATGATTATAATTTCTTATAAATCATCTGTAATCTGAATTCAATTCTATTTTCCCGAAATATTCTTTCTCGAGGCTGGGAATGAGTTTATTAAACAATTAATTAATTACATATTAATTTATTAATTAATTAATCGATTAATTAATTAATTAATTAAATTAATTAAATGATAGGATGCATAATTAATTGATTCATCAATTAAATCATTGATTAGTCCGTTAATTTATTACTATTAGGTGTAACAAACAAACGTCAGTCATAACTATTAAATATAGTGGTGTATACTATGAAGATATGAGTTTGCGTGAGAAGAGTTATTTTCAAATATCAATTTCCATCAATCAGGGAAGACCAAAGAGGTTTAGGCGTGAAATTTCATCCATTTGACATCAATATATCATTAAGATTTTTTCTTACATTTTGAATTTTCGATGGTACGAGTAGAAACTGGGCGGAGAGTTCTTAATTTACAATTTTTTTTTTCATATTGAGTTTTAAAGACGCACTGTAATGATGACTGAGATCTATTGGCGTCGGATGAATGATTAATGAGATGATGGGATGATGAGATAGAGGTGTTATGGGTAATGGGAAGGATAGTGGGAATGAAGCGGTCGTGGCCTATATTGTGGGGACCATCCTGGCATTAGCCTAGACTACAGAGGGAAACCACGAAAAACCCCTGTAAAGATGGACGGTGGCGGGGATCGAACCGGGTCCGATATGTCCCTTCACCTCCCGGGTCACACGAAGCAAGTGAGCTAACCACTCAGCTACTGTGCCGGTATTTAGCTGTCGATATACAATCTTTCTGGAGATAATTATGTGAGGGTACGTGTCGCAAGATGAGCTATATATTCGTATTCAATATACTTGATAGCTATACACACCCCTAATTTTGAAACTATCAAGTCAACTAAGTTACTTGTTGATCCTCTTGGTGATGGAGTCAATTGAAATAGAAACATCTTATTTTCACTTTTTTCGTCAAAAAGACTGATCCGTTTAATGTGTACTTTCAAAATAATGTTTATCATTCAGTATTCAAATTTCGTCAAATTAAATTTATTCTCCTTTTTTTTCAAATTTTCGTGTTTTTTTTCCACATTTTGGATTTTTTTTATCATAATTTTTTTTTTTTTCTAGTAACATCGAAACTTGATACAATATCATTGTTCCCCTATTAAGGCTATGGATGAAAGATAGGATCGTTTGGACGAGGCACCACAAGGGCGATCTCATAAGTAGTCCCATCGATTACGTACCAACACTTAACAGTTTCAATTCGTATAATTACATGTGCATGCCAAAGTTCAGCACAATTTGTATTTTCGTTTGACCAATGGAGTGCGAACAAAATAAACGCCTCCGCTTATTCCAATAAGCACTGAGAAATTGAATCTATCCTCACGCTCATCCAACTGAAACGGTATCAATAGAATTATTTGTATCTATTGATATAAATGTGGAGCTATTGAATACAGTAAGTCTTATTTATTGATGTTGAAACTTTTGTACAATTTTTCTCCAAGACAAAGTTATATGCTTTCGAAGCATCACTCTGGATACCCATTCATCGGTCACTCATTTTTTAATCTTATTATTTTTATTTCCATGTGCATCATTTATTCAGGTGTCGAAGGCCTCATTTTACCAACTATTAACTGGAGTTTAAACCCGGTTTGAATTTTTAATCCAGGTTTATATTTAGGAAGCCGATTCATGAAGCCTAAACTGGGATTAGATTTGACCTAAACTGAGATTATCCACATGGCATTTAACCCAGTTTATCATTAAACCAAGTTTTACAAAGCCAAGTTTGAACTGAAGTTGGTGAAACTGGGCCCAAGAGAACGACTTGGTGTATTTCCAGACAGGGATTCCCAAATGGGCCCCAGTCTATAGTGGCCAGTCAGAAACAAGTACTCACTGGGATGCGCTGTTCCCGATAGCATTTGTCGGGGAAAACTCTGATTTTTCAATCAAAAGTACCGTGCTTCATTTTTGTCCTTATTCACTAGTATTTATTTTGTTCTTGTGGGTTGCATCGAAAGATATGATAGTTTTACCAAGAACTGGAAGAATTCCAAAAATTTTGTGAAACATGTTGAAAAATGATTTAGAACTCAAAATTTGGCTCTTCAGTTCTAGTTAGTAAATAGCCCACATGATTATACATCAGAAAAGTAAAACTGACGATTCATATTCGAAACCACCGACAATTTTTAAAGTATAGCCTACAATATTTTTTTGAGAATTTGTTTTCTCCCCCACTATCTGAGGTCCCCATGAAAAATATAAATGAACATAGGCCTATAATCTACATGGTCGAGAAGCAAAGAGATGTGAGAAATAAATTATCCAAGCTGTGATTCCATTATTGAAACACGAGCGTTATCTATATATACCGCACTTACAAAACTCAGTGAAATGAAACTCCATCTCTGACACTTGACTTCAGATGCGCTACCTCTCAACTAGATATGTCACTTGACACTCCAAGGAACGCATAGGTATTCGTTCTAGCTTGTGAGCGTAGAAATTGTGTTAACTGTATGTGCACACATTTTCATGAATCAAGTACCCAAAGGCCCCCTTCATGCAAAATCCATTCCCGGCCGTGCCCCCACTCCCCAGTCCGCCCCTGGTTCCTGATCAATACAAAACTGATGCTCTCAATTGCTGTAACAGATTACACGTGAGGGATAAACTCTCTTATTTACCGACGAGAACAAGATCAACTAATCATGATTTGTTTTTATTTCATTCAAATGCCGATGCCAATAGATCGTGGTCATCAGTAGAGTGCGTCGTTAAACCCAATATAAATGGAATTCATTAAAATGCTGACGCCAATAGATCGTGGTCATCAGTAGAGTGCGTCGTTAAACCCAATATAAATGAAATTAATTAAAATGCCGACGCCAATAGATCGTGGTCATCAGTATAGTGCGTCGTTGAACCCAAAATAAATGAAATTCATTAAAATGCCGACGCCAATAGATCGTGGTCATCAGTAGAGTGCGTCGTTAAACCCAATATGAATGAAATTCATTAAAATGCCGACGCCAATAGATCGTGGCCAACAGCAGAGTGCGTCGTTAAACCAAATATAAATGCAATTCGTTAAAATGCTGACGCCAATAGATCGTGGTCATCAGTAGAGTGCGTCGTTAAACCAAATATAAATGAAATTCATTGAAATGCCGACGCCAATAGATCGTGGTCGTCAGTAGAGTGCGTCGTTAAACCAAATATGAATGAAATTCATCAACATACCGACGCCAATAGATCGTGGTCATCAGTAGAGTGCGTCGTTAAACCCAATATAAATGAAATTCATTAAAATGCTGATGCCAATATATCGTGGTCATCAGTAGAGTGCGTCGTTAAACCCAATATAAATGAAATTCATTAAAATGCCGACGCCAATAGATCGTGGTCATCAGTAGAGTGCGTCGTTAAACCCAATATAAATGAAATTCATTGAAATACCGACGCCAATAGATCGTGGTCATCAGTAGAGTGCGTCGGTAAACCAAATATAAATGAAATTCATTAAAATGTATTGCGTATTTTTCCTTGTAAAACTTTCATACTGTTTTACATATTTCTACGTATTACTTTATGAATACCATTGTTTCACAATATGAAACCAAATATCCTGTTATTATATACAGTTCTACGGTGTTCTTATCTACTTCTAGTCATTTTTGTCATAGAATGGTTTGTAACAGGGTAATCGCACAGATAATGCGGTAATAGTATACTTAACAGTATTATGAGAAGTCATTTATAGACATAACTAGACAAATATGTGAGTGTTTTTTAAGAATGAGTGTGAGGATTATGACAGTGAACTTGACATTTCATTGAGTGAGATTATATTCTTAAATTCCCATACTCAATTTCTAATAGTACAATTTTTGATATGATCATTATTATCATATCATCCAACATTATTTTTGAGGAAGTTTAACACTATATTTTGCTGTTTAGTTGATGAAATTTTGCCGTTATGTTTAATTCATTGAGGAATTAACTATCAAGTTGAATTCGATTCATCTGAAACTGAATTTGAGTATTTTTTTGTATTATAAATGTGAATAGACCCGCAGACAAGTCAAAATTCTTGACTTCGCGTGTCTATAAAATTCGAACATATGTATTCATCCGATATAATAGGAAAACATTGAGAAAAAATGAAGAATTATCAATGATAAAGTTGAAATTTTCATCTTTTTTTCCAATATTTATACATGGCCATGTTAACGGAATATCCACGAAGCCTAATACAGGCTTATCTGTGTGTCTACACAAAGAAAATACAATGGTGGATGAATAAATGATGAATTATGAACAGTTTATTTGAAAACATAGAATATGAAAAATATAAAATAATAATCATTACCATAATGATCATAATTATTATTAATAATAATGTGATTTGATTGATGATGATGTTGGGTTGAGCTTATAAGCTTGCCATCATTATAATTCAATTTCGATTTGATCAGATATATTTTGGAATGCTGTTTTTGTGGGCTATATTAAATTTGGCACAGCGGAATAAATTATCCACTACACACTCTGTTGTCTCTTACCCGCATGGAGAGCAACTGAATATGAAACAATCATGTGAAATATATTCATCCAAGTATTCGAACTATACCATACTTGGTCCTGAAGTCGTTACTTTTATCGGTGTTTTGAAAATATAATTTGTATTATTTTATCATAAAAAAATGTGAATAATTGATATAATTTGGAGGTGTGAATGAGAGTATGATGGATAAATGATGAATCCATTCCATCAGACATCGAAGCCATCTGACCTGACCTGACCTGACTGACCTGACTTTGTTTTCTAAAGCAATGCATCACGGTAACTGAATGAGCCAGGTGGGCGGCTACAATATCAAGAAAATAATCGAATGACTCACGTCTTCTGAGGTGAAGAGCTTATTATTTATACTAACCATGAATTTTATTGCATTGTTGCCAAACAAGGGCATTTTCATACGCTAAATCGAATATGAACATTTGAAAATGATTGAGAACTATTTGAATTTTTTAAATATCTGAATCAGTTATTATAACTAACCAGGAGAACGCTATATAAACTTACGCGTTGTTAGACGAGCGGAAAGTAATAGTATGTCGACTTCATTGCCAAACTTTTGCCTAAATTCGTCAATTGGGTAACATTTTAGTTATAAATGGGTAAAAACGGCTTCGAGTGGTACCAATTTAGCACATTTCATGTTTTTTCTTCAAAATGGCGGACCCGATCAAGCTGAAAATTTCCATAAATGTGTATCAAAGTGTTATTCAACTTCACACAAAATTTCAATTTTTTTGAAAATAATTTTTTTTTATTTTTTTTTCCGCCGTGTTATTCTAACGAGTATTTTGGAAACTTCTAAAATTCATAAAACAAAACATTGATATCCGATAATGCCACAAAACTATACAGATCTAAGTTAAATAAGGAACCATGATTTAAAAAAGTTTGATATTGATAGCTGTAGTCGTTTGACCTGTGGAGAACCGAAAAAAAAACATAAAAAAAAAACGAACACCAATATTTTTCAGTATGTCAAATTGAATCCTCGCTAAAGCTCGTCTAACAACGTACGGTTTCATTACATCGATCACTATCCATCAAGCGATCTCAATTGAATTAAAGTACAGCACTATCCAGAAATTCTCTGGTTTCGTTTCTAGTGGTCATTTGCTTCGAGAGCAGTCGTCACTGACGCTCTACTAAAAACCAAAGAGACGTCTCTGTTGATTGGATAGCCGGAAAAGGATATGACGCTATGGCGGAGCTGTAGCGAGGGAGGGCGAGCCCGCTCCAAACTTTCTCATCAGTTTATGCTCTGTAGCAGACAATTTCACGGTTAAATGCAGTTCAAAGACTGAACTAACCAATTATCGCAGCTTTACGGACGTACGTTTCATTATCATTATTTCATATTCGATTCAATGGTAACTCATTCTCTACAAAATAATTATCATAACAGTGTATTTTTAATGACTGGTTTAGAATTGTTTACTCAATGAGATGATACGTGAGTTTTTATATCGAATAATGGTAATGGATTACTACATTGAAAAATTGTGAAACACTGAATAGAGTATAGTTATATATATATATATATATATATATATATATATATATATATATATATATATATATATATATACATATATATAAATATATATATATATATATATATATATATATATATATATATATATACATATATATAAATATATATATATATATATATATATATATATATATATATATATATATATATATATATATATATATATATATATATATATATATATATATATGAATATATATGTATATATATACATATTTATATTTATATTTATATATATATATATATATATATATATATATATATATATATATATATATATATATATATATATATATATATATATATATATATATGAACAAAGATTCACTAATACGGTTCATAAAGATGATTATATCTTGAGTTGTTTCACTTATCATACATATTCCGAGTTCTGATATAATACCTTGAATGAAAACCGAAACTTTGTCAAGTATGTATTTCTTCACCAATATGTGAGAATGAACGCTGTAAGCAGTGATTCCAGAGTTTGTTGATTTCAATAATGAATCTCATACATCAGGTTGATAATTATTTGAAAAATAAAGAATAATGGAATATACTATACCACTGCGAAATTTGAATAGGTCTAGCAGTTGCCATGTGCACAACGATTTTTGAGTCATGGATACAAATAGCTTCCGTTAGGTAATAATACATAATACGTAATTATTATTGATAATAATAGTGATGATAATTTTTTTTTTTTCATGTGATTGTGACGAACAGTATTGAGCATCGTCAGTGAATATAGATCAATTAGTGAATACATGTAAACACAAGTACACAGTACAAAAATATACACAAATGGGCCTACATAAAAATGACATAAAATCCACATTGAAGCGGGATACGTTATAGTTTACCCCTTGTCTGATATGAAATCAATAATATGTAATTTTAATGATATATAATTCAGTAATAATGTTGAATAGAACTGATTGAAGGATAAACATGATGTAAATTCAGTCAAAATGATCAAATTATATGAAGACCCGCTGTACTCGTGATACATGCTCAAAACACATCATCAAGGAGGAAGAAATATTAAATAACATGCACTTTAGAAACTACATACTGCAAACATGTATATGGACAGTTAAAATACCACAAATCTCCATCGAGCGATATGTAGAAATTTGATTCCTCAAAGTGGAAAATGAACTTGAAATTGTGTAGGGAAGGAGATGTATATTATGAGCATTTGCCTACTTTCAGGAGTTTCAGCCTAATTGCAAGTGTGGGTCCAGTTTGTATATGTAGGCCCATTTGTAAATAATCACGGCACGGTCGAAATAGGGAAAATGTATAAAAAGCCAGTTCAAAAGCGAATAAACCACGTATGCTATGAAGTATAAACAGATGAAATAATTGAATTGATCAATTAATTGATAAAAGAATTAATTAATGAAATTATTATATTTCTTGTGAATTATAGAGTTGAGAAGTAAAAATGGAACATTGCCCTATGTGTAACAGAGTATACGAACTGATGTAGTCAACACGATGGAAAAAACACCACATCAAGAGGAGAACTTCTCTGTAATCGAGGAAAAATGTCTTAATAAATATTATTGTAGTGCCAATTTGAATCTTGCATTTTCTATAACAGTATTCCGTGTGGAAGACGGCTGAAAAGTCGCTTGCCAAGTTGAGGTTCGATTACTATTTTTCTGTAGGACTTGAAGGGTGATTATGTTGAACCTAATTCATTTTCGCCAATCATTTCATTCGCCAGATGAATCTGCATAAAACCTCGGTAAAAAATGACAATCGTGGCGGTAATCGAATCCCGATTTTCTGATGTGGCACTATAGAGGAGTTCTGAATTCATGATAAAAAAACGTTTCGTCTTGATTAAATGATGATTCGATAATTTATTTATTTTTATTTATTTTATTTTATTCTGAATTTCGTCCAAGAGGATTACAATTTAAAATGGAACATTTTTAAGTTGATCATATGGACAGTCAAGGGTAATATACAAGATAATGTACCGTATCATACACAACAAATAAACAAGAAAATATACATGAATTGAAATAAATTGTAGATACAATTTTTATAAATACATAGCAAATACCAAGTCAAGGACGGAATAATAACAAGTATACAAATATTCACTATAAAAAGTACATTGATATTGAAATCAGAAGGTTATAGGTCTAATTGAGAGCAAAAATTAAAAATTAGAAGTTAAAAGTCAATTGGTCAATGGTTATAGTTTGAGTATCAATTTGTGATATAAAATGAAGGTAATAAGAATACTTCAAGTGACATTATTTAGTAAGCTTGCAGCATTTATAAAACTTCTCAATACTATATAATACATTATCCGTGATGACATTTTTCACAGAGCTCTTAAACTGCTCAAGTCTTGTAACATTTTCATCAGTTTATGTATTGAATAATATTCACCTGTACCTATAAGATAGTCTTTACACATCATGAAAAAAGTAAGGTTTAAGCTGACATCATTATATAAATCAATATGAACTGTTTCTTGTCTGTTAACAAGCCATGCCATGTAGCATTTTATATATTAAGTGGAACGATAAGTGTTATTGAATGCAGATGTGTGTTTGTGTGTTGCTCTGTCATTGTTGCTGTATTGTTATGTTATACACTTTTTTTTTTTTATAACATCGAAACTTGATACAAAATCATTGTTCCCCAATTAAGGCTAAGGATGAAAGATAGGATCGTTTGGACGGGGCACCACAAGGGCGATCTTACCACCCCAATATCTATTGTCTATCTATAATATATCTATATGAATTGGGTGAAAGGGAAAGAAAGAACAGCAGCTCACCGAGACCTATGAGCAGAGAAAGGCCCACTCACAGTGGAAAGCCCGTTGAAAATATGTTGAGATTGATTATTTTCATATATCATGTTGTTTCTTAAAATTGTATTTCATGATGTGATTTGAATGTATACAATTATGCCTCAACGCACACAGACGCAAAAGTTATGAATGAATACAATCGAATAAACAAGGAGTACGTTGAGAGTCGATTTAGCGAAACATGGATATTTTCAATACTTCCAAAATGTTCAAAGTAATACATATTCAATTCACATCGCTAAATAATTGTCACACGTATACGGCTAAAACTAAAAGGTTACAAACTACAGTTTTTGTTTCTTGTTGTATACTAACACAGTTATCAATTTTTTTGTTCGAATAACAACCCCATAAACAGCAAGGTTATTTTGGGGTACGAATGACCAGATAATAGATGGATGAGTGTTCATAAAAAACGCATGCTTTATATTTACACGAATCAAACTCACGTCCGATTTGCCTTCTGTTTTCATAACGATACCTTAGCTAAATGATGATCGAGTATGAGCACAAAATTAATTTTGAAATGTTCAATATATTCCCAGTGTATTTTTTAGAGATAGTTATACAGTATTTCAATTTGATAGGTTTTAAAACGCGGCGTGTCAAGTATAAATCCGTTGTTTGCTTTAGGCTGTTATAACAAGCATACATATTTATTTCTATCAATTTATGAATTTGAATTCATATTTAGAAAATTATAGGAAAAATTGTTCTGAAAGAACTTGAATGAAGTTTGAGAAAATATTATGCTTGGGTCTGTACCCTCTTTAACAATAAGTTCAAATTACATACTATTGGAAGTTCATATTTTCAAATTGTGTTCAATACCGGTATATTTAAATCATCATTACCATGATTTTCAAATAGAAAACGCATCTTGTACATTGGAGATACTTGGAACATCAAGTGTGACAAGAGTTCAAGGATATTATCCTTTGAAAAGTACAATTTAAATTTATAGGCTCTAAGAAACGATCTATTTGTTTTACAGACGACAGCATGACATGAGAAATTGACTCGGATGAATTCAATGCTATACATCCATATGAATACTATTCATATCTAATATAATTAACAGATTATATTGTAGATCTTAATCAAAATGAAATACCAAAATGACATTGCTCAAGCAAGAAGTTTTACATATACAAACAGAATGAATTGAATACTCGAGAAAGAACTTGAGTGAATAGATTGTACAACGTATTATGTTGTACAATCTATTCACTCAAGTCCTTTCATATGAGCTCATATATATATATATATATATATATATATATATATATATATATATATATATATATATATATATATATATATATATATATATATATAATATATATATATATATATATATATATATATATATATATATATTTATATATATATATATATATATATATATATATATATATATATATATATATATATGTATATATATATATATATATATATATATATATATATATATATATATATATATATATATGTATATATATATATATATATATATATATTCATATATATGTATATATATATATATATATACATATGTATATATATATATATATATATATATATATATATATATATATATATATATATATATACATATATTTATTTATATATATATATATATATATATATATATATATATATATATATATATATATATATATATATATATATATATATATATATATATGTATATAAATAGGCCTATACATAGCTTATTGTTGAACAGCTAGTATAAACCTAGTAGAAGCATAAACCACAGCTAAGAGACAAAAGAAATATGACGGGCAAACATGCAAGTGCAATAAATTAAAATAACATCTTTTTATTAAAATCAACTATCAACTATACGAAGAAGAGGAATTCTGTTCGTAACATGATTTATATCATATTAATTAACGCAATGCATGATAACTAATTGAAAATAAGAATAATTATCCATTATAAAATGTATTTTTCTGCTCAAGTCTGTTTAGCCGTGTAAAATGGAATATATGGCCTGTTCTAGACTCAGGTTGGGTATTTAGGCATACGATATTCATATTTGGAATGATATCCGTTGTACATATTCACATTTCTCATTAATATTATGTCACAACGTTAACTGAGTGCATGATATTATTATTTCTGTGATACAGTATATATAGGAGTTCGTTTCTTAGCTAGGCCGAGGTTTGTCTTCATGTAACTATACGTGTATACATAAATATGTGTTGTACAATAATTTTATGATAATTGCTTACTAATACTTCTGTGATACATCAATGTATCAGGAACACAAATGTGCCATTATTCTCTCATATTGATTTTAACGACGCAGGCAACATAATATTCTCCTAGGGTTAGTGTCATCAAATTGGGCACTATTATTAGCATGATCTAGAATTAAACCTACGATAAGTGAAAATAAATCACGTTCACAATCAAGCTGATCATCAAGTTAACTATGAACTTTAGCTAATTGAACGCTGATAAAACTGACCCTGAGATCATTTGGCGACACTGAGTGATGAATGAGATGATTGGAAGATGAGATGAAAGGTTATTTAATTACCGGTAGGTGTTTTTGGACAGCGAGAAAGAAGCTTTCGTGGCCTGCTTTTAAGGACCATAAATATTCCCTAAATTCATTCCAATTTTCGAAGGAAAGCAACGGAATTCCTCGATCAGGATGGTCTATCATGGTGGGAATCGATCCCGCGTCTCCTGAAAGACGGTTCAGAGCGCCCAATTTTCCGTTGATACCATTTCATTCGTATAGTATAATATTTAATGAAACCTCATTTAGGAAATTCTACTGATATAACAGTGTATTGTTATCAAATTTATCCACTTCTTGCTTTCATTCGTGCTAAATGATTTATTGGCTTGAACAAAATAGAGTAAGCCCACAATCCCATATTCAAAACTTTCAGTTTTTTCATGTTCTATATATTACACTACATTCTAGAGCTTGATTTGGAGTTCAGACACTATATATTTCAGTTTATGTATCGTAAATTTGCATTGTTCAATATTTTCCTCTGTTTCATATTGTCATAATTTCAGGTTGATCAACAGCAAAATAATGTTACATAGTATATTCAAATGTTGAGCTATAATGATTGAATTGATAAATCCATGCCTTAATGTTGAATGAATTGAAAAATCTGAATAAATCTAAATACATTTTTCGTGTAGTGATTGGAAGAGATTTTACTATGAAATTTGTCGTGATATAGGTTCAATGTTCGATCGCTAGCATACCGCCACCAGTCATGCGATGACTAGCTCTACCTATGAGTGAAGTAGTTACCTTTTACGGCCATCAGACTCCTTGGTCAGGTACACGGGGCTCGGGCTTTATTTATTCATTTTATTTATTCAATTTTCATCCAAAGATGACGTTATGTTCTCAGCATTTTACGAGGATATAATGATTTATAATGCTATGTATATGGATAGTCAAAAAATACATTCGTCACATTGTCACAACATATCAAAAATCGAAGATACATTGAAATATATAAAATGAAATACATTGATTCAATACATCTGGATACACTTTAAAATACATGGGCCCTATTATATAGAATCACATTTTAAAACATAAAAATATGTCGATAAAAGATTCGATTTGACATTTGTGTCTACATGCGATTCAAATCCATCCATAATATAAATACATTTTTAACGATGAATGATTTTAGATTTTTTTTTTCAAAGTCTTGATTGATGATAGAATTGATACATGTTGGCAATTTATTGTACAGAGATAAGTTCCATTAAATTTAATATCTTGTTCAAACCTGACTGTTCTATGTTTTCAGTTTGTAAAATACATTGAATATTGTATTATGGTCGTGCCTCACTTCCAGATTTTGCTTCAAAGAAATGATGTTGCTTTTAATACTAAAATTGACTGATGCATGAGATTCGCTAAACGGCTCTCACTGTTGCTTACTCGCCAATTTTTTCTCAGTAATGCATTGTGTGCTTACTTCTTTCTTCAGTTGATTAACTTTGCGCATGTCTCGTTTTCTTTCGTAATTTTAGGTTGCACTTTTTTCCACCCTGTTTTTTCAACAAATTTTGTGTGTGTTTTAATGGAGTTATTTTATTTATGTTATCATCACAGTCAAGCCCTTATAAATCTTCGTGGATCAAGCGATGTGAATTTTGTTAATTGTACTGTTTCTAACTTTTGTTTTCCAAATGAAAAAAATAAAAATTTGATATGTGACAATATACCATCATTTTATCGCAGACAGATCGATCATATTTTATAGAACATCCGATCAGACTGTCAACTGCATATTTGTTATTTACGATCGTGATTAGTGTGTAAAGGTAATCTGGTGGTCAAATGTTGTTCGTAATAATGATTCAAATGAATATGTGATTGACCCTTTAATGGAAAGCAGATATTATATTATCATAATAATAGCTCAATCAAAATAGAAATACTATTCTGATTTTTTTTTAACAACAATAAATGTGCGTATATCTTTCAAATTCTCCGTTGCTGTAGTTTATTGAATATTATTAATAAAACTTGAGCCTGAAGGTACGAGTTGAGTTTTCAAGTTTTCAAGAATTTTCTTTCTGTTTAAGTTTTCATATAAATGATATATCACAAAAATTATTTCTGAAATGTAAGTTTTTCATTTTTTTATTTTCAATTCATTCTCAATTGTTATAATAATGAAATGTGTTCAACAAAGATTCCTTCGGCTCTGTTGGTTGTAAACTGGTTTTTGTTATTTCAATTCGGTCATCAGGGTTCAACCCATGTTCTGATGTTCCGTTTACATTTCTATCACTACTGGAAGTATTTAATTTTGAACTTTGAATAATTGGCTTCAAATGTCATTTTTTCAGCTTTACATTAAATTGAAAAATTGAGCTTGATTCGAAGATAGGAACAAATGTAATTTTGGCTCTAACAGAAAATGCTTTATAAGCTTTTTCAGAATGAAGATAGAATCGGTTTTTTACCTTCAATACTAATATATTCTTCCATTGTTGGAAATTCCAGTTGTGTATGTAAATCTTAGTTTCGAGAAAATTGTAGTCAAAGTTCGACTGATGTTTCTTGCTTTTTTTGTTTCTTGCTTTTTTATCATTATTTTTCAATAACATCGAAATTTGATACGAAACTATTGTTTCCCAATTGGGGTTGAGGATGAAAGTAGTATCGTTTGGATTGGGGCACCATCAGGGTGATTTCATCACCCCATACTCATATCATAACTGAATTCAAATACTAGTTTTCACAAACTTTTTTGTCTAATCATGTATATGTAGAAAGGTCTCAAAATATGTTTTTGTGAAATAACTAGGCATCACACGATGTTGTGGTTTGTTTTTTATTAAAGATAATGAATTCATGAACAAAGTGACATCAAGATCGAAAAATGACAATTTTTTGAAATATTCCCTTTTTTACTGTCTAAATTATTCAATTTCACTATAATTTCACAAATCCATTTCTTTTGAAATCCGGTCACGGATTTCCGGTCACGGAATGTCGCAAGAATGAATTCAAATGGGTTCCATGAGTCGGAAGGCTCTATTTTGGAAAAAAGATATTAATTTTGGTTCCCGTAATGATAACTAACATCTGCTGACGTCGGATGAATGATTGATAAGATGATGGAATGATGAGATGAAGGATTCTCGGGTAATGGGAAGGGTAGTGGGAAGGAAGCGGTCGTGGCCTATATTGTGAGAACCATCCCAGTACTAGCCTAGACGACAGAGAGAAACAACAAAAACCCTTGTGAAGATGGACGGTGGCGGGGATCGAAGCAAGGTTCGATATGGTCCCAGCTCCCGGATCGCACGAAGCGAGCGCGTTATAGCAACTAAGCTAAATGTACCGGTAAATAATCATTTGAAGTGTTATAAATGTTCTCCTTTCCTTTTTCTCTTTCATTTTTGAAATAAATACCACTAATCATTGTATTGCTTTTTTAACGAAATTGTGTATTATTTAGTTATCTGTAATAACTACCTACAGAATGACCAACGTAATTATACCTTTTTCATTCGCCCAAGAGTTCATTATGTGCTGCGCTCAGGTGAGCAAATGTTGAAGCTATACTCGGAGGTGAAGTGTCGCTGGCTCTGTTGATACGGAAGGTTTTATGTAACATTTTTTTCAACGCAACAGTAATAATTGAATTAATATGATGACATTTTACACTTTATTTCATACAACTGCGCGTTTTACGTGATAATTCAACTGAGGAACCGATTTAATTTCGAATGAAATAATTGAAATTAATTTCTTCAAATTTAAGAGTTAGTGTGAGTAATGAAATTCTTATGGAAATGATAAACTATTTTTCTGCATAATCATAAATAATCAGAACTGTTGTTCGAATTTGAGATTTATTATTTATTTATTTATTCAATGTTAATGCTTGATACAAATAATTTTTCACAGACATACAATTCAATTAGTTACAAAAAAATGATTATAAATATAATATAATAATAATAATAATAATAATGATCATGTATTTTACGGATCATCCGTGATGAGGTGAAAATAATTGACAAAATGTATCTGGTTCTACTACAATATGCCCATGCATTTGATATTTCCATCATGTGTTATATAATTTGACGGCATCATTAGTATTTTGGACAGGCCCAGACTGAAGAATCCAGCGCCCCTGGGCTGATCCTAGTTTAGCGTTCCTATACTTATTTTCAGAATGTGTGTAAAACTGGTGTAAATATGAGAAAAATGAATTGATGTAAAAAATATTTCGGTCCATGTGAAAACAACGTGACACTTCAACGTATTTTCGCTCGTTACTCTACTTTACCAATGATGACTTACTAAGTAAAGGAATATTTATACGACAGGGTGCGACTTACCCGGGGTGAAGTCCTAGAAAGAAATACCAGGGCCTATTTCAGCAATATTTCAGTTAATCTATTAGCTCCACAGGGAATTTTTTGAAATATTATTTTTTTAGATTAAATTCCATAAGTTGTAAATATTGGCCAATGTTGTATTAGTGTTAAATGAGAATATGAATGGGAATAATAATGAAAATATGTTTGTGATAGTTTTGATTTCATTTTTAACTACATGATATAACTTAGTGTTGCATCTTTGGATAAACCATTTCGTTTCATTTGAAACAAAAATATGGAAGCCCTGAAGATCCAAAGCGCCCCCTGGGCTCCTGCACCCCTGGGCATCACCCTTACCAGGCTGTGCGTAAATCCGGGCCTGATTCTAGACAATTATCATTATCTCCATCTCATGACATATTCAATAACTCCGTATTCTGTATTATTGATGTTTCATATGATCATTCATCTATTTAATCACCCTGGAAAACATTTTTCTCTTCGAAAACTATAGTTGAGCTATACCTACTTTGAAGCAAAATGAGGAAGGTCTCAAGAAATCAAAATCTTCACAGAGCCTTCAAGTTCACAAATCAACCTGTATCAAGAGAAGTAAGCCTAATAATACATGGGATGGGATGAACCTACTGTAGTGACCTAAAACATGACATTTTCAGAGAGAATTATGAAGGTAGATATAGGATACGACCAAATACAACTGAATGGTTGAAATTGTAATAAAGTTGAGTGAAATAATTCCCAGCTGTATCATAATGGTGTATTTTCAATCAAGTTTATTAGAATGCTCACAAAGGCTGTCTATAGATCAGTTATGAATATATTTATTTCAACTGATGAAGGCAAGAAAATTGCGTATGATTGCATGTTCTTATTGTTCTCGTTCATTTTTAAAACAATTTTGACAGAAATATCTCTTATGAAGTTATAAAATTAAATTGTGTTTGCTTCGAATAAAATATCGTCTCTAAAGTCTCATAGCTCTTCGAATAACTCTAATGTAATTCTACGCACTCAGTTGTATTCTGTTTCGATTATTGATGAGTGACCAAGGTTGAGATTTCATTTTGAAAGAATGTATTCTCGACAGATGGGAATATACATCATTCATGAAATTAATATTGTGTGTTCAGATTCTCCATACATTTGCAATGATTTTGAAGTTTTTCAAGAATTTTCTGTGGATAGGTAATTGTGGTATTCGAAACCAAGTACGTACCGGAATGTGATTTTATTCACATATATTAAAGGACAATTGTTTTTGTTATATTTGATTGGATATTTAGTGACGATATAATTAATAGAATTTCTCCCCACGACGGTTTTTTTTCTCAGATGTGCTCAAGTGATCCAGTTTTAATTACGAAAGGAACTATAATATTTGAAATGAATAATCTGACGAATAATCCTTTCTTAAAATAGTATAGTATGTCCTAGAGTTTCCACTGAGTCATTTTCAATGTATTAAAGATAATGTTCATGGCAATGAATAAAATCCGATCTTTTCAGTCATTTTTTCAAGCTGTTATTCAACAAATATTATGTTCAGCAAATCGTCAATATTTTAGCTTCTTTATAAAAAGCTACTAAAACTAAAACATTTTTGAGACCACGAATATTTCCTCAGAGAATGTCGTTGTATAATTGTATGCCGTATTGAAATGGATATTTAGCCGTCTTTGCTATTGAGTTCATCACTTTGTATAATACTCAACATAATTATATAGGCCTACACAAATTACAATGAAAAAACAGTTGGTGTTATGAATTATCATGAAAAAAAAATGTTTTGTAAAGCATTACGTTTACAATTGCGAAAACGTTCATAGATTGATAACTTATGTTATCTAACAGATAAGATTTCGTTCTCATATATATTCTACTCGAATCAATGAGTAGACTAAACAATGTTTCATATTCCGGTGACGAAGTGTGAATCATGAAACACACATTCTTCAACTCGTGAAATACGAGCGCTTGGAATTATCAACATATTTTGTTATGATAATATGTAATGAAATAATATATTGATGATAATTTTAATAATGATGAAAATGATAATTGAGATATTGAAAAACAGATCAATCTGATATCCAATAATACCGAGACGCGTGGCAACACACTGAACCGTCATTCGGGAGACCGGGGTTCGATTCTCGCCATGGTCGACCATCCTGACAGGGGTTTTTCGTGGTTTCCCTCTGTCGTTCAGGTTGATACTGGGATGGTTCCTTAACCACAGGCCACGACCGACTCCTTCCCACCATCCAAAACTCCTAATAAAGTAACCTTTCATCTCATCATCCCATCATCTTATTCATCATCCAACGACGCCAATAGATCGTAGCCATCAGTATAGTGCGTCGTTAAAACCCAATATATATATATATATATATATATATTAAAAATATATATCCACTATTCGCCCATCAAAGTTGAAGGGAAGCACCTTCCCAAATGTATTAAAGAAAGTAAAAAGTTGGGTGTAGAGAAATTTAAAATCAAGTTAAAAACGTTTCTTCTTAGTAAATGCTATTACTCTGTGAAAGAGTATGTTGATGATAATACGTACAACTTTCAATTTCAACATTAGGTGTAATTTTAATTTTTGTTCACTTGTGTTTTATAATGTGTTTATCCCTATTATTACCAATTATATCATAGCACATTTTCTACTATTTTTGTATTTATATTAGTTTTGTATAATATGACAATTCTGTGATAATCTGTTCTTGATTTTATACAGAAATAAAACAATTTGAATTTGAATTTGAATCTAATGGAGGATTTGTGAACACGTCAAAAAGTGGTCGCCAGCAAACACCTGATGTAGGCGTCCATGATTTTACTCTACGTTATACACCTGGAAAGTGTTGCGATAACAATAGGCTTTGTTGCGTGCCACAATGTTTTTAATTGTGGAAATGTGTATTTAGGCTCACAAAATTGTATTTTCAAAATTCTCCTGATATGCAGGCTCACTTTTACTGTTATCATCGTCACTTATGTTGAACATACCATGAATGGAGTGAAAAGTCTTCCGACATTGCCAATGTCTGCATGTATAGTAGATATATTGGTCATTATTTTTCTTGAAACAAAAAATTATTTTTCTTGCTCCATGAGCAATGAATAATTATGAAAATGAAAAATAATTAAAATTATAATGAACTTTATTCTCGGATGAATACTCACTGACAGGTACATGTTTTTAGTATGGTTATACATAACCCTTTGAGAACAACGGTTTTGGAGACAGAGAGTCAATTATGAATCTTGCCACTAAATGATAGGTGGTTAATACAATTTAATGCTAATGAAATGATGATATGAAGATGAAATTGTACAATGAAAATGATAATGAGAGTGAGAAAAATGATGATGATGGTATAATGTATACATTTAGTATTGATACTAATTATTATTATACACATTATGAGACTGCATTTCACAAATAAATTAAATGTAGTAATTGAGTTACTTATCAATTGGAATTCAGAACACTGATATCATTGGTATGAGCAGAGTTGATTTAATTTACTTTCATTTCTCAATCAAAAAAATTAACTGCTGTCAAAGTCTCAAATAATACCAAATATTGATAATATTAATGATATTAATACCCAATAATTAAGCAATAAAATCACCAATCGTTTTAATAAAAAGCTCAAAACGATGGCCTTTGTCCAGTTTCCTTCCAACGAGTTGGGCGGATCCACCCAACTTGGCTCCGCTCACAAAAATTTAGATATCTCGGTTAGGGGATTAGCTCAAAACGAATAAGAGGCAGCACAATTCAGCTCAAAACAATCTCAAAAGGCCTGCTCAAGATTTTTTTAAGAAATTCGTATTGAGTGGAGACAGCTGGACGGAGCTTTCGTTTTGTCATTTGAATTGTGAGGGAGCTGGTGTATTGATCCCCCCCCCCCCGAAATTGAAATTTTGATCACTAAAAACCGGTAACACGGCACAAAACGAGTTATTTTGCAGCACATTTCAATTACTTGAGAACAAATACACATTTCAAATGTGGGGGGATAGAGGGGGAGGGGGGGGGGGGGAGGAGGTTAAATTGATGCACATTATGCATATATATGTTATGAATTATTACAATTAATTGAAATACTCAAATTGTGTGTGTCTATAGGTCTACAAAGACCTGAGACCAATTGAAAAAATCATCATATAGATTTGAAAATCGCTTTTGAAATTGAATTGAATCTTTCCAAACGTTCAAACGATCCATACGTGAGTGAGGAGAGAGAGAGAGAGAGAGAGAGAGAGAGAGAGAGAGAGAGAGAGAGAGAGAGAGAGAGAGAGAGAGAGAGAGAGAGAGAGAGAGAGAGAGAGAGAGAGAGATTATATCGTTTTACTGAGAATCACATCTCCAATACATTGGAATTATTGTGAGAATTTTAATAGATATTGCCAGTCTTGTCATTTGTGAGCCGAAATATTCAGAACCAAGCAATCAAAAAGAAACTGCTGTATACTAGCCTCTTCACATAACCTGGCCGGATTAAAGTGGGGTCTTCAGTAAATTAATCAATCAATTGTCTAGAAAATAAACAATACGTTATCCGTTAACGAAATTTTTTTCTGACGATCCGAATATCATCATATTATCATAATCATCAACATAATGATTCATAACATCATGATATCATATCCGAAATTCAATTTATATAATATGTAACTGAACAAATGTCTCCACTCTGCACAATATATTGTGTCTGAACCGCAACACACTGCAAATATATCGACATAAAACACATATCGAACTTGTGTGTAATATATAGTCAATATTATTATATGTCATATAATTGGATGTTATTTTGAAACTTGTTCATTGTATTTATGAAGACGTTTTCTGCAGTCTTTAGACGATATATGTATATATCTATATCTCTCTCTCTCTCTCTATATATATATATATATATATATATATATATATATATATATATATATATATAAGTTATATATATATATATATATATATATATATATATATATATATATATATATATATATATATATATATATATATATATATATATATATATATATATATATATATATATGATAAGTGAAATGTACTGATGTGAATATACTGATGAACTATCAGCGTCAAAATAGTAAATATTGTTATTGTCTATAGATGAGCATTATCTGTACGATTTGATATAGGTATTCGTTATTAGAAGAAACAAAAAGATACTCTGCCTCATCAACCATATTTTGTTTTTATTGGTCACACATTAAATACATTATTACAAAAACACTCATCATAAAATCCTACAAAGCCAAAAATGTTGTCTTGACTGTAGGGGTTGGATAACATATTAAGTTTGGACATAACGTGTTTCACTCCTACTGGTATTGAAATCAAAAATTAATAAATACACACAAAATATAACTTGGTATAATTTGAAAGTAGTATTTCACTGTTTCTCTTTCAAGGGTAAGTTCAAGAGAAGAAAGGAAAGAAAATAATGATTTTACAAGAACAATAATTGTGAAACAAACAAACAAATATATTCAGTATAACAGTTATTCCTTGTTATTCCTTGTTATTGTATGCAAACAATAAAATTAAGAATCAAGTGACATATTTTTTAATAAGGGTTTCATTATAGAGTAATAATTAAAAACAATATCGACAATAATAACACAATTATTAACCAACAATAAATTATAATATAACGATACCACATTCACACTTCTCGAAGATAGGGTATTATTGAATATATATTGTGATCAATGATGGTGAAAAAGTGATGTGGTCAATATAATCAGCCAAGAGAAAGACAATTCATAAATGGAGTAATAGACGACATTGAATCGTAATTGTGATGCATTATACAGTGTAATCAAATGAAGAAATTGGTTATTGTAATCGTTTTTCACATTGATTCATAATTTAAAGCATGTGAAAATTATCCCAAAGTTTGATTACTCTGATGTCCCTCCATATAGTCTTTATTATAGTAGGCTTTCTCTGATGAAATATATTCCAATATGTGTGGAGAAGTTGGACATTTTTCAATACTTTCAATATACCGGTAATCGAAAGTGAATTTTCCATTCTATTTATACCAGTTTGCATCGGATTGTTTTGGAATCAGATATTTTTTTCTGACTTGTATCAAGTCCATGTGAATTTATATAAAAAATTGGACTGCAGTGGATTGAGGAACTTCTTTGTATTTAGTATTGACTGCAAACTGGATACAAATGCTGTAAAAATTGACATTTCATGTTTTATAAAATGAGGTCAATAATGATTGAGATTATTGGAATATGTTTTTCACTCGAAACCTTAATATATTTCTAACTCTTCTTTCATGAAATTTAACATTTTCGATTAAATCCGCAAAATTACCTCAAAATTAGACACTATCGCATATGTGTATGTGGCAAAGTACGCATGCACGTAAGCAAGTATAGCAAAGTAAATGCAATACGGCCTATTCTCAAAATGATCGTCAACTTGATTGATTTCAGAGTAAATCAAGCTGAACTCAATTTTACACTCAATTTTTCACTTAATTTTTGATCACTGAACTTATTTATTTTTATTCACTATGACGATTCCAATTTCTTATTTTTTTAAGGCGTTTTATTCACATGTTTTATTAGTACATTATGATAATAACGTAGACACACAAAGTCACATAAGATTTGACTTGTCTGTGGGTCTACACACTGTTAACATATTACATATATCATGCTCATTTTGAAATAAACATCTGGAAAACTACGCGGTATAAGAATAAAAACAGTTGAATGTATAAATATATATGTTTCCCTTTGAACAATGCAATTGAAAAAGTAAATGGGCTGAAGAAGTGAATAAGGGAATGAAGCATTATATATATATTGGGTATGCATCATTAGTGTGACTCTATTTTTCATCTCTGGTCAAGTATTTGCACATTCTTAGATATCCATTGCTTCAGGTCAATTTTCACTTGTGATATTTTCGATACTTTTCTTAATTCAGCCGGGATTTTATTGAATAATTTTGGAATCAGGAATTGCTTCTCTTGTCTACCATAAGAATTATAAAATGAAGTTTCTACAGAATTGTCTCTCTGTCTTGTCACGTGTTGATTATTTGCTGTATTCTTATAATTGGTATCAAAATAGTTTGTAATTAAAAATATGAAAAAGTGACGATTCCTAAATGTGAATAGTGACACCAAGAAATTTCGTTTTTGTATTTTTTTTATTGATTTTGAAACATCAACTTCATTATCAATGGGCTCTACTTTGGGATCAACTTGATTTTCATTTGCACCTTGAAGATTGGAAAAATTAGTTCAATTCGAGTTTGAGGGTAATAATCACCATCATTATAAACAAAGTTGTGGCTTGAGCTACGAATTGTTGTGATATAACTTTGAAAGGTCAGCATACATTTCTCTGGTATCGTCTGGAATCTCTTGTATTTCTGATGAAACGTACTGTATATCTACCGTCAGAAAATGGTTCTGAATTTATCATGATTTTTGGCAAGTTATCTGTTGTGATAAATAGGACCGAACCCAAAATTGATCCCTGCGGTCCTTCTGCGATAACTCTCATAGGATCAGATAGATTTTTATGAAATCAATATATGTTAATTCTACTTGCTGTTTGTACTACTATATCTGTCAGATGATTCAATGCATTTATGAACCATATACACCATATTTTGTCCAGTGTGTTCAACATTTTATGCGGTCAATTGAGTCAAAAGCTCTCCATAAATAATGAAACATGGCAAGAACTTGTTCTCTATCCTCTATTCCTTGAACCATATTTTGAATTTGACTATCAATAGTTCATGAAATGATTAGTTTTTTTTCTGAAACCGTTATGCTTTTCAGAAAGCAGTTGCAAAACCGGCTAATCTCATATGTAATATTGGTTCTGATATTCTTGAAAAGACGGGAAAAAGTGGGATTTACCGATATTTCTAATTTCGTTTAGTTGATTTTCGATCTCTCAAGAGGTCACTGAGCATGTTGCTTGAATGCAGACGTTTCGCTTACAGGTTTGCACTACTGAAACAAATCACCGTATTAACATAGCCTACGGTTCTCAGGGAAATGACATACAATATTCAATACGTGCCTGCAACAAGGGCTCAAAAGTCCGTGGTAGATTACCAAGCTCACGAAAATAATGGTCGGAATTCAACATATTTTCGCCTTTCTTCATTTTGTCTAAGGATCATTCTCAGGGTGGTAATACATAAATACATAAATGCATGGGTGATGAATCTGGAAATATATGAGAGTGGCAATTTCGAATTGGTTGCAGGCACACATAATATATTTATTGCAATTTAATTTCGAAATTAATTGTACTGATTGGTTTAACCGTTTAATCACCATAATGAGTGACTTGCATTTGGTACTTTATTGTTATATTTTATCCTTCCCCTAGAAGTTTTACCGATGGCTTGTACAGTATTTTATAAACAAGAGATGTGAGATGAAAGAAAGAGATCGTTGGCTGACAAAACATTGGAAGTTGATGATGTAACACCAGGTCAAGTTGTTCATAACTCTAATGATAATGTTGACATCAGGAAAACGATATATTTATATCTTGAGAATCTATGAAGTCGAAACAGAGCATTCTGTGAGTTCAGAAGTGAGAACGGCTCATAATGGAACATGTCGTAATCCAGTTATCTCTAAGAAACATTTCATCTATCGTGCCAGTTTACCGTTTGAGCGCCTGATGAGGGAAGAATTATTATGAAAGAACAATATATATGATTTTAACAAGCTCGCTCTGACCGGGATCTCTATAAGGGATCTTCTATTTTTATATTCCAATTTTGTTACTTGTATCTAATTCTGGTTTGATTAATTTTGTATTATTTCTCATTTCATTTTTTGACTATTTTTTGTATAACAATTATTTTTTCTCATGTACTTCAGTTTTTTTTTGCTGACATTCGAACTTTTCCATAAATATTTTTTTCAAGATTAGAAGCAATCATTCGTGAAAGTGTTGTGAACATGTTTGTCCCTCTCAAACAAGATCTTCAAGTAAGGCTTGAGACTTTTATTCCTAGTGTGAACCAGGAATGTCGTTTGAAGTTCGATTTAATTCTAATATCTCTTTCAGGAAACATAATAATACGTTTTTTCTAAGCGAATTCGCTTAAATACTTCGTATTTCTCATCTGGAGCCATAGTCTGATGGATCTTACTTCGATCTGTTCCTATTATATATATGAAAAGTTCAATATTTTCTTCGCAAAATTGTCTTATATTTCATATTTTTGAGTTTGTATTTCTCTACAGATTTCAATTAATTGAGCGAAATGATCTGGTAGACAGTTGTTTATTACAGATATATCATATCCAACTATACTCTCAAGTTGTTTGCAATGTTATCAATGTTTTGTACTGATTGCTGAAAGATATCAACTCGTTGGTTCTCTTAAAGTAAGATTCATGTTAAAAGTTATGGATAAGTTAATTACCTGGTTTCGGAAATCTGAGTTTTTATTGAAATCAGTATCTGAGACACCCAAAGTAATCACTACATTTTCGAAGTATACATATTATAGTCCATGTATGTTATATTATTATGATTATATATATATATATATATATATATATATATATATATATATATATATATATATATATATATATATAGCGAAAATTTTCCGTTCGAAAAGCGATGAAACATTATAATAATTTTGTATTTCACCTCTTTTTTTGAGGGAATTTCCATACCTGCGATTTTGATATGGTTCTCTGTATACATCCTACTTGGTTTATGAATGTCTTCACTAGATTGACTGATTTTATAACTCAATTATTATTGTTGTATACTAGTGTATATTGACTGCCCCTTCATGTCCATGCTCGCCTCTACAAGATGGATGTTTGAGTAGGAAAATTCAAGACATCAATTTGTGTTCTACGACCCCACCATCGACACCAAATGATTCGAAGGTGAATATCATTGAAGCTTCAATGAGTTACAATATGTATGAGAACTCGATAACCTCGTTTCGTCATACCAGAATTACGTTGTATTTCCGTCAAACATTATACAAGTTATTTTGAGAGAAAAAAAATTGAATTAATCATTTGTTGATTTTGATTATTGGCATTAGCACTGAAATGAATACAAAATTTTACACAGTAGACCCCAGGTATGCGTATCGGCCTATATATATATTCCAACACATGCGAGGTAGATTTGGTTATAATATGGTCTGATCACAAAACTTGACATCCCGAATACATTCTGACAATTTTCAATCTTTCATTATTTTATTAATCTTTGATGACAGTTATAATAATTATGACATTGTTCAATCGTATACATAATAATTCCTAGTTTATCAACATCTGAGATTTAACCACATAATTCCAATTGAACTAAGAGATGACGTATCTGAAAGTCGAGATATTGCTTTCATGACTGTTTATTGTTTCATAAAAAATTCATCATCATATATGTATATATATATATATATATATATATATATATATATATATATATATATATATATATATATATATATATATATATATATATATATATATATATATATACATATATATTCTCTCAATTTTGTATGTCGAATGGAAATTTTTATATATTTCAAAATTATAATAATGAGGAGAATGGAAAAAAACTCATATATGTATTGTTATATTGGCACATTATAATATCATTGGAACTCGTATAATTCACAAAACTAAACACGCCATCACTATACCTGTAATTATTTTGTATCAGTTATGTTTTTCATGCGTTATAATTATAATGCAAACCACAGATAAGCCTGTTTACAGGCTTTGTGGAATATTGTGAACTTTTCTGTATAATCTTGAATTGACAAATGAATAAATAAAATATTGAAACTACGGAAATTAATTTTCATATAAGGACGACTTAAAAAGGAATCGACTTTGTAATCCTTGACAGAACACTGTGCCATGGATTCAACTGGATCGAATCCATTTAATCAACAGATAGAACGCGATTGCAGTCTGAGCCTCGATTGCTTTACTGACCCAGTACTGAGTGATGATTATTATACTACGCCATCTAGAGCCCATTAATCGTACTAATCGAGTGAATGTTGTCTAAGAAGAATTCTCCTGTTACCTTCATCTGAATTTCTCATTGGCTAAAATCCAGTGCAGATTTCCTATTGGTCTAGAAATCCAACATTGGCACTATTGCGCGTGCACCGCTATTCATATGACCATTGAAAACAACGTTGTCAGTATCAAGAGAAAGGGGGGAAAGCAGATATGAGAGAAGGGGAATAAAAATGGAATTATCAACACGGAATGTATCTACTCCATATGATATTTAATATATGAAATAAAATTCTCGGTTCAATAAAAAATATTCCATAAAAAACAGTCTCACGCGCACACACACACACACAACCACACACACATATATGAATATATAACTATATGCATATATATATATATATATATATATATATATATATATATATATATATATATATATATATATATATATATATATATATATATATATATATATATATGAAAAAGAAAATATATGTGTGTGTGTGTGTGTGTATTTGTCTGAGGCAACATTTATAACGCGTTGAGAATCAAAACACGTGTACAAATCATATATGAAATTAATTTAATAGTACAATAAGCCTGGATTCTCTAATCGTTTCAAACCATTCTTCGAAAGAGTAATGCAACTGAATATAAATGGATAAATATGTTCCTATATTCGAATGAATGGTATTGATATTTTCGATTATGATGGTTTATATTTGCTCAACACCCCACCAACAGCTGTAGGTTATAGTGTAAGAGTATCTGCATGAGCAAGTGATGGTAATTGAAAAGACGTTTGAGAAAACCCTTGACTTGAGCGGGATTTGAACCCACGCTTAACGGTGGCTCCTCGTCCTAATGCAGTGCCTTGGATGACTGAGCAGAAGACTTTTTTCATAATGCATCAATTTCAATAACCCTCTGGAGATAGGATTCCGGGAATGTTAGGTTGAGGAAAGTAATGGAAGGATTTTCTTCTATAGGTTTGTATCAAGTGTTTTCATTTTGTACGCGATTCATAAGACATTTTAACCCATGAATAACATTGAATGTGGGAGCTAAAAGAACTATTGAATATATATATATATATATATATATATATATATATATATATATATATATATATATATATATATATATATATATATATATATATATATATATATATATATGAAGAGAGAGAGAGAGAGAGAGAGAGAGAGAGAGAGAGCACTATAGCTAGCATTAGCACCACTAAACCGTCATTCAGAAGACCGGGCTTCGATTTCCACCGTGGTCGCAGTCTGACAGGCTTCATGAGATGGTTCCTCAACAGCGGACCACGACGGACTCTTTCTCACTAACTAAAAAAACTGATGAAATAGCTTTGCATCACATATCATTCACCCGACGCCAATAAATCGTAGTCATCAGTACAGTGCGTCATTAACCTGATATATATATATATATATATATATATATATATATATATATATATATATATATATATATATATATATATATATATATATATATATATTGAGTTCTCAGAACATTTGCGTTCAGTATTATGTTCAAACATTCTCAGGGATTTGACGCGTATGATTGAAACACAAAAACGAATAAAAATATAAAATAATTCTGATTTGATGATGGATCTGACGTACTGAGAGTCTTGTCACTTCTTGTGAGATCAACTCTGGGTAGAACTGATGATTAAACTGGGAGCAATAAGAACAAAACTCTGAAGATGGGTGCGAGAAGACTGCGGAAACCTCAGGCTCATCATTTTATTGAAATTATTTGTTATCTTGATTTGTTCACTTGTTTTGATCACACGCATTGGATCGCAAAAACTGTCAATATGTCGTATATATATATATATATATATATATATATATATATATATATATATATATATATATATATATATATATATATATATATATTTATATATATATACATATCTGTGTGTATTAATATCCATATCATTGGGTTATATTCAATAATAATTTCATATAATGTTCATCTATCTCTCTCTGTTCCATTGGAAACTGTTGGTAGTGGAGGGGGTCTGATCGTCGAAGGGGCAACGAAGAGCTAGCCGAAGAGGGGTGATGTTGACTCCGTATACTCTACTGTAGTGTTCTACAGTCTCACATGATCGGCGAGCAAGCTGACTCACCTGGGCAGTATAACATTAAGGTATTCGTGAAACTAGTTCAACAAGAGCAGTTGGTCTTCAGACAGGAGCCGTGTAGATGGAAGAGTTGCCGAGAGTGCGCGCGCCACTTCGAAAGGAAAATTTAACAACACCAATGCAAAAATAAATGACAATACTATTACCATTTTTTTCATTGTGATTATTGTGAAGTGTTCCGTGTTTGTTTTTTCAAAGTGATTTTTCATTCTATTCTTACTAACAAGGGGCCCAGTGGACTTTGGTCATAATAACACCTCACTAAAAGGGCCCCTCATGTCCGTAGTGGCAGTAACGCCAGTGCAGTGTTCTGTGAACCAAGGGGCTACGCAGCCCCTTGACGCTATACACCCTTTAGGGGGGCCTGGAAGAACTGCTAAGATGTCATCGGAGATCTTTCAAGATGTGAGTAATATAAACATGTTTTAATATAACAGCGGCGTCGTTGGTTGATTCGAAGTATCGGTAGTACTGATCAGCAAAATTCAATAACATCGTTATCATCCTTGCCTAATTTCAGAAGAAACGAAAGTATTTGAGGGTATGTTGGGTGATACCCTTACTAGAGAGTATGGACAGGGTGTTATCATGGTTGAAAAATTCGATATGGATTTTGAAATTGCTCGATTATTATTCAATTGAAACGCAAAGGTGACTTGAAGCGCTACTGATATATTATCATTTTATCTGTGCGAGTTTTATTGACAGCCTCAAATTCTTTAACCGGCGAGATTTGGGAGACTGCAAATGTATCTAGGAAAGACGATGGTGGATGAATGTCCACCATATCAGTTGATCGGTACATTTCTTATAATGAGTATCCAAACGTTTCAAGTTAATCCAACTAAACTCAAAAATGCGAATAATTAAGGTTCTAAGTAATAAAAGTATGAAAGCGACAGCCGACTTGAGGATTATAAGAAGTAATTTGATAAAAACACGTGAGTGGCTAAATGAAAACTGACGTCAATTCCAGAGACTATAACGTCTGGCGATTACTGATATGAAGCGTGAAAATCGAGTTGATCAAAAAAGAACACCAAATCAAATTCGTCAAAAACCACTTTTCAAACTAAACTCTTTTTTTTTATACACAACAACCTTCAAAACATCTTCTCACTCGATTTATATCTTACTCATCTGTGAATATATATGTATACGTTTAATGTGTGTACATACACATTTTTATGAATACAATGATGTTCACTGGAATGAGAAACATTTAAGATCAACGCGTGCGACGGCATGGGAAATGAGAATATGATATATATATATATATATATATATATATATATATATATATATATATATATATATATATATATTACTTGAGATAGGAACGGGCATCTTGAATTGGATCTTGTCACTCTACAAGATGTTCATCTCGGAAAGGGCAACTAATAACGGTATTTCATCAACGATGACTGAGCTTTTCGTTTCTTTTCAATAATGGTCCATACCCGAGATAAATTGATCAGGAAGACAGTCTGCAGCTCTTTATTTAAACACCTTGAAACTCAAAATACCAACACAGATACATCCACGATATTCACTTTTACACTACAATATATATTTTATATACAATTAATTGTACTTACAATACGGAATCGTTTTCTTCATTCGTTTCACAGAGTCCTTTGACTTTGAATGCATTTCAATGCAGCTGATGTGGAATATTTAGATATGAAGCTGAAGAATATTGAACGAATTGAATAGTATATGATAGAAATGAGTACTTTTTTGAAAATCCTAATGGTTGTAACTTGAATAGGTATACATTGGAAAATTGTTGTAGTGAATCAAGATTATGTATTTAATCAATGTTGATTGTGTATATATATATATATATATATATATATATATATATATATATATATATATATATATATATATATATATATATATATATATATATATTTGAGATACACTTCCGGAATGCAACACTATATCTGTTCTGTAAATATACCTGTGGAGTATGTTTTGTTAACCTTATTCATAGCAATACCGATATAGCAATTGAAAGCGTGAGATGATCAGTAAAACCACGTAGAAATAAAAGTTCATCCAAATGTTTGATTATTCCAACTGAAGTTATCTGCTTTATCTGTCAATTGTTGAGGCATTTTATACTTCTATCTGAATTGTCTTCAGTTTATGAAACGTTTATTATTTCGACAAAGAAACTGTGTACAGAAATTAAGTCCATGTTTTCATATTATATGTTGTTTATCAAAAGCGTATAATTGTGAATGGAACTTGTGTAGCTTCATATCGGTATTTTGATTAATAAATTTTCATCCATTTAAAAAAATGAATGTTGCTGTGAAACTAATATCCATTCTTCGAGAAATGTAACATCAGAATGATATGAAACTATACATTTCATAATTCAAAATTACCATTTTATATTTTTAACATTCACAAGATATCACTCTTTCTGAATTCTCTCTTTTCTCCATTGTATTCAGATGCATACTGGCTCTGTTCAATGTTCATTTCAAACGATACTTAAGATCTAATGAATGTTTCTGAAAAATTACGGGCATGAAACTAATTTATAGGATTTATAGTGACAATCGGACATTCATTTGACAAGTGTTTCTGAATTTCATATTGCATATTCATTCGATCCATAATATTTTCCAATATCATATAACAATTCGTGATTACTCTTTGATACGGTTGATTGATGGGCAGACACTTTTTCTCGTAGTGTTCGTAGTTCTATCCACTTCATCATATATAAAACATATCTTAAACTCAAATCAAAGTCACGAGCTGTCTTCATAAAGTGAACAATTGAATTCCCATATATATTCATGCAAATTAGCTTGTTTGAAAATATTGAAGTTCGTTAAAACTAAAAACACATCTATATCCATAATCAAAGTTTGAAGTAAGAATAAATTTGTCTCGAAAATTATTTCAAGTAATCCATTAGGTTCATTAATTAGCTACGTCGGGTTATATATTACATACTAGTATTTTAATTTGAATTGTGCAGGCCTGATGGTCAAAATCGAACCGGAATTTCAATCTGACTCTAATTGAGATAACGAAACTACTTTATACTAATTAATGCCTGAAGGGTAAGGGTAAAAACTATAAGAGAAGCTAAATTAACTGAAGCAATTAAAAGATAAGGCCGAGGATTAAGAATATTATTAATCATAGTATTGGAATACATATGTATGTTATATTGTCTTGCACATTCAAGCAGTCTAAATAAATAACAGTCGTGAGTTGGTACTTAAAAACCTACTTCGGGTTACAAACCATTCTTGGCTGTAAGGCCGTCCACAACAAATTGGTTGCACATTCACAAAAAAAAAAAAAAAAAAATCTATGTGATAAAAGTGAGCTGAACAGCACAATATACATATAACAGACACAAACACACACAAACACTGATAGGTGCCGATGCCTAGTGATAATATATAAGCCAGGCACTAGGTTGAGGTGTAGGTCCAAGTACCCCACCATACAATGTGAGAATATCAAATTTGGGCCACGAATGGTGTGGAACTTGAACAACGGATATTGCAGATTTCGTCTCCAGTACCATTTTTTTTTATTGGCAATTTTTTTCTCAACATACATTCTGATTGCGCGAATTTGAATTCGTTACGATTGATAAGTATTTGTTAGACATTAACGTGCAGGCCCTATATACTCCATGGTTGATTTTCAATTAAATGAGAATCATTCTGTAACGTTATACGGGAGGAAAAACAAATACACTCACCAATTTTACTAACGACTCAATTATTTGAATGAAAAGCTGTCACTGAACCTAACTCGATTCGAAATGGGTATACACTTGATGATGAATTTATATAATATTCACCTATTCGACCAGCATTGCGTTTCAGCAAAATTCATCAATGCGTCAAAATAAGTCATTTTTTTGCCAAGTTATCGAGTAGGCCTAATAATGCAGATTTTAAGAATATTATAGCTAACTTATTGTTTATGCAGTACAAATTTGATAGGTATGTGATATGATCACTTCAATTCAACTCACGAGTATTGTTTTACTATTGATTTGAATAAATGTGATAAATCATTTTGGTTTTATTATAACCATGCAAAGTACGTGTGTATCGATGTAGACTTCGAAATAATACGCAATGCACGTTAATTGCTGCAATATACAATAGAGACTGAACATCAATACTTGGCATTGTTATAATTTAATCTCTATAACCATTTTCAAATAGTGCAAAATAAGAAAGGAACGTATTAAACCAAGTCACTACTTTCCGACGGAGAGAGACGGCAAACAGGCCGAGAATCACAGCATAAGATTGTAATAAGAGTAGAGATAGCGCGTATCCACTATACAACTACAAGATTAATAATGGGTTTTATATCAAACATCGCAATTGTAATACGTCACCTCTGCAGGAGTCATTATTCGTGTGGAATTTGCCAAGATATTTTCTAATTATTCAATTGAATTGAAATACATATAGTATTAAATATTATCAAGTGGAGCTGAAGTGGAAAATAAAATCGAAAAACAATGACACAAATACACACAAACGCATCCCCCCCCCCTTTCCACACACACACACCCATATATATATATATATATATATATATATATATATATATATATATATATATATATATATATATATATATATATATATATATATATATATATATATATGTGTGTGTGTGCGTATTCATGGTTTTTGAGATGAAAAATGTGTGAAATTTATAAATATCAGCATATGTTATTATTATTTGTATTCATCCATTGAGATTTTTATATCAGTTCTTGTATATTCTCTGATGATCCAGTTTTCTGTTTTCAATTTGACTTGTTTCTCATTTTCATTCATTATCATTTATTCATGTTTTCAATTTTTAATTAATCTAATTGTTTCTAATCTTTTAACTTTTGAGAAAATAGGCCCACCCTACAACCTAGTTTCAATTTATCTAACATCTATCCACCTTGATTTTTGATATCATCTTAGTGACTTGTTTCTATAATTTTTGCATTCTTTTGATTTGATTGTTCTTTATAATTTCAGTATTCAAACTGTGAGCAAGGAGACAAGTCTTTGAAACATTAAGTAGAGTAAATAAATATCGATTTAACATTTTATAGTTGGCTCTATAATCCATTGAACTTTCTGATATTCATATATTTCACACAGTTCTCATCTCAAAAACCATGAATACATAGAATAACTGTGAAAGTTTGAAAGATCTAATATATATATATATATATATATATATACTCATATATATGAATATATATATATATATATATATATACATATATATATATATATATATATATATATATATATATATATATTTATTTTTCATTTTAATTTTTTTCCATACAAAATAATTATGAAAAATGTATGTGAATAGACAGGAAATTATATGTTCATTCAACACGTATTGGAAAATTGATATAAGCTACTCACTCACTGATAATAATAGGTTTAGTGAACCTTTTCCATATTCATTCTTGCACTTCAAGACGACTTCAAGCTGCTTCTGCCGTATACCCAATCTCCAATTAAAATATACGGGATTTGTAATAGCTAGTGTCCCATGCATGATACTGGCGATTAGGTTTGAGAAATTAAAGCACTGACAAAGCCTGTAACAGATTGAATCTCTCTAATTCAATTCAATGTGATAACGTCTTTATGAATTCAAATACTTTGGAGCTTTGCTATAATCATTTCTTGCACTGTTCTATCTTTCTTCTTAGTGAGTTAGATTCGCACAAAGTTGTGATGTAAATCTCGTGTTGTGTATTAACAATACATCTTAACTAGTTGAGTACTTTTTCAAAGGAAAAAATAGGGCACATATATACTCATCCGTGAATCCCAGTGAGCATATACATTATTCCTTGTGTGTATCAATTAGACAGTATAACTAGGAACACGCTAAGTGTTTCACTAGCGCTAAAGGACGAGCTGGAAAAGTAGTATCAGTACTATTTTCAAATAAAGTCAAAATATAATATGAAACTACTTTCACTGATCGTATCATAAAAATTTAAACTATCTTTCACTTGAAAAATTAATCAAGCAGTTCCATCATTCGTGGCATAAATTTATTATTAAATATTTGTAAAACTCAAAGTTGTGTAGATAAGCGTATGTGGGTTCCATAAACTAATCAAAATAGCAGAAAAATACTTCAACCCAACGCGTTCATTTACCGTTGAAGAAAAGCAGGAGAAATTATAGTATCAGATACTATTTTCACAGTGGTCAAAATGAGAAGGTACCAACTTCACTGAGAATAAAATGTCCCAAAAACTAACTGTCATCAAACTCGATTGCCCTATTAATCTATTGTTCAAAAAAACAACTGCACACCCTACTAAAAAACAAAGGTAGAAACTTTTACTTCATGAGAAACTTGCATAGAAATTGAAGTAGAAGCTTTGGCACCTCCCTTTACAAATTTGCACTCACACAAATCTCACCCACATGAAACCATTTGATGAGAGGTAACGATAAGGCGTGAAATCGAACCACCCATTTTCACTTTTTTGCACAGTATTCCGAAGAAATGGAAGATCAGGAATTTGATTATAAATAGGCCTACAGTTATGATAATTACATCTGGTTTTGGTACAGTCGGTCGGTTTTAGGGAGAGTCAAGTTTGGGATAGGTAATTTCTAGTACAGTTGTTGATCTATCCCCGTCAAAAGAGATATAACATCAGACTGTTCTCACCACGCCTATCCACAATAATTATCAACATTACTGACCTTTTTTTCACTGAATTGCCAAATCCATATCCAGCTTTTTCCAAAAGTCATAATGTATTATGTTTTTCCTGAATAAAATTGTGTCGTGGCGTGGGCTCAAAAATAGTCCCGATGAAAACTCGATATTCAAACCATTGCTTGGGTTGTTGCGAATGTAAGAGATACTTATTATTCAAACAATGTAGAATGTTTATCCATTTCATGGCTGATCATGGGCAACTTTGGATTGAAACATTGATATAATGGTAGAACTAAAAATTTTCTCAGGTATAGAATTGATCTAGAGAACTTTATTCTTATTTTTTATCTCAAAATTAACGCCTTGTCAAATTGATGTGAGACTCTGCAATGAAGTGTTGATATTCGGTGAAAATTAAGAAAAAAAAAATAGAAGAATTTTTTCCTCAAATTTGATCAAATATCCTCAGGATATTTCAGGATCCTCAGAATAAAATTTGATCCTGTAGATGCGATAAAATAAATTGTGACTGAAACCTCAAATCTCAGTTTTTAGAGTCTTTTTGTCCACGAAAAATTTAGGTTCGACAAGCGAACCTTCCGATCTAATGGAGTGCATTTTAACACAATTTCTCTGAAAAATATATTTAAAAAAACAAAGAGTGGTCAAGTCGATAACTTCCCAAAACCATACAGTTCTGAGTTTGATAAGAATGCGTGAAAAAATAATTATATTGGTCAAAGAAACCGTCCGACATGTGCATCGCGGTCTACGAAAAGAACGAACAGAGAAAGATACATCTTGGACCGGATGGAGGTCTTCTTGCGCTCATCCAGACAACTATTCATCATTATTTCAATATTCATCAGAATGAATATTCATATGCGGATCAGTGAGCTCACTGGGGCGATAAGCGAAATGAGTATACATTTCCATGTGATAGAAAAACAAAATAAGCAGTATACTGATCTACATTGAAAAACAAGTTTTTTATTTCTGAATATATATATATATATATATATATATATATATATATATATATATATATATATATATATATATATATATATATATATATATATATATATAAGCAAATTCGAACTCTTATGTACAATTTAACGAAGAATGCATCCTTATTGGATAGTGGATGCAAACTGGGAAAGTTATACAAATTTGAAATGCATATAACATAAGAATAAAGAAGCGTTTATATATTTTATGAATGATGAATTGCAGATATAAGTTTTGTCACTCAAGCCAAACATATCATTGCTTGAATACCAGCTTAATAAATTCATCAAAAGAATATCCAATCACACAATTCAATAACAAGATTTTCAGATAATAATTGTGATGATAACCCCAAAACAAATAGATAATAATTTTAATGTGATGTGATTTTTTTTATTTTTAAAAACACATTTCAATTCACGTTTACCTTTCCTTTACGATCGATCATACCATATTAAAAAAAAAGGTCAATCAAATGACGTATTTTTCAAAATAATTACGGTCAGGTTTGAATTCGAAACTGTTCGACACTTATTTTATGTATATGCCAAGCGCCTTTCAAATATATAATTAGGACTTGCGTATCGAATATATAACAACTATAACCGATAGAATGTCTGTCGATGAAAACCAGTCGTAGAAGTTCTGATTCGCAAATGGAACCATTCATTTTGATCGCAGATAATCATACGATAGAATCGAACAATGAATTTCACAATTTCAATAATATATGAAGACAACAATTATAGAATGAACAATAAATGAAATGTGGAGATTTTTTTATTGAATGGATATAAAACATAATTATACAACCTTTATTTGAAACTTTTAAATACTTCGAATTATGAACTCTCACTCAATGATATGTAATTATAGTATTGAACATTTCAAAACCACATATAAACACCCACACACACACACACAACACACACATATATATATATATATATATATATATATATATATATATATATATATATATATATATATATATATATATATATATATATATATATGTATATATATATGAATAAATTTATATTGAGTATCAAATACTGATATGATTCAATGCGGAGTGGCCTAAAATGTCTGCTAAAATAAAACTTATTTCACTCCACATTCATTAAAATATCCTCATCATATGTGAAACAAATTACATATTTTATTCATCAACCATTTTATGATGGAACAAAACTCCTTCATGTATAGCCTCTTTTTTGTAACAAACAACTTACACAATCCTAATATAGTGTGGTGATCTTTTTATAGGTTGACTTTTCAAGGTACAGCTTTCGCAATCTCCTAGGTATTCTGTTTTGGACGCAGTTCATAACTGTTGTTTAGTTTTAGTTTTGTTGTAGTTTTGTTTAGTTTGTTGTTAGTTTTGTTGTTTATGTTGTTCATGTTTGTTTAGTTCTAGTTTTATTCACGAGTATTAAGCCATTATTATAACATAGGCCTATGATATTTATTATCAGAGGACATTTGATTTTGCCTGACTACAAATTTAATCCAATAATACTATATTCAAAGAAACAATAGATGTGATATGGTTCAATTGGCAATTATCGGCCCTAGCCTAAAGCCCCAAGCCATACCTCACCCTTAAAAAAAAAAAAATAGAAACCTGATTAAATGAAACTTGATTCCAATCAATTTGGAATTAGTTGATTGTTGCACTCGGGACCCTTGATGATAATTTGAGTATACACATTCACTGGATATATTTTACGACGTAACACGCATGATCAACATGAATAATATGCCACATGTAGTAGGCTTCAAATGAATAGTGGGACCTATCATCCAATAAATGAATGATTTTTTAAAGAAGTGGTTCCATCAGTGGTACCATCAGTATCAGTGTAAATATTTATTCTAATTGTTTCAATATTTGTTTCTGTCTTCTTTGTTAACAAAATAGATGTATTTATTTTACTTATTTTATTATTTGCTTCATAGCCAACTCTTGTTTAATAATCATAAGTTATGTTGCCCGCACACAAGAATTCGTTCTTCTGCGGGCTTCTTATTATCAATCAACTTATTTCGCACTAATGGCAGTTCTTCTTTATTCTTCTTATTTACCGTTATATTCGTATTGAATTTATTTGTTATTATTCTCATATTGTGTTTGTTATTCTATTTCATATTTGTCATCTAATTGTTTAATAAGAATAAAAAACATGTTGAAATTGAAATTGAAAATTGAAGTACCACTAAAATTAGTATACTGATGATACTATTGGAAGTAGAAGTGGTAGTAGTAGTAGTAGTGGTGGTATTACTTAGTAGTAGTAATCGTGGTGAACCACCACTACTACTATCACTGGTGTAGTAGTAGTGGTGGTAGTAGTAGTTTAGTAGTAATAGTAGTAGTAATGGTATAGTAGTAGTTTAGTAGTAATAGTAGTGATAGTAGTAGTAATGGTATAGTAGTAGTGGTGATAGAAGTAATTGTATAGTAGATGGATCAGCGAAAAAAACGAAAAAAAACGTTCCTCTACTTTTTTTTTGTTCGCGACAGGAAAAAAAACAATAAAACGCAGCATTCACACATGTCGTCATCCAGCACGATACTGGCGAGTCAAAAAGCGGAACAAGTTATACCACTTTTGTCTAAAATAATTCCAATATTTTTAAACACCTCGTATAAGAATAGCCCAGGAAGTAAATTATAGAAAATGAAAATATTCCAAATCGATTCAAATGTCTACATAATTTGAGAACACGAATGAAACACATGATTCGGAGTTCAACATGGATATGAGCAGCCGTATTGAAGATGAAAATTATCATGTTTTTGTACATCAATTAAAGCCACTGAGAAAACTGTCAAGGAGATCAACAAGTGAAACCAATGAGATTTTCAAACGATTGGAATAATCAATATTCAAATAAGTGAGACAGTGAGTTGAATAGGTTCAAAATCAAGATGTGTATATAGCTTTCCATTACATCTCATATGAAATCTTGCTCATCTTACTATACGAATATGCTGCGATTTTCTACAAGTAGAAATACTAGTATAGTAAGCTGTAGCAATGGTGCAGTCGTGGCAATAGAGTTGTATAGGTCGAATTCGTAGATTTGAAAGAGTAGTAGATGTTGGTGTATGTAGGTAGGAGAGGTATATATTTATCTCTCTGATACCATATACCGAGGGGTTAACAACTCCTGAAATCTGGTGTACACTAACTTGTCATGAAATCTTTCTGAAATCCCTTGAAATCCTTTGAAATCTTCTTAAAATCCCTTGAAATCTTTCTGAAATCCCTCGATATTTTCTTAAAATCCCTTGAAATCTTCTTGAAATCCCTTTAACTCTCCCTGAAATCCCTTGAAATATGAAATCAGGCGTACAGTAAATGTACTGGTTGTTTACCCCTCGGCATATACTCTTGATGATTGTACAATCTGATCACTAGAGGAATTTGGATGCATCATTTTGAAAATCGAATGAATATGTATAATTTAAAGAATTGAAAATACATTCTCAGAATATATTTATAAAATGACTGTCTCAAAAATCCCAATTAAATCTCTCATACTCCTAATTCCGTATTTTAATTTTCATCAACTCTGAACATTTGATTTCTTGCAGTAATTCTATGATATCAAATATATCTCTGATGGTGAGCAGACTATACTTTTCCGGCACTATATTACTTAAAAAGCAACGCTGTCAATTTTCATTACGCGTAATACATATTCCTACCATGCGAGTAGATTACTTAAGGTAAGGCCTTCCGGACTGTCATTCAAAACCCACCGAGTTAATATAAACAAATTGTTTCTGTTGAAAAAGCTTTTGTAACTTCTATCGTCAGGTCAGTCCGAGTCTCCCCTCCTCCCCTAATACAAATCTAATGACTCTTAATGTGTTTAGGGGTGAGAGATTAAAACCGGTTGCACGAGCCAGGTAAACGGTGACGTGCGACCCATGTTTATTTAGCACCCATGTCTGCCACGTGCAACTCACCATGTCGAATCTCCCCTCTCCCCTCTCCCCTCTCCCCTCTCTCCCCTCCCTTTGCGAAATACTCATACCAATTCATGTGATATGTCACGCTACCTAGTTTTGATGCTTCCTCTCAGTGGGTTTACATAATGCATTTTAATAATAGTAATATCTTGTCATTTTATTCTGATTGATGACAAAAATCTGTCATTTTAATATTTTTTTTTTATTTTTTTCTGTCAGTTTGTTGATCTCTTTAATGTGCGGAACTGAATTAAGTGAATTCGTTAAATATCAAATTTCGAGAAATAATTGTACTCTTGACTATTGATCACGCATTGAAATAGAATCAGATTGGAATAGGAAGAATGTATTGATAGAAGTACATGATTTTCTGTTCCAAGGTACAAGACGTGATATTGAAAGAATTGCTCAAATTATCAACAGAGACAAATATCTTGATTGTGGAATTGAGCCTAGGATGACTTGCTTTAGTACTTGGATGCTCTTGTATAACATCTGAGCTAATGAGACAGAAAAATCATCCATGATAACGAGTATATTGATAATACATATATATATATATATATATATATATATATATATATATATATATATATATATATATATATATATGTGTGTGTGTGTGTGTGTGTCTGTGTGTACAATGAACGTATTGTTTCTCTCTCGAATTATATATTTGATGGGCATATAAACTCACTGAAAACAATCAAATGTCTCCAATAACTTGAATATTTGTTGAGGCCTATTTCGATCACCGTGATTTCCTGCGTGGTCCATCTCGTAATTCATATCTCTGAAAAGTTGTTGTTTTTCACGGAAAATTAACATGTATTGGTTATAAATGAATAATATATATATGGTCATGAATGTACAGAACAATGATTCGGAATATATTTGTATTATTCACGTGAATTTCTGATTGCATGTCGAAAAACCGTGAATAAGGATCATCATGATGTCATTAAACTCAATGATGTTCATGAAGGAAATCATTGATTGAAAATTAAATTATGGTTATTGCATGAAATTTCAATTCACAGCTCATGTTTATCCGATGTTTTTTTTTTAATTGAATACAAGAAAAAAAAACGGTACTTTTCAACTGTGAATTTTTTAGAGTTAACGTAGGGTGATATATTGGTTGAGGACAATTAATATACTATTCAAAATCGGTGAGCGATCAAACATGTCGTATATTATTCCATATGGAATATTTGTATCATGAGAGAAAAATTGAATGTCATCACAAATAGTAAAATTATCAAAATGACCTCGAAATACATTGAATTATTTCATTCATGAACTAACTCATACGAAAGGATTGTATAAAATTTATTTCCGGTCCTTTCTTGGCCTTTTCTCAAGCAATATCTCACAAACATTCTAATACATTTCATTCAGTCAATTCAAAGTATCAAATTCACTGAATATATATTCAATACCCACATATACCAAGACTGAAACTAGTAGATCAGTCGTTAGTGCACTGAATCGTCACTTATGAGACGAGCGGGGTTCGATTCCCTCCATGGTCGACCATCCTGACAGCAGATTACCGTGATTTCACTCGAGATGATTCTCATAAGTTGGCCACATCCACTTCCTCCCCACTGTCAAATACCACTAAGGCCCAGTATTACCAAGTCCATTTAGTATTTATCTGAGAGTTGGCGAAAACAAATACCACAGGTAACCATGGTGATAACAAGTTTGAACTGTCAGATAAAGGCTAACTGGACTCGGTAATACCGGGCCTAAGTCATATTTCTTCTCAATGATATCATCCCAATCCCTCCTTCAAGTCTTCAACGACGCCAATCGATAATAGTTATCACGGAAGTGCAGTCGGTAAGGACAAAAAAAATTGAATTTTTATAGAATGATATATCAAGACTCGGTTACCCATTAAAACTTCTTATATAATTGATTAGTTCAGTTGATTTGATATGTCATGTAGAAAGAAACTTCTACTGACAACAGTTTCTGAAACTTTTCTTGCTCAAACCAATATGCAAAGGCCTTGTAGAAGCAACAAGCATGTTACATGAGATAAAGGTGATTACTCATTTTACTGTGGGCTCAAAACGTAAATTATGTGATACAAAAATGTTTCAACGGTTAAATTGGAAATTGAGGAGAAAATAGTAATATCATACCAATCATAAATGATTGTCATCAAGTTATTTATTTTTTATTTATTCAATCATTTCTTTAACCCTCCTCCGAGGAAATCGGAATGGTTAACAGTTTACAATTATCAGCTTACAATTATCAGCTTACTGACTTATAAATGTGGCTTATAACATTACATGATATTAAGTAAATCCATTGATAATTAACAATGATGATAATGATAGTAATATTTGAGTCAAGTTAAGTTAAGTGATAGCATACAGCTTTCACACATCTATAGGCCGATGTAAAATATATTGTTCATTCAATTTATTGGGTTTTCCGACGCAGTATACTGATGACTACGATCTATTGGTGTCGGTGGATAATATATGAGATGATGGAATGGTGAGAATTGAACGCCAGTCTCTTGAATGACTGGTCAGTGTATCCACCACTCGGCCACTCGTCTCAGTCGCAAAAAAAAAAAATGCATATATTTATATTGATTTATGTATATATATTCATATAAATATATATATATACATCTATATATATATATCTATATATATATATATATATATATATATATATATATATATATATATATTTATATATATATATTTATATATATATATATATATATATATATATATATATATATATATATATATAAATATATATATATATATATATATATATATATATATATTTATATATTTATGTATATATATTCATATATATGTAAGATTTATGTATATATTGAGAAATGTTCTCAAAGATTTGAGTATAATAATTATTTTAATCATTAGGGGGTGGTATGATCACCCTTGTGGTGCCCCGTCCAAACGATCTCACTTCCATATATAGCCTTGATTGGGAAACAACAATTTTCTATCAAATTTCGATATTTTCAAAGATGGTGTAAACACATTATGAACTTCAGTGCAAGTTCAGCGATACGATATTGGGCATTTGAAATATTATCAACATGAGTGCTCATATAAACATAATGCAACTTCTATTTCTAGCCACATATAGAGGTTTTAGAATAATTGACAATAATTACCATGAACAGAATAGTAACATGGTATAGTCAATGATACAATACAAGTCTTGACATGCAATACATGAATATAAGACATTATTTTTTCTCTGACATAGTCAATCACTTATGGTTGCTACACAGTTTTCACATTTTATAGGCCCGTGAGATGAAAGAGATCATTATTACCACGCTATACAACTTTAATCGACTAAATAAACAGTATATTATGTAACCTTGAAATAAAAATTGAAATAGTCCAGTTGTACGAACAAAATAAAAGTGAAAAAAGTCCAATC
>OZ023327.1:3970907-3975907 GCA_964007535.1 Brachyptera risi | reverse complement strand
TACAATTGACCATACCCTCATATATATAACTGGAAATGATAGCACGAAACAACTTTGTGTTGATACCTTCCAATCTCTTCTCTATAAAATACATGTATGCTTTTGTGGACAAGCGTAAAAACTATACCGGGCATTGGTCGTACCAGGCTATCCGATATACCAAGTGGAAATTCCCTAAGGAAGAGGACGAATGAAGGTTCGAATCATGAATTGAGTGAGTGATCGTATAACCAACAATATATAGAGCTCTTAAAAATGATAATATCATGGTTTAATGATATGAAAAATCGCAATCCGTTTCTATAGTACGCTACTTCTCATTTATAAATGGTTAATTATAGTCTACAGCTCTATGGGCGGCAAAGTTTTGATAATAATGCATATACGACTCACCCGTCATCTAAATTTTCTTCAAAAAGTAGTCTCATAATGGTGACATGCTAAAATTGAGTTGCAGTAGGTAGGCCTACGCAACTTTTTCCGACTCTGAAATCTTGAAATTTTAATCTTCACTATCTTCACCATCAAGTCATCCAGATGATTAAAAGTAATCTTGAATTGAAAGTAAAAATAATCATCCTCGATTTAAGTTTTCCCACTTGAAAAACAATTCTTTGCAATATTTCTTTTTTCATTCTGATCATTATACTTATAAGATATAGGCCTAACGAACATGATATTCTTCCGTCTCACTGATTAACCCAAGAAGGCACATTGTAAATAAATCGGCTCACAACTTTGTTTATTTGGAACTTTAAGAGTGACATTGGAATTTCTTTTGAATTAGTTTAATAAACCACCGTAAATAAAGATGCAAAACGTGACATTGTGGCAATTTGTTTCCAACCACAGAGCAGACATGGAGGTGACGTCTCATTGAAACCGAAGAGAGTCACAAGAAAAGCTCTGCACAGAGAATATAATGTCTCTATAACTATGGCATGCGAATACATTGCAAAGAATAAGAATCGTGAGCTCGTAATTGCATGGTATCAGGAGTAGAAAAAACTTTTGATTAAGCACAACTTATATCACTTACCTTGGAAAATTCATTTCAAATTTAACCATGATTGATTCCGTTGTATTATGTGTGTAGGCCTATATTTATTTCCTGTTTTATTTGAATCAAAATAAGTTCATGTATTGTGGCAAATTATAAAATCGAGCTATCATAATAGTTTTGCTCAGATGTCATGCCAAATAAATACATACAAAATACATATGGAATGTGGCAGATATATATATATATATATATATTCATATATATATATATATATATATATATATATATATATATATATATATATATATATATATATATATATATATACATATATATATATATATATATATATATATATATATATATATATATATATATATATATATATATTTATATATATATATATATATATATATATATATATATATATATATTTATATATATATATATATATATATATATATATATATATATATATATATATATATATATATATATATATATATATATATATATATATATATAGGGGCGTACATTGAAATAAATATTTGACATTGTGACAGATGGTACAGGCCCACTTTCAAAGCACAAACTACAAACGGAAAAAGAAGACAAATCTATTTGTGTTTAAGGGTTCTTTCTGGTTTCAATTTCGGTGATCAATTCTATTGAATAGGTTATCTTATTCTATCGAATAGGTAATCATATTCTATCGAATAAGAATAGGTAGTCTTCCAAGAAACATCCAATCGATCTATTTGATTATTATCTTACACATTTATACATAATACCATCAATTGATTGAAATCTTATATGTGTTGCTCATATGCCTATACCTGACTAAGAGAGGATTAAGCACATATACACACGAGGTCCAGGGCGCCAAATATTCAACGGAACCCAAATTTTGACAAAATTTCAAATTCTGAAATTTTGACAATTTTGACCGTTTTTAATGAAATGATGAAAATATCAATTCATAAAGTTGTGTCCATCAAAAATAGGTGTATTCAATGTTATGCACATTCGTATTTTCAAATGTCAGCCACTCAATAAAGAGAGTATTGAAAACAGATGCTTCAAAATGCTCATTAGAAGCTATATATTTGACGGTAAATTGATTATAGGCCTAAGTAAATGAGGGCAAGTTTGAGGTGGAGGGGGGAGGGCGCCATGAACACTTCTGGCTTATGGGCTCAAAATGACCCTGCTTGAATATAGACACATATTTCATAAATATCCGTATACATTTTCTGAGCTTCATAGCTCAACAGTATATGCATTCTGTTCATCCCAGTTTAATTGATACTGAAATTCGGATAAAGGGTCGTTTTTGATGATCCTAATGAGCCCAGAGTTTATAGCAATCAAATAAACTCCATGATTTACCAACATTCATACATTTATTCTGCGCTTCCCAGTATATTTCCTGAATAGATTGTATCGTTTTGCATATGTAAGGATCTTCCAGTACCCGTATAATGCAAATAAACCTTTACTATGAATGATACACTACACAGACATTTGATTAGTAATACTCATATGCATATGCATTCATTTTATTTTATGTATATGCATGTAATTCATTCATTCAAATAGTCGAATGTGTATGGAAATAAGTGTTCAATGTTGATTGAATATTATAGTGTAAATTTACCATCGATTGATTTTCCCTTTTTTACTGAGATCACAATATACTTGGACATTTCATTTTCACATTGACATGGTTGTGGAATATATTTCGAATTTGCTGTCATCTATTGTATTCAAAATACATTTCCGTAAAACTCTCAAGTATATAGCAAGGTATAGCCAGGGCTATAACGTATTTTGAAGTTAAATTAACCATATTATACCAAGTATATCCAACTTGTGGTGATTCCCACCTGGCAAAAACTGGGCATTGTTAGAGGTCATTGAACAATATTTAACACATCGTCATCATCATCTCATCCAAACATCATTTGATAAATCTGTGTGCTCAACTGACGAAGAAAGTCCAGCTTAAACCAACATGAACACATTTAATGACTAATCTGACGGTCTATACAAAAAGACAGACCACAACCGGACAGCATGTCAAACGAACTCTTTGAACGTGTTGTTAGAATATAAAATAACGAAACAAAAAAAAAAAACATTCAAAAGTATAACCAATGTCAAGTAAGTTGAAGGTTGAAGCTACCAATCGTTAATAAGATGAAAACGACGTCGAGTTCTGCTATTATAACCGTATTGTTCTACGTGACATGTACGCTAGCTCCAAGAAGATATTTTCGTCGCCGCGGCAGAACAACAATGCTGCACATGCTGTGAGACAATGGATCAGGTCTATTTGAAAATCGTCCAACTCCATTCATCAAATACACTTACCGAGTTACATTCCAATCATAAAATAAATCAACATCGAAACCGCTGAAAAAATAAACTCAAGTCGGATTTCATTGATGCGATTTTATATATGAACTTCTATATATTGATGTTATTTTGAATTTTCAAAACTTGAAATGCAACTGCAAACATATAAACATATTATAGCACATTTTCATTTTCAGTTAGCGTCTCCAAGGATTTTTTGTTTTGGATAGGTTTTGTTTGAATGCAATTCATTATTTTTCAAATCGGTATACGGATTATTGGAAATGAACATTTCACGAGATGGGATTATACTATGAATAATCACGCATATACAAATGATACAACGTACCACACACTAAATTATTTGAAAATGTTCATTATATGCAACGAGTATAGGCCTATAGAGGGTGAGTGACTTGAAAATAATTGAATGGAATCTCACTGATCCTGTTGGCCAAAAGAGCGATACGAAAGATAAGAACCTCCAAAGAACCCAATCCGAATGTTTTCTGAATTATTAAAATTATTGAAATTGCTTGATTATTTGGGGTGGTAAGATCGCCCTTGTGGTGCCCCGTCCGAACGATCCTATCTCTCATCCATAGCTCTAATTGGGGAACAATGATTCTGTATCCTGGTCCGATGTTATTATATATATATAAATATAAATATATATATATATATATATATATATATATATATATATATATATATATATATATATATATATATATATACATATATATATATATATATATATATATATATATATATATATATATATATATATATATATATATATATATATGTATATATATATATATATATATATGTATATATATATATATATATATATATATATATATATATATATATATATATATATATATATATATATATATAAATATATATATATATATATATATATATATATATATATATATATATATATATATTTGTATATATATATATAAATCTTTATTGGACTATGTCATGGTATACATGATTGCCTTTTGACACCTAATAATAATCAAATACAAAATTAATGAAGTAGAAAAAACACATAATGATAATAAATCACACATGAATGAATGATTGATGAAAAAATGATTGTAGGAAATAATGAGAGAGTAATAAACAGTAGGCTGAGGGAGCCCGTAGACTGGACCCCTATATTGTGGGCCACAAAAGTGTATTAAATGTCGTGTGGATATAGTGTACCACAAACTAGATATACTGTACCCCAAAACTCGTTAGACATACTGCACCCCGGTATTCTGGTCCCCGATATAGTGGGCCACAAAACTAGGACACGGGTGGTCCAGAATATCTTTTCCGAACGACCGAAGTGGTATTGTGGACCCCGATAAACTGATACACAGAGATTTGTCATTGTTGACCCCAATAAACTGAGCCCCGATATTGTGGGCCACAAAAGTGTATTAAATGTCGTGTGGATATAGTGTACCACAAACTAGATATACTGTACCCCAAAGCTCGTTAGACATACTGCACCCCGGTATTCTGGTCCCCGATATAGTGGGCCACAAAACTAGAACACGGGTGGTCCAGAATATCTTTTCCAAACGACCGAAGTGGTATTGTGGACCCCAATAAACTGATACACAAAGATTTATTG
>OZ023327.1:3879054-3970707 GCA_964007535.1 Brachyptera risi | reverse complement strand
ACACCTTGGGCTAGTGTAGCACGGTGAAAGGGCTACTTGAAAAATGCTAGCCGACAACAATATACTCCAGCTTATAATAATGAAAATGTGTCCTCAATCTAGTGTGGGAGACCTTGTCCGTCATTACACTCGATGTGAAAGAGCGTTGGGAATTGAAAGGTATCACAAGATGAACATTCAGCACGCAAGCCGTAATGCGGTTTTATATTATAGAATATATTATTAGATGATGTGAAGGGGTGATTTGAGTGGAGAGGAAAGGAGGGAACTCAATGCATATATATATATATATATATATATATATATATATATATATATATATATATATATACATATATATACTATATATATATATATATATTATATATATATATATATATATATATATATATATATATATAAATATATATATATATATATATATATATATATATATATATATATATATACATATATATATATATATATATATATATATATGTGTAAATATATATATATATATATATATATATATATATATATATATATATGTATATAAACATATATATATATATATATATATATATATATATATAAATATTTATATATATATATATATATGTATATATATATATATATATATATATATATATATATATATATATTTATATATATATATATATATATATATATATATATATATATTTATATATATATATATATATATAATATCAATATATATATATATATATATATATATATATATATATATATATATATATATATAGAGAGAGAGAGAGAGAGAGAGAGAGAGAGATACATACACATGAATATATGCATTACCTGAGAATTATAATGATATACAACTACATCATAGTTAGTTATAAGATGTTATTAAATGAGTATGAATTATCGTCCTATAAGTAATGGGCCGGTATTTCATCAATATGTGGGTTGCCCCAAGTTATATAATTGTTCTCAAAAGCTGACAAGGTCATAGGGTTTATGGCAGGTTTTTGTGTTCTTTGCAAAACCACTTTTTCACGCATATTGAGTTTTTCATTGACATAACTTATGCAAGCATTTAGCTACAATACATATTTGAAAGAAATAATGAACAATTTAATAACCTAGTCCCTATTGTTGATGGGTTCTGTCTCAAACTTGTTCTCATTTTGTATATTGATTTTCTCAGAATGGTTCGATTTTCAAATAATTACTTCATATTATATTAGTACTTTTAGGTACTTATACATCCATAAGTCACTCCCAATGAGTTTGACTACGTATCTTCCGACAAGTCAAGATCTATTGGCGTCTGTCAATGACGAATATGAGATAATCGGAAGATGAGAAGAAAGGTTCTCTCGTTACGTGTTCTGGACAGTGGAAGCGAATGACCATGGCAGGAGACGAATAGGCCCTACTGGCCTGACTTTCGACCGGAGTATCCATACCTACAGATATAAACTGATATTCGAGTCATAGTCTTGTTTGCTGTCCTCTTGATTCCAATGAAAAGAGTGATCATATTATCATCGATCCAGAGATTGATCAAATTGGTCGTCTGATTCCTGGCTTAGTCGATTTCCAAACCCTAATCAAGCAATCATCTTAAGGTAATCTTTTTAATACATCAACCTTCCTTAAATTGAATAATAGGTTGAGCTAGCATCAAAAACACTTAACTACAGAGAATTAATATACTACATTCGATGAAAAAGACTGGAATTTATGAAGCGTTAATCATATATGGGTTCGAATTAAATAATGTTAGCCCCTCCTCAAATGATGATCAAAAGGAATGAGATGAGGGCAACTATAGTACAGAAATTCCTAATGCTCTGGTTAACTTGACTGATGAAGAAATTTGACGAATGTATATGATCCTCAATAGTTTCTCTTAGGGATGAACAACTATCAAGTTCCCGAAGAACAACTTCAAATCGCACGAGGTGAGAAGAAATGATTCAATAAAAACTGGTCTTAATTACTTATACTCTTGAAGATGGAAAAAAATTATATTCTCCACGGTTTTTTGTTAGTATCGATGGTGTAAAAAGTATCTTCCGTGAAATGATAGATTATATAGCGTTTCATGTGTGTTGATTATATCAAATTGCTTCTGGAAATTATGAAGCCCAAAATCATGTATGGGGGACTATATTAAATGGATGAAACATTGTATGTTAAAAATGTAGACTCGAAAATACGCTCAATTTGAATTCTACTACTTATGAAATGAATGGAATGATATGAGTTAAGTTACATGTTCTACATCATGAGTACAGTTGACATTTGAGTTAAAAGGGTTCATAAATAACTTATAGCCGATTCTTCCCACTCCAAGAATACCAAAATCGGCTTTAGTCATCATTGGGCCATCATGTCTGAATCGTCATTCGAATAATTGCTTCTTGTTGATACATTGATTCATTGAGAACTTCTGTGTTTCTCTTATGTATCCCAAATAATTTCTTCTAATAATAAAATTAAAATATATTCCGTATTTTTCATCCGTAATTTCATGGAAAAAAAGTTGAAAGATATATTCAACATAGCTTTTATCATATATAGGTTAATGAAGTATATATTTTGTTATTTGTGATTTATTAGCTTATTTATATAAAGTTTTTTCATGTCATGAATGCCATCAATGATCCATGGAAAGACATGCCTGCTAATATGAATGATAATCAGCGATCCCTTTCAAATGTGGTTTCAATGATGTAAAGAGGCATGTAAATATACCCATATCGATCATGAAAAGATTGGATATACCGCGAATACTTTGGTTATTTTGTATCATCAAAATACATAACCATTCCTTTATCAATGAGATGTCTTTTTTGGATCAATCGTAGCAAATTTGAATACTCAAGGCAAGCCATTTGCATTTATAAAACTATAATGGCAGTTTATATACAGGAATTGCGGAGGATGAACTGAGACGAGTGGCCGAGTGGTTAATTCACACTGATCGACATTCGGGAGACCGGGGTTCGATTCCCGCCATGATCGACTATCCCGACAGGGGTTTTCCGTGGTTTCCCTCTCTCGTTCAGGTTATACTGGGATGGTTCCTTAACAACAGGCCACGACCGACTCCTTCTCACTATCCGAAAATACCTGATAGAATAACTTTTCATCTCATCATTCCATCATCTCATCATCTCATTCATCATCCACCAACACCAATAGATGTAGTCATCAGTGCAGTGCGTCGTCAAACCCATCTACATGAATCAAACAATTGAAAAGCGGAGGACGATATCTTGTTACTTGACTGTTACTCTTGACTTGTTATCTTGTTATCTTGTATTTGTCACAAGAGCTTGTTACTCTTATGCGGTCTTCTCTCCATTTATTCAAATTCTTCTTTCATTTACCTGTTTATTAGTATTCTTTTATGTACCATTAACTATTATCATTATGTATTGTACTACTATTCGAGAGAATAAAATTTTGTTTTAATAATAATACAAATATTCCACATCATAGACACTCATGTGAGATGTCCAAGTTTCGACTCTACGCAGCAATTACTCCTCTGTTTCGTATACTTCGAATTCATCTTTATATATGAATTAAAGTGTAGCGAATGCATAATCTATCGAAATATAGTTCATTTCTGATTCTTTTATTCCAACTCCTTGTGATTGTAGATAGAATATTCACATCAAAAACTCACAATTTGTTTCGACAGTCGGCGTTTCGAATATAAAAACTAAACATGCGGGGCCCCATACCCCCATACCCCATTCCTCATACCCCTTGTATTATTGGCAGTTCACTTTAACATCATCGCCTTAGTGGAATTTGCAATAGAATCATTCACAGACCTCACAAAATCTCATCTTCAGTGAAGGTGTTGAGCGAGGTGAGCTACGTATAAGGTAAGTAATGTATGAAAAAAATATCGAATCAATGAGGTATATGAATAAAAAGATCGATTCAAAGTTTCCAACTGCGGCGCTGAAAGACTATCTATTTTCCATTGTGAAAATCAATATATAAGTCCATATGAATTGTGAAAACAGTCGTAACCCGAGGGACGCATGATACATTAACTCGAGTGAATAAAATTAATATCACGGAATCTTGTTCAGGATAATAGCAAATTGATAAATGAAGTTTAATAATAGTAGTTATTGAATTGACATTCTTTGGAATATCGCCGAGGTCAAAAATGAATGGCGGCGATCATGGTAGACATTTTGTCTTGAGAGTTCTTAAATCGAAGACTAGGTCAGAAAGCCTGCTGGAAAAACCACTTTTGAATATGCAATACAGTCACAGGAAAACAACTAGTCAATGTATATTATCATAGAGAGTAAATGTTAATATAGAGTTCTGATAGATTATTATATTGAATTTAACAGAACCACATTGGAAACAAAAATAAGAGAACGTGAAGTTGTGGTTTCAAAATCACAAATCACTGTTCGTTTTCAATTTTTTTTTTGTATCTGTGATTTCGATATCCGATACAGCACGGTTTGATCACCAAACCACCAATCACAGTGATGTAGAGCTGTCTATTACTCCGACCGTAGAATTATCCACGAAAAACCAACACCATTGCAATGGAAACAGTGGGAGGGGGCGAGGTGTACAACTAATATACTGAGGGTATACAATATATAAATTATAAATTGAGAATACAAACACGTTAACTGTATTCTTAATGGTCAACCTAGACTTTCACACTGAGTCAGTCATAACGGCTAGCAATATAATGCCATTTGTATTCACAAAAAAGATTTGAAACTACCGCGGGTTTGTGATGCGGAGTACGGGGCAAGGTCGCTCGGAACCTTCTTATTTCGTCAAATACAAAAGTAAATATAACAAATCGGTACAGCAACATTCACAGTTGAACAAAAAAAAAAATGCTTCATCATTATGTAACAATGCGCATTTAATTCGTTTTAAAATGCAATTTATATAGCTAAGCTAGATGACCGGTATATAATTCTTCGATTGTCTCCGATTCGACATCGAACTATAAAGAACTTGATCTAGGGTCTTATAGTCTTACTAGGTATTAAAAAAATCGTCTGAAGGTATGGGATCTAGCTATGTTACCAACTGGCCTCTAAGGACCACAAAAGACGAAGATCTACCTGACCTGAAAACGTAAACGCTAAGAATATATATATATATATATATATATATATATATATATATATATATATATATATATATATATTCATATATATATACATATAATATATATATATATATATATATATATATATATATATATATATATATATATATATATGTATATATATATATATATATATATACATATATATTATTTATATATATATATATATATATATATATATATATATATATATATATACATATATATATATATATATATATATATATATATATATATATATGAATATATATATATATATATATATATATATATATATATATATATATATATATATATATATATATATATATATATATTATATTTATATATATATATATATATATATATAAATATATATATATATATATATATATATATATATATATATATATATATATATATATATATATATATATATATATAGTATACACCTCTGTACACTTTGTAACCCTTTGCGGAAGCAATATTAGTGGAGATGGGATATTTATGCAAATTCGGTTTCTCATTATGAGAACGATATATCGACCTGAGCTCAATATCTATTCTCCAGCATTCTGGAAATATCAACTCCATTTTTAATACTGATAGCATATTTGGAGTTATTTTTTGAGAGAACACGCAAAAATATGCGATATTTGTATGATTTTTTTTTGTCAAACTATGTGCATATCTAAATGTTTCAGTGAACATTATAATTTTCGACCATTCTAATATTATGTTTGATACTGATAATAATAATGGAAATCAACTTCAAGCAGGCCTCAATATATCTTACGTCGGTACTACTTGTGCAGGTCGCTGCATGTCCACAAATGAATCTATATAACACACACGTACTTTGTACACGTACCGTATAGACCTATTACATACACACACACACACACACACACACACCACGACAGATACACGTATACTTTTTTTTAAGTATTTTGAAAAGTCACCAATTCTTATATTGTAAGTATACACGTATAAGAATGTCAATTTAATTTTTCTAAAATATTTCGAAACACCATCAATTTATATTGTAAGTATACATATATAAGAATGATAGTGCATATTTGGGTCTTTCTTTGGTATGAATGCATGGAAATGTCACTACTTTTCACTGCAAAGATATCATCCCTGATCATTAGCACCATGCGAGATAAAAATATGAGTTTCCCATCAGTTATTATTATCACAACTTCAAACATGGAGGGTATTACTTTTATAATGGATGCAATTTAGTTCATATACGATTTAGTGATACCAACTTATTTCATCATAACGTTAAGAAGGTGTACCGACTCCTATGATAATAACATGGCATTTTTTTGTGGTTTCTTACGGTCAATTCAGAGCCAAAGATCCCGATTGTTTGTCGCGATTTAGCTAATTCCCTCATGAACTATGCAGATTAGAGAGGCTAGCTGGTACCGGTGGCATTGTTGATTCTGTATAGTTCGATATGAAAGCGATAGTTGCGCTACTAGCAATCGGGACCCTGGACTCAGATTTTGACCCTGGAAATATTTCACTTTGAAGACGCGAGTCGGTACAACTTCTTCCGAAGTCTGTTGGTATCACACATCGTGGTAATGAGTGTATTTAAAAGTTGAGATAACAAAAACTGAAAAATTTTGCATTTCATTATGAGTTTGAATCGATTGAATATACATATATATATATATATATATATATATATATATATATATATATATATATATATATATATATATATATATATAATCTTATGTCATATATCATCAAGCAATATAACTATGATTTTTGAAACTATTCAAAATTGTCACCACCCGCTGAAATGAAGCCCGGAACTCGAGATTGCCGGTCTGACGTGTTATCAATTCCGCCAGATAGAGAACCTTCCTCAAGAAGTTTCAATTTGTGATATCTCTCGTACATATATACATTCTGGAACTTGGAATAAAAGCATCACTTGACAAGAAATTGTACTGCTTTAATCGACATTCTCAGCCTAACTCGTCAACTATGGCGATCAAGTTATTCTCAATTACTTTATGCTTAAACACCTCTCAGGCTTCCACCAGTAAAGTAAAGATTATTATAATCGTTCTATTTTCAAAATGGTTTGAAAATTGCTTACGATTTCACATTCAAGCTAGCGGCTGGCGTAAATGCTTCATTAACATTGCAATTGTTCTAGTCAGGATATCTCATATATATATTCCAACTTGGCACCTCCATCGAGGTGTCTTTTCTGTTCTGATACTTCAGGCATTTCTTTCAATATACACAAAGAAGAAAATTAAAGCAACATTATGGCACAATTATTACAAGCAGATTCGAAAAATAGAACGAACATTATGAAACTAATTTTTTTACTCTCATCTACTATAATTAACTATAAGCTACATATCGAGAACCCTGTTTGAGACATCTTATCGTTTTTTCCGTACCATTCTTTTAAGTGAAGGACTGAAATTGGACAATCGAAAACGTTTGCATTACACCGTTCTATCAGGATAGCACAATAGTCGGGTTTAATATCGCCTCAGGGGACATCTGAGTAGATAGATATTCATATAGTGTTAGAGACATGTACGCCATCACGAATCACGTACTTCACATTTATAACACTGAATTGAATACGTTAATAACATGGTACTCATCTATAGAGATAGTTATAAAATGTGGCACGCAAATGATAAGAGTCCAAGTTCTACCAAGGTTAGAGCAAGTCAATGAAACAATTCCAATATCGGAAATGACCTCGAGTTATGATATTTAGAAAAGTCTTGGCATTAATTTTTTTTTTTTAATGATTCAGGTCCACTGCGAGTTATTTTAAATGTTTTATCATCTTTTTTTGAGAGTATTTCTATTCTTGAACAATCATTCAAGAATTGATTTAGTCTGAATTGATTAGAGAACCTTTTCTTAGTGATTGATAATTGTCTTCATATTACAGCTAGCTGTACGTAGGTAGGTATATACACATCCATGAGCGCATATTAAGAAGGTCATTGATAATAAAATATATTCTGCTTCCGGTAATTTCAATTATTTATGATCTATTACCATCACAAATTTTGCACACATTATTCCAATTCTAGAAGTGGAACGTTCATCCATATATTGAATTTACGTAAGTGTTAGCTTGCATATCATAATTTGTGGTGGCAAGAATATGGATCGACATTCATTTCCGTTCATGGCGTCGTTATCGATTTGTTCAGTGAGTCGAATTATTTTATTTAAATTGTGGCCCTATATGAAAGGAAATGTTCAAAGTTTTAGCACGTTAATATAGAAAATAATAAATGAGCAGACAATTAATATGAGTTGTAATTTATATATTAAATTATACACGTTTCAAGTCTATTCAGACTATTCTTGTTTGAATCAAGTAAGACTAGTTTTCATGCCTTTAATATTTTGGTAGCGTGCCAATTAAGCTATACAATTGATTGGACAGAATGAATATAGGCCTACTTTTGAAATGGTTCAAACAAGGAGACACGATACGAATGGTACGATGATATTTTTATAGATATAATAATGAAGTTTGATTTATAACTAAACGAGTCAGTGGAACAATTATAATGCAAAATGTACCTACTTAAATAACAAAGCATTATTTTATCGACTAGTGGTTTCCAAAGGTGATTAGTATATTATCATATATATATATATATATATATATATATATATATATATATATATATATATATATATATATATATATATATATATATATATATATATATATATACTTATGCATTTTAATTATTGTTATATGTTTTCTTTATATGCCCTATACACTGATGCTATTAAATGTGGTATTATGGACAGACAACTTATTCAGATGTGTACTTACTGATTGAATTAAGTGTCTCGACGTTCCAATAGAAATGTCAATTACTCTTCACTATATTTGCTAATTCAGTTATGCCAATTTGAGATGAATATTATGATTCAAATGATTGTAATGAAATATAGTATATCTGGATGATGGACAATGCATTTTCTGATGAGATTCTCAATCATTTTTTCAGTCACAGATTAGAAATGGACGGTAGCTCTAAAATCTCCACAAGGCAGAAAGGTCCTACCAGGGTGATTTTAGATATATAAATGATCATAAAACTTCATCATGGCAAAATACAAAATTGTACACACATCATCTGATAATATAATATAAGTTTGGAAAGATCACTTGTATGTAACAGCAACACGCGATATTTTTGCCATCGATGCTCCCATCACATGCAGCCTACGTTTACATACAAATAACATGTAACCCATTTTGAATAATTATTATGGATCGAGAATATTTCAGACGATACTTTTCTGAGTGGGGGATGTGAGTCAATTTCACTACAGTATATATTCAAACGGATAGTTTTTGCAATCGTTTATATGTGAGGTTTACACTAACAATGTTACGCTGTGGGTAGGTCCCTTCAAACAGTAACATTCGTTGAAATTGTAGGTATAGGCCACGAAAAAGACGGTGGTCCTCGGGTCGCGGGTTGTTGGTCACCACTGTCTCTGAAGCTTGGTTCCTCGTGCTTGTACGTATCTGTGCATGTATATATACCGGGAGGTATTTTTTTTTTTTTTTGAGAAGATTTTTTTATTTCACAAAATATAGGCCTAAGTTGTTTACAAATATCATAGACCCACAAAGTCAAAACAGACTTGTCTGTGGGTCTACTAATTATGTTGTCATACGAAAATATACATCACAAGAAATGTCTGGATAGCAGCTAGTTGACTTAATATTACAATTTAAACAAATAAAAAACTTCTTCACTTCTCTTTTAATAATAAATAAAACATATTAATCTTGTCATAAAAGATATTGCTATGATATTAGCATTTGATTTTTCAAATTTTAAGATGGTAATTTACTATAAGATACAACTTTGCCAAATCCATTTTTTATCTCAATTTTTACACCGGATAGTTTTTGTAAATTTAATAAATCAGGTGGAAGTTTGTAAACCAAGGTCTGTATTGGATATTGTTTTTCCTGTTTCCCATACGAATTATTATAAATTGGTGGTAAGAAAAAAAAAAAATAAAATAAAAATAAATATAAATTGGTTCATACCCCATAGTGTTGGTTTCCCGGGGGCATAGGATCGAGGAGGTAGTCCATTCTTGTCACACCTGTATAATGCTATATGATGCTTATTCATATAATAAAAGAGTGGACTCAATGTCTATAAACGGAATACTCACTCTCATGTAGAAATAATAATGTGTTATAATAATTTAATTTATTTGTCGTATATCAAGTGTCATACGTATGATAGGAGGTCTGATCATTATGAATTGAAGACAATCTGATTCTCTGAAGTCTATATATACACATATATATATATATATATATATATATATATATATATATATATATATATATATATATATATATATATATATATATATATATATATATATATATATATATATATATATATATATATATATATATATTCATATATATATATATATATATATATATATATATATATATATATATATATTCATATATATATATATATATATATATATATATATATATATATATATATATATATGTATATATATATATATTCATATATATATATATATATATATATATATATATATATATATATATATATATATATATTTATGGATCCACAGACCTATGGCGTGGCATATAAAAATCACGGCAACAATATATAATAACCTTCCATCAAAATAGATGGTCATCATTATACATATAGTGTGTTGTTGCATAACAATATAATAGACGATCAATGTGGATAAAAACTTACTGGATAGAAAAGAACCATCCATATTATAAAAGCTACGGCACTTCAAAGAAAATTAAAGGCGAGGTGGGAGGATACTAATCTAAATATATCAAAATGACCACGCCGAATAAAAAGTTACGATACGTAATAAAAGCGGTCCTTTTTTCTCGTTCGATTTATCTAAGAAAGCAAACCGGATAGAGGTATGTATTGTATCTGTATATAATGTGGAACAATCAATGTGCTTGGTGAGATCATGAAGTTACAATGATCCTAATCTCTCTTCATATATACCATCAACCTATACACTACAGCACTCTTTCTTACAGATTAATGAAATCAATCCATCCAAGGATCCATTTATCTCTTCATATGAGTGAACCTTGCAAAGCTATATATTTTAGAATAACAACTTGAAAATGCTTTTCATCAAATGTCTTTGCATTGTGTATTGGAGGCGAAGCTGGATAGCATCCATGTATATTAATCCTTAGTGATTTTATGTAAAATAATGTCTTAATTTCATTTTCCCATCTATAAGGTTAAGCTGTGCCGTGAAGACATGATCACTTACACAAGTGAGTTAGGCCTAATTATGTCGGAACGATTATGACAAGTGGTAAAGACACTATACCTCACTCCATGACTCGAACACACGTTCCTTAGGTTGTAAGACAATAGAAAACGCTCTGTAGATACTGAACTTACGTAAACCAAAAAAAAATTGTTGTTATTATAACACTTTGCCCTGGTAATAGACCTAACAAGTGTAAGAAAACAATGGTGCCTAAGAGCGTGAAAACAATTGCCTTGTTAAGAAATAATGATCAAGAATGGGTTCAGTTCAAGGAATCCAATTGGAATGTATAATTGCCAATTAGATTTGATCAATAATTCCTTTAAATAGCATAGACATATTTTGGTGTACACTTTTATGTTTACATGCGCTACAATATAGCTGGAACTGCGGATACATGAAAGTATTTTCCGTTATTTTTCATATCGTTACTGACATATTGAACAGATATCACCGGTACAATACTTACCGCAGAGAAAGAGATTAATTATATGTTGGGAAATTTTTCTAGAAATCACAGCATGTGATCACGATGTACATGTGCTCTTTACAGTGGCAATCCTTTTACGTATAGTAGAGTATATGGCGGCAGCGTTCCGAAATGTACTAAATCAGTATACTGAACAATTATTTATATCTAATTCTGAGAAATACTAATTATATCAAAAAGCACGTGTTTTGTTATCTGAATTATCGGTATTTTCAAATAGGAATAATACATCAGAGAAGTCATCTGCATTGAATGTATAAAAAAGCCAATCGGTTACAGAACGGAAACAAGTGGCTGACAGTTGGCGGGTTGTTTGCGGTTCAAGTCAAGACCAAGTCATTGATACAAGTTACAACAAATTCATCATCAACAACGAACTCTTCTGGTATTTTATTCTTCCCACTATCCTAACCATTACCCATTAAACCCTCATCTCATCATCCCATCATCTCATCAATCAATCATCCGACGCCAATAGATCCTAGTCATCACTACAGTGCGTCGTTAAAACACAATATAAAAAAAAAATAATCAATGTTTTTTCACTCATATATAATATATTCCGGACTTTTGGAAACTGAGAAAATTATGGTCACAGACAGCGCACTCGTGACCAGGGACCCGAACCGGAACCGGAACCGGAACCCGAAAAAACCCGTATTTTTGGGGAACCGGAACCAGAACCGGAACCTTTATTATTGATTTTCAAGAACCGGAACCGGAACCGGAACCCCTGAAAATCTTGGGTTCTTTTCGGTTCCATAAAGGTTCTCAATACCTAATTCAGACTCATTATTCACTCATTTTGTTTAAAACTTTTTAGTTATTTTTTTTTATAGACATTAAAAAATGAATCCTTTTCACGGGATTGTGCCAAAAACGACCGTTGACTCATTTTGTGTCCACGTTTTTGTTCGGGGAAAATACATTGACATTTGAGAGTATGCCTTTATAAAGGAACACAGCTCTCTGAGAATCGTTCTTTGGCGGTGCCCTCGTAGCTGTATAACTTCTAAGTAATGCACCAAACATAACCGATATCAGAGCGTGTGGCCAGTTTGGTCGAGTTTTCGCTATTTCGGGAATTTCTCCTGTTTCACCATTTCTGTATAAATTTTGTCAGAAGAGAAGGTGTGAAGGAGGAACCTCGAAAGTCGAAACCCAGTGTGAGGGGAAAGATTTGTCCCCGGCAGATGGACAAACAAAACAAAGTGTCAAAAACCACCAAAAATAGACGAACCACCACAAGCAAGGGGAAAAAAAAAAGAAATCATTTAGCAAGTGGAACCGGAACCGGAACCGGAACCCTTATTCACACTATGGAACCAGAACCGGGACCGGAACCTTTTAAATCGTAGAACCGGAACCAGAACCGAACCGTTATTTGAGAAAATTAAGAACCGGAACCGGAACCGGAACCTTTATTCATTTCGGTTCGGGTCCCTGCTCGTGACATTAAAGTTAATTGGTTTCAAATAATTGAAATTGGGTGGTAAGATCTCCTTTGTCGTACCCCATCCAAACGATCCTACTTTCATACATGGCGTTAATTTAGGAACAAAGATCATGTATCAAATTTCGATGTTATTGAAAATGAAAAAAATTGAATGTCATACTGCAGCTGTCTCTTGTTCATTATTGAAATTTGGAATATTGTACACGACTGTATACTAGTATACTATCATGAGTAATGATAAAAATACTAATGATGATAATGATGATGATTATACTAATAATGGTGAAAACATCAATTCATCATAATATTGAAGACTTTGATATCCACTCGACTTATTGCACATTCTTCACAGCTTTTTCAATTGAAAAATGTAATTCAGATCGTAATGCGTCTTCCGCATTTTAATTAGAAATGAATGCTAGGCCCATATTCAACTATATCTCATGACCTGCACCTAGAGCCGTGTGTACTCGTAATTAAAACACTAACTTACGTCATAAAACAATTTGAGACACATTTCTCATCCGTAGAAGAGATCGTTATTATCGAAGTTGTTGACTATTAAAACTAGTATCGTATTTGTATAGCCCCTATCATATAATATATTATTATGAGATATCATAAAGAAGAAAATCTTAATTGTATCTCAGCATGAATTCAAATTTGGTATGTTAAATTATACCTCCTCATTAAATAGTTCATTGAATAGTAAAAATTCTTTGGTCTCGTGTTTACGAACAGAATATATGATAGTTACTATAGAATAACAATAGTTTGATATACTGAGATGCATGACAGTTGGTGAATGGCTGCGAACGGCAAGATATACATTACGTTATCATATCCTCAGAGCTAGTTCGAACATAACTGTAGTCACTTGTGACTCCTAGTGCGGAAGCAGATAGTACATTTTTCAAACAGTTGTGCCAAAGTTTTATTCAAGAAGTAAAATCCAAGTGAACTTGAGCCAATTGACCTTCGAACAATAAACGTAGTGATAGAAAATCTCACTTTAACCGTTTGAACTATTGTATTAAGTTCGTGCACTGAACATTATCATTTTGTCATTGGTCACATTGAATGCTCAATTTTTTTTACAAAAATTGAATTTGAATTGAAATCTAATCTACACGTGTTCTGTCACAATATTTCCGAATAGACAGTAAGTATTGTGTGTATATATATATAGATCGACATTGTCGGGGAGTTTTACTCGTATGATATTGATACAATTTCTTCAGGATTTAATTCAATGTGATTTTATCGACCACATTGTTATCGCAATTGTATATGTACAATAATTATAAAATCGTACGCCATTGTCAACAATAGTCGGTTTAGAGAATGGTTAATACCGAAATTGTGGGCAAATCACTCGCGATCCAGGTTCAAAACCGCCTTGCAATTCCTCAAGTTCCATTCTCTCCACGAGCTTCCTCCATACTTCTCTATCATCCCACCACTCTTCGTCCTTTACCTCTTCCACAATTCTCTTCTTTCTTCCACATCCCACCTCAACACTTGTTCCCATCTTACTATCCCATCTCACTCATTTTAAATGTACAGTATTGCTGAAAAACAAAATGATTGCCACTCATGGAATTATTGAAAACCTTATTGCACGAGAATGAATGAAAAACTTACACTGCACTTTTTGGGGAAAATCGCTTTAATTTTGCTCTCAACAGGTAGAATAAGAAATGAATTGAATTGAAAAATATGTGATTTGTAATTTGTTGAACCGAATAGGTCCTTATTGTGAAGAGTAGAAACATAATCCACTTTTGAAAATCACTAAAGATCAATAACACACATATATACATATTTTATATATATATATATATATATATATATATATATATATATATATATATATATATATATATATATGTATTGAATATGTATATATGTGTGTGTTACTAATCTTTTGTGATTTTCAAAAGTAGATTATGTTTCTACTCTTCACAATAAGGACCTATTCGGTTCAACAAATCATATATATAAATATATATCGCTGAATCAACTCCCATGCACTCTTGAAGTGATAGACTCCTTACTATATCTGGCTGGTGATGTGTAAACAACGCAACGCATTGCGGTGCGGTGCGGTTGGAGTCGGTTTCAGCGTATTTTGATGGATAGTCCCGTCGACACGACGGTAATCAAACACGCACCTCTGTTCAGTGAGATGATGGCATTTTGATTGTCGACTGTGAAACGTTTCCTGTGAGCAAGACCAACTTCAATCTGAAAATAGGCTTTCAGAAAAACGTCAAGTTTCCCCTATTCGATTGATAATGTATGTAATTTTTTTCTCGTTATATCAATCGTTCTTAGAGATTCATTCAAGTGATTATAGGCTGTAATAATATTATTTACTAATTAACCGAAGATGCACGACTTTTTTCCTCCGTTCCCCAACCCATCTGTTAACACTTAATTAAATAACCGTGTATATCTTCTTTCATCTTGACGATGATGTATCGCCATTAAGACCCCATCAACGACCAGGCAGCTCTAAGGTACCATAGTGCAAATGATTTGAGTGAAGATAAATGATGAAGGAAGCGTGTGCTCAAATCTCGTATTCACACCGGGTGATTAAAATATGAACCACATGTGTAACTTCGAACATAGGCCTATTCTTTCATTTGAACGTGAATTTGATGAAATTTCATTTTGAAATAATAAAAAAATGTGAGAATGGGTGATTACCTATTTATATAATTATTGCTCTCGTATATCACTTCTTCGATTTGAAAATGATATCATTCTTATGAAATGGAAGGAGTGTAATTGATACTTTTCAAAGACTATGGTGACTCCATTGCATCTCTCCCAGTGTCATATTTCGAGCTGGTTCCATAGTGTTGTTGCATGAGAAACGATATTAGTTCATATGCCTCAGCTTCTACAACCGATACGGTGAAGGACAAACTCATAAATTAAATTATTCAACATGAAGGTGAAGCCTCCACCATGTTACTCAAGCACAATATTTTGAAAGAGCGTAAACAAACAAATGCAATTAAAAATAATATATTTTTATATTCATTTTGTCGATATTGATGTGAATGTACCACGTGCCATAGATGTTAATAATTCCAACGAATCATTCTTCATCAAAAGCACGTTACGTTCCGACAATGCTAGTGGCCAATACACTTGCATAAGATCTAATCAGTAGCCTTCGTTAGCTGAAAAACAAGCTCCTCTGAAGTGCTTGTTAATAACGGACCCATTAACATCATTCAATGAGCTAGGCCCTGACGGCAAAGCAAACATGCTGTACTCGTATGATATGAACACTACCTCCTGAGGCTACTGCAAATATCTCTTATCCACTCCAACAATCTAATATACCTTGTCGATCACATAACCATACTCTGACAGGTTCTTTTTCTTCTGATTACAGATGTGGCAAGACATTGAGAGCATTCTATTGGGTCAGCCCACCCCTCCTCAAGCGTCGCCTGTGAGCCTGACTGGCTCTTGGACTGTCGTCTCACCATCATCCCCTATGCCACCAGTTGGTGACAGTATAGCTGCACCATCACCACCCCAAGCTCATCCGTCATCGGGATACCCTGACCAGCCCGAAGAAGAAGACCAACTCACTTATCAACAGAGTGAAGAGTATTGTGATCTGGATATGCTTATCAACTACGCTGCCGAACAACACAGTTTCTATACACCTCCTCCCGCGCCACATCTTGCGGTTCACCCGATGGATGAAGTTCTAATCAAAGAGGAATGCTATGCAGCGAGACAGGGTGAAGGTATGGCCTACAGTATAGGTGGATTTAGAGATCACCACGAGGTGTTGAGGTTAGGAGAAGTGCCTCAAAGATATCAAGAACCAGTAGGAGCACCTTCGTACAACGGGCTCATGACAATTGTGTCATCACACCAGCAAGTTGCTTACAATCACGGCCAAATGTCACCACCTGCTAGTCCGGAGAACCAGGATTATCCTAAAGGAATGGATCCAAGAAGGATGAATGGTCGAATCAATAACTGTCAAGCACCACCTCAAAAAAGGATAACCCCAAACAATAGCGTACCACCACCACCACCAGCGTCTATAAAGATCATGACTCCACCATCGTCACCTAATCTAGCTGATCTTCTTTCTCAACCCCAATCCCAACAGCACCCTGCTTTCGTGAGTGGCGGCCAGGCAGGAGAAACCCAACAGAAACCGAAGCGTGGTCGACGAAGCTGTGGAAGGAAAAAACTGACTACACATACATGCTCACATCCGAGCTGCGGTAAGACGTACACGAAGTCTTCGCATTTGAAAGCTCATTTGAGAACGCACACGGGGGAGAAGCCATATCAATGCAGCTGGAAGGGTTGTGGATGGAAGTTTGCAAGATCGGACGAGTTGACTCGTCATTATCGGAAGCACACCGGTGACCGGCCGTTCCAGTGTCGACTTTGTGAACGGGCATTCAGTCGTTCCGACCACCTCTCTCTCCATTCTCGGAGACACGTTAGTGTGTGAACAAATGAGACGGTGAAAGCGACGAGATTGTGCGAAAACAAATGCGTGAAGGACCAATGCAACTCAGTTACCAGTGCTTACCTTTGTGAGGAGGTGCCATAACCCCTCGTCACCAACCAAGTGATGGGGACCAAGTATACAAATAATAGGATGGAACAGTGTTTGTCGCCTATCAGAACCAATGTGAAGGCTTTTACCCTTACAACTGCGTACTTGCAAGCATATTTGTAAATATTCCGCAATGTTACCATTATGCTTCGTACTACACAGTACTATGTCAATCTTAACATATCGTTCATCATTCAGGGCGACTGGCTGTCTGTCGCTCCCTAATATAATCGTATGCTACATGTGTTCTTGCGGAGACGTGATTATATCACCGTCTGTTCTAGCCTGACTATCTTCTATTATATTCTACAGGCCAACAGGGGTTCCTTGCCATATCAATGTGCCGTTTTCGTTAAGTGCGTGCATGAACGTACGATTGTGTTCAATTAAGTGTCTCGGTGTTTTTTTTTTTTCAAATTTCAACGAAACTCTTATAGAAATATCATTATGAAATATAAAAATAGGTAGTATAAACATTACTTCATTATTCCAGTAATTTGTCTGTTTTAACCAATGTTCTTGTGGATCAAAATGAGGAAAATCAATCAATGTTGTAAGTAGAAGAATTATACTAGCGCCACGGCCATTGCGATAGTTTATATTCGTGTATTTTACATTTTTAATTCTACCTTGAATTTTAATTACATAAACTGGCATATTAGTAATATTGCGGCGCAAATGGCAATCTCTTGGATTGTTGTGAGTGTTTGGGCAGCCATATTGTCCGAGGAGCAGTCTTGAAATTCTTCATTCGATTTTCTGTATCAGTCTAGTGCAGCATGTGGACATACAAGTTAATATTTCAGTTAATAATGATGGATCGAGACCGTCTAATGCGTAACATTTTCGCGATTGTTATAGACAGAACCTGCCCTACCTGAATTTCTGCTATCCCTTTGAGAATAAATCAAATATCGTGAGATAATAGAGCTTCTTGACGTACAGGCTTAACCATTTCCCGATGTCAAAACCATATACTCATAATTGGATGTTATTTTACCATTGAAATCATCATTCGAAACACAATTCAAGTATATTATCGAGGCTTGCAGACACTTATTTGATTGAAATGATTTCAGGCATGACAGATACGTTAAACTCAACCGTCATTTTGAGAATCAGTTATTTAGGCAACCTGAAATCTGGGAAGGCAACAATATTTTTTTTAGTGAATGTTTATGAACAATTGTATTATTTCGTTTTATGTTTGAGAATATTTACATTCGTTTTGTTATGATTAGGTTATCTGTAAGACCATGCATTCTAATGAAATATCAGTATAAGAAGAAAAGAGAAATGACTTTATCGTATTAAAACTAACTAGATCTTACTAAGTCGCGTAACCAAATAATGTATGAATAATAAACCAAATTAATTGATGGATTTGGATATAAAAGAAAAAAGTTCTAAAGGATAAATGTACATATTACAACATTAACTAATCTAGTCATTATACATTATATACCACCAGGTGACAACCTGGTACGTAGTTACCATTCTTGCCACTTGAAACCTATTCAGTTGCACGTAATGGTATGCAATATTAAAATAAGCGGCAGGCCGCGATTCAAACGATGCCATTGCGTATAGTAACTGATGCCCCATCATTCTGATTCCTTTGGGCTGTTGCAAAGCCTCTCTCTCTCTCTCTCTCTCTCTCTCTCTCTCTCTCTCTCTCTTTCTCTCTCTCTGTCCCTCTCTCTGATGGTAGCAATTTACTTGCGAACAAAATGCTTCAATTATTGACGATCAGATAGATTATAATACGCCCCGAGCATTGAACCCAGTTCCCCCCGTGGATCAGGACCAATTGGAGGGCATGATTTTTGAAACAGAAACAGGATATTGATACAAGCATGCATTTGTAATAAATGATCCAATGTTCATGATATCACATTCTCATTATAGGTGTATGTAATTCTACTATATACTATTGTGATTCCTATTCTAAAAACATGGATAAGAAAGAAAATGCTCCTCGGAAAACTCACCAAACAGTCCACAATGTTTCCAAGTAGTTTTTCACATTTTCCGCTTGTAATTTAATAATTTAACATTTGAGAACGACTGATCTGTAGAAAGACTTTGTTGCCAAAAAAACACAACTCTTTCGTATTGTATCCAAATACATTTATGAAAATACATTGAAAAAAGTCATCGAATATATGTGTGTTTCTTGTATGTTTGGATTTTGAATTACCTGATCTCTATCGTTGAATTATATTAAAATAACCTATTTTGATTTTGTTCATATAAGATTTTACATAAAAATGTTAGCTACTAACAGATAAAATATTATGTAGGTTTACTATATATGTGTCCATATAACAACCACGTGTACAGTTGCTGATCAAATAGAATATTATGTTAATAAAAGAAAACAATATCAATAAGAAGCACAGCCATTTTTATGAATTTATCTCCTCCAATGAATTCCCTTCTCTTCATTACCCTACTATTGTGACGTATCGAAAATGATTATTCTTGATAACTGTCTTTTGAAATGAGATAAGATATGGATAATTGGTTTCCGATATTACTGGTGGTGTAGTGTTGCACGTAGGCTTTGTAAACCAGGCATGTATTGCCGAGGTACGTACGTAAGTCAATCGCCCAGGTGAGCTAATTAGTAGGTATCTCCAAAGGTAGAGTTATATTATCTCCTATCTCACTCGAATGTCTGGAGACTCATGCTATAGGACTGAAAGTAGATCAAACGTGAGTCGAAACAGATAACTTTCTCTTATGGATCGCATGGTGTGGAGTCTGCAAAATAGTGAAGCCATACATAACACAATGGACAACATAGACAATTATTATTACTGTTGGTGTAATAATGTGAAATTATTTTACACCATTGCTATTGCTTTTGTTTAAATTCAATGAAATTGAAATTATCTATTGGTATCAGGTATATCATAAATCAGCAATGCAAATAAATGTGTTTATTTTTCAATCTGCCCGAAAATATGTACAGTACATGGATGGCTATTTCTCCCACTTCAGTGTCATAGTGACATGATATGAAAATGATTATAAGTTGTCATTAGGATTTCCATCTTAGGATAGAACCTAAAATAGTGTTTGGATACAAACTCAGCTCTAATCTTGGGATATACTTATTGTGGATCATGGTTGCCAGACCATCATTCAGAAGGTTCAAATTTGCATCAGCATGATTATTTTCATCAACTGAATTGTCACAACATTATTTTTATATAACTGAATTCTCATATAGACTCAGGAATGTCATTATCTGTTCGAGAAAGAGTGTTCGAAAGAAATTATTCGAATATAAAACTGTTCGAAAAAAATGTCTGACGAATAAAACTGTTTGAAAAATGAACTGTTCCAGTAACGATGTTGTATTTTGATATTTTGGCAAGCATTGACAGTCTCAGTTTATTCACCGGGCAGTCAAGATCGAAACGTGCATTATCAAACCCAATCTAACCTAAACTAGCCCAACACTTTCAAAGCCGAACAGTTCATATTGCGAGCTTTATTGCTCTTCATTTATTTTCTCATTATAAGAAGATTTTTCTGAATAATATCTTTGAAATGAATGAAAATATTGTGATTTAATACGTATACATCGTTCCGAGTAGATATATACGTTTTGATAACGAATCACAAACTGAGCAGTAATCGATTTGAACATTTTAACGAATCAATTCAACTTTTTGCATCGAATCTATTCTATTCATAATTCAATATATATTATCTCATCAAATAGAGTTATAATATAGAGTTATTACCAAACTCAACTCGTGTTAGTCCCTTGATTCAATAGATGAGATGGTACAGTTATTGTAATAATTTTCTGTTTCGTCATTTTGGAGCATGAAATGCATTTTAATTGTTTCTCTGAGGTCAGTTGCTACCCGTTATCATGTGCCTGATCCGTTGGCACGATTTCCTGAGTACATGGGTATAGGCCAGTGCAACAAAAGTAATTTCCACTCACATTAAAAATAATCTTGTTCATTCAGAATAAAATGGTAGAATATTATAACTGACTGCTTAACGATCCCACCGAAAGTTCGGTTATTTGTGGGTACGAATGATAATACGCTTACATGGATATTTCCAAAAGCCGATGAATTCGGACTCGAAATCCACTTACAACTTGATTCCAGCTTCCAATTAAGGCAATACCTTGATAATAGTATTCAATACAGAACATTTCGGAATATAAATCATATGAAAAAAGTGCGATATTCCTCCTATCTACAGTATAGTGTTTAAAAAAAACTATCCAATTCGTTCCAAATCAATATCATTTTATTTTCAATTCATGGTACTTATAAGCTATACCGCTAGTTGTGCTCTTTTTGCTACCACCAATCGTTTTCATACAATTTATAAGGGCCTATCACCAATTTCACACTGATTCAAAGACGTTTTCACCAAGTGATTAATCGGTTTGCCTTTGCTCTGAATGATGTAGTAGATGTAATACCGATCGACCATTTAAGGCAGCTAGCTCACACCTTACACTGCAGCTACACTTCGAAGTGTCTCTACTCTATTCAACCTGCACGTGTGGATCGTTAACGTGTTTTTAAGAATGAAGATGTACATTGCATCGCTACTTTACTATTTAGACAAGTGCAATTCATTGTCAACACTATGTGGATCAATCAAGGGGAGTACTCTGCAGAATGGAAAGCTTAGATATACATACACATGATGTGCAAGGTGAGTGCAATAGTTTAACGCATTATATTTAGGACAATATTTTATATTCCGACAATAATTGTGGGTGTAATTATAGCACGTACCTCGTTGGAAACAAAGGAAACGAATGTTTGTCAAGTGTTTATGGGTCTTGATCAGTATTATCATTTCTGTCATAAATTATTTATCATCATTAACACCCACTTATTTATTCTCACATTCTAGAAGTTTTGTTCAACATTCAATTCCATTGATTTCATCATCAAGTTCAACTCATTGTGCTCCAATGAACGAATAAATACAGGATATATAAATGATAAAGTTGGATTAGAGATGAATGAGTGAGATGAATGTAATTCAAACATATCAAACTATTAAATATGTCTAGTTAATATAAAAACAATTGAGAGGTAGTGACAGTTGGCAGTTTGACAGTTGCCTGTAGGAAGAGGAGAATGGAGTGAGCTCAGAGAATCAGCATGATTAATCAGTGATTAGAAATAAGTTATCGAAAATGAACAATTCAACAATTTGAAAAGATCATAGAAAAAGGGCAGAATCCCGCTGAAAATTGGCATTCTTGTGCCCAGGCTGAAGCAAGTTTAAAATCTAAAAATGAAACAATACTGTTTTATTATACTTGGACAAAGAGAAAAGAGGAATTGACAATGAACTGTTACGTATTATTTCAATGTGTATGGAAGGATTTTATTCATGATTATAAGTTTTCAAAAAGACATAATATCTTGAATGTTTCTTCTTTGAAAATATTGAAAATATATTATATAGAATTTGTGAGGCCATGCCAACATTACAATTTGATGAAATAAGTAATTGCAATGGAATACCGAATATTCAATTGTGCATGCTGGGATAGAAATAAGGATACAATTAATGAGTACAGCATGTGTACGTACATTCGGGATGGCTGAATATCCACCCCTTGGAAAGTCGTCACTCGTTCAAGTCGTCACTCGGAAAGTCGGTTCTTATAAATAATTAAATGTATTAATTGCATCTCTACCCCTCGGAATGTCTGTTCCATGGAAACTCGTCCCCCGCTATTTAAATATACGAAAACAATTACTGAAACTGGGTTCTGTGGAAAGTCTTCCCCACCCAAGGTCGTCACCAATAATATTACATCTCTCGTTGCCGCGAGTGTTTCGACTGAAATCTAAATACACGTGTTCATATATATAGTCGCTTTACAAAATTATTGAAACAGATTTCAGTCGTAACACTCGCGGCAACGAGAGATGTAATATTATTGGTGACGACCTTGGGTGGGGAAGACTTTCCACAGAACCCAGTTTCAGTGATTGTTTTCGTATATTTAAATAGCGGGGGACGAGTTTCCATGGAACAGACATTCCGAGGGGTAGAGATGCAATTAATATACATTCAATTATATATAAGAACCGACTTTCTGAGTGACGACTTGAACGAGTGACGCTTTTCCAAGGGGTAGGGATTCAGGCAACCCGTACATTCTCACCTTCCATATAACTTTAACCAATCGTTGAGGATCACCTTTTTGGCGGGAATATTTGAACGCTTGTAGTATTTTTATGTATGGATGCAATCAAAACGAATGTGTGTGGAGAACAATGAACTACAATTTTGTTGACCAATCTGTTCCATTTTCATATTGAAATACATACACACACTCACACACACACATATATATATATATATATATATATATATATATATATATATTTATTCATATATATATATATATATATATATATATATATATATATATATATATATATATATATATATATATGTATATATATATATATATATATATATATATATATATATATATATATATATATATATATATATATATATATATATGTGGGCATGTTGCCAAATTGAATTAATCGTGGCTCACTGTTTGTTATATATTATTGTAATTATTGATAGTCCATGGAGTTGAGTTGTTTATTATCTCAAAATGAATTTTAAATTGAATCAAAAACATTTCATGAAGATCTGTCTCATATGAAGGATGAAGGCATTCTGCATCTATCATCTGTAGATGGTTTGAGGCTGAATTAATTCAATCTTGGGAAAATATCTGCATTGTAATAATTTGTTCATATAGTAGTATAAGCCATATATCCAAAGTAGAATCTGTGAAGATATATTCTGAAGAAAATGAGGAGCAGTTTTTGGTTAAGGATATATATCTGAAGAAAATAAAAAGATTGAATTTTGCGAGTTTCACTTATGATAGTTGATATATTCATTGATATGTAGTGTGTAGGCCTAGCTAGGTCTACACACTACATATCAATGAATATATCCACTATCATAAGTGAAACTCGCAAAATTCAATATTTTTATTTTCTTCAGAATATATCTTCACAGATTCTACTTTGGATATATGGCTTATACTACTATATGAAAAAATTATTACAATGCAGATATTTTCCATACAATATGCATGTCACTAGTAATGCCCAAATATTTAGTGTTATTGTCACACATGGCTGGATATTGTAGCATGCAGTTAATGCAATCATTGTTTGAATATCAGTTAGGGGATTGCAGTATCAAAATGAAATCAGAGGTTGGTTGAGTCTCCATGCTAATTGTGTGTGCCAAGTAGGGGCCTATATGACATATATCTATGGATGCATATTCATATGACGAGCTATGATTTATTGAGGTTCAAGGGTCATTTGGTGAATTGATTCGCAACTTGAGAAAATTTTCATGGTTTTATTTGCTTTTCGAGAAACTATATGCCAGTTTTCTTTTCTATATATGCCACCTTCAAATAAAATAACCGGGGCGTCCTCAAAATAACCGTATCGCCTGCATACGTTATATACGATATTCACGTGTATGTATATAGGGCCTACTTTACAGATTACTAAATGGTGCATGGGAGTTATTTGTCTTTTAATGATAACTTTCGAACGGTATGAGGCATCAAATTCTCAATACAGAGGAAACCATCAGATATTCTCAAAACCTAAAAGTTGGTATAACTCATTAATGACTATTCAACCCATGTCGCGTAATTGTCAAACGTATACAGTTGGAAAAACATTTTCCAGCTGTATACCTTCGAAAATTATTGCATATTTGTTGTATAGTCCTTACTTGGAGGTATCGGGAATATCTGTGTCTCCTTTATGTCAAAAGTTTGATGCTTCATACCATTCGAAAGTTATCACCAAAACCCGACTTTCATATACTTTTAATAAAAGATAAGTCCCAACACAGTCTCTAGTGGAATTCACAATCAGTCATCTTTGAGTACTTGAAGTATCACAGATTATTATCTATTGAGTATAAATAATCTCTGCATAGTTCTAAAGGAGGGCCACGAATCCCAATGTTGTACAATAATGGTCGAATGATATTCAAACAATCGTAGCGAAAGCTTAATTTGAACCATCACATGCCTATATTTTGGTTAAACTATTTTATCCTCATGGGCTGATATGGAATTAACAGAAATACAAGATTGACTGAATCTTTATTGATATCTTTGCCCACATACATCGGGTTGCCTGAAGATAACGACATAAAATATCAATACAATTCGAAATTGAGAATAGATAAGCAATTGGAATATATTCTTCTAAATATGAAAGAATGAATACATAATGACAGAAGGTATGAGACTGGAATAAGAAACTTTAAAAAAATTGAATGAATGATTTTTTCTGTAACTGAAATGATAATGTAGGCCTATGTAGCCTACTACATATACTATATACTATATACTATATACTATATACTATAAACCATATACTATATACTATATTTATACTATATATACATTTATACTATTCATACTCATATTATTTCCATATTCATATCATTTTAATTTATATTCAAAACTATCTACATAGGCCCTATTATTTTGACTATATAGACAAGTCAGTAGGTGATGCATTCAAATTGAAACCTATAGATCAATATTATCGCAACCATTGAATTAGTTTGTGGAGATTACCATTCCGAAGAGAAATACACACATATGTTTTTCAAAATATAACTGATTGTCCTCAATTTTTTATATTTGTATTTGAAGTTGCATTTTCAAAACTTCGTGAGAATGAATTTGAAGTGAATGCAGAATGTTTGACTCAAATACTTCAGAATTTAAATACACATACAGTAGGCCTACCTATAGCTGTATACTAAAACAATCATTCGAAGTTTTAACACGTATAGGCCAAATATGGAATAATAAAACACATTCTAAATTTGTCATATATACCCACGAAGCCTGTCTGTAGGCTCCAATCATGCACAACTGCAAATGATAACAGAAAGATAATTATCTGGATCGATTATATAATTTAGGGACCAACAATTGAATCAGGCGATTTTTCTTCACAAGCAGACACGTAGACAGAATATAACTCTAGAGAAACAAATGGATATTCACTTAAATACAAATAATGAAAGAAACCATCACATATGCTGAAAAACAATCCATGTTTTTGATCCTCTCCTAATATCCGAAATATTAAATACGGCGTGCATGTTGATGTGTGAAGTTCAGCTGATAATACAATCATCCAAAACTCTGCCGGGTAAAAACTTGAAGCCAAGGCCTGACATATTTCGAATCTATTATCATGATTATTATTATGATATTATGATAATAGTGAATTCATCATTCGTTTATCATTTGTATGTACATGTGTGTGAATGAAATTGAAATTAAATAAATAAAATAAAATAAAAATGAATACATTTTAGCAACTACAAAAACTTCTTCATATAAAAAGTGTGAAATCAAAAGTTCATGCCAAATGCAACATTCAAATTATTCATCAATACGCCCTGGAATATTTTAAGAACTTCAAAAACATCTTCGAGTAAAAGGTGTGAAATACAAACTGTGATGTCACGTGCAATTTATGAATTATAGGCTCACATCAATAAGCGGCCTGGGAAATAACAAGAAACACTTGGCTCATTGCCCCCCAGTTCATGTTTATATTCCAAAATATCGTTCCCCATCAACTTGATTGACATGAAGTGGATAGTAAATGAGAGAACCTAACTATGCGCCTGAATTTGATGGAAGAGTTCACTTTCCGGATTAATTTTGTGACGTTATAGAATTGAGCCTACATTTCAAATATCGTTGCAAAATGAAATTAATAAGTCAACATAGAATAGTTCTGATGGATAGATAGTAAAATATTAGATAACAGAATGCTTTGAGCCCAGTATGAATAGACTTTTGAATGACTCAATATTATTATCTGATCATCGTTAATCTTCTCCATCTCAATATCAAGCTCGGAAAACCTTACTTTCGGAAACTAAAAGATATTCCAATTAGAATTTTCTTATTCTCCAATGACGGAAATGCAAGTCCAAATCAAGGGGACGTGGGGGACACGAGACAAATGTTTCCGGTTATTTTCAGTTCATATATATATATATATATATATATATATATATATATATATATATATATATATATATATATATATATATATATATATATATATATTCCTCTTCTAATAGCCGTTGATGGATTTTAAATTCTTCCTAGGCGAGTTATTTTGGCCATTCTGTCTGCGATGTTACTTAGGGCTAATTATTGTGATAGGGTTATTCGAAATAGTTGTGTGCCGTCCCTGCGGCTCGGTCAACTAACGCGCACTGCTGTAGAAACCAAAGTCACGTTGGACGTGGGTTCGGGTCCCGCCTAAGGCAAGAGTTTTTGTACACGTCCTTTCGTCTATATCATCACTTCATCGTTTCATTATCATCCGCTCATTCGAATACCTCCATATAACCATGATATAACTTAGCTGTTGGTGGGGTCGTTAAGCAACATCAAGATAGGAAAATAAAAAAATCTAGATGTAATATTCTAATGCCCTCGGAGTGTTTCTCGCATAGTAACTATACATTCATGAATTTACAATATAATGGAGCTCATAATGATCATTGGCATCATCCCATAATAATTTATTCCAATTACTCTATCTGTCTGGGATGCTCTCACCATTAGGCCTACACATGGAAAACAGTAGCTGGAATATCTCTACGGAGGTATTCAAGCTAAAACCTGACCGTTTAATTATGATACTTTCCATGAAAATGATATATTATTTTCATGGGAAAGATCATAATTCAACGGTCTGAAACGCGTATGAGTCTTCGCTTAGACGATTCAAAAGACGCGTGCAGGTATAATGACGGATAATTAACAAAATCAAATCGAATAAAAAAATCAGTAAAATTAATTTTAAACAGTTTTATGAGAACAAACCAGTTTTTGAGTGTCTTGGGCGAGAATCGTCAGATTACTTCGAATAATCTGTTGAATTGATGAACAATCTATGGGCCTGAAGTATAGACACTTCACAAATTCTGAACACAAGTCCACTACATTCACCAGAGTTGTCATCCGATAGGAAAATTGCAAACGATATCAAAAATTTGATATCGAATATTGATCAATATGAATAAAAATCATTCGAAGAATTAGTTCATCGATCGAGTGATTTCCAATTGATATCGAATCGGAAAATACGACACTGAAAATGTATGTCACCTAACCACCACATTAGGGGTAGATATTATTTAAACGCTGAGAGCACGACTAAGCTCTTTCTTCTACAATGGCCATGGATTGCATGAGGCCGACTGTCTAAGGGGTATATATATATATATATATATATATATATATATATATATATATATATATATATATATATATATATATATATATATATATATATATATATATATATATATTATCGATATAAACATGTGATAATATATTATAGTTGTGTCCAATATAATTATCGAGCTATGGTTTTTGACAGCAATTAGATCAGCCATTTTGAAAAATTAATCAGCGTGTCTTTTGTTCAAGCATTGACTCATTCTAATTCCAATTGAGATGTTTGGCTGCAATTTTTGTCAGTTGATGGCTAATATGATTTCCAGTTGACAGTGAGAGTCGCTATTCGAACAAATAAACTGCTACAACCAAAGACGTTCTGTTCGTAACGTTTGTTAGTCTTGTAAGTCGAAATTCAGTGAACATCATTCCGATCGAGCTAATTAATGATTACTGGTCCATGATTGACTGTCTTGACTGATCAATTGATCGGTATGCTTCAAGATGTTTCATAGTTTCAATATCGGACAAAGAGAAACACAATTACCTTCTCAAAACAAAATGAATTCAAAAAAAGGTCGCAATTAATACAAGTTTTTAATAAGATCAATGATGTTGCATTAAAAGTCCAATTTGTTTCCAATGCATATCAACGTCTGCTCAGCTAGCTGGTACATCCTTGCGTTCATTGCTCCAGATTGAATGGAAAGCAGTAGACTTCATGATATACCACTATAGGCCGCCGTACGTCGCCATCGATCATAATTGGTATGTCGATAAAAAGTAAGCATACTTCTCAAAATGAGATTATAGATCATAATTATTCGTAATGATCCAATAATGAAATATGTTATTCTCAACACTTGAAACGTATGATGACACAAACCACACACATTAACCAATATTCAACGTAGCTGGCGGTCGAACTATTATATTCAGTTTAATATTCCAATTAAACTGTATCACAAGTTTTTCACTACATATTGAAACTACTATTTCTAACTTTTAGTCATAGCTGGACATTTTTTGAGATGGTATATAAGATTCGGAACCAATTCGAATGTGGTTGTTCATACAGCATCTGATTTTATCACATTCTCTGTGGTCGGTCGTTAAATAATAATAACAACAAAAAAAGCGATGAAAATTCGATAGCGTGTTGGTGCGAGGAAACGACTGGTGATTTTGTATCGTATTGGCTCTTGAATTATGCACGACGTAGGTCTTACAAGCCTGTCGGATGGCATTTACATTCCTGATTTTCCTCAAAAGTTATGGGTAGTTTGACCGTTTGATGTTTTGTCAGTATTGCGATCATGATGTTGATTGTCACATTATTAGATGGAGGTCGAGCCATCGTCGTTGACCTCGGTTGGTAGAAATTGATGACAGACCTGTAAGCCAAACCGTCCAAACGCCATCCGACTAAACCAATTCAACCTTCATCAACCGAGTGTAATTGAAGGTTTTCCTATCAACTTTTGTGCTCTGCTTTTAAACTTGGTCGTATCTTTTAACAAGTCTCTACCTGAAAACCAGTTCGTACCGGGTGCCTAACAATATAAACTTGCTCGGAAAAAATATGTAATTAAAAAAGTTGGGCAGATCGTTAAAATTAAATATGGTGTGAAATGATTTGGGTCTATCTCCAAAGTTATTCGAAAACTGGACTTGAAAAATACCTGTTCATATTCAGGTGCTAAACAATGTTGACTTGGATGAGGAGTATGTATAATTAAAGTGTATGGGAGGGGATGATGGTTGTTATTTTTTGCGAAGTAAATTGGATGTTGTCTGACACATACGTTGCTAAATATAGACAATCTCAAATTAGTATAGTATGATGTGATTGCGTCAACTTTGTTCTTGTACCAAGAATGTAGAAATGTTACAAATTATTATTATTCACTACATTTATGTGTATTTCACTTTTCAATACTCCGTGTGCTGCACTCCAATTGAAACTTTGTGCATGAATTAAAAACTCTACGCTTGGGCGTAGAAATCGATGGTTCGATAATTAAGTAAAAACCTATACGAAGTGAATCACAAAGCTTCTTACAAGCAGATCCTGATTGAGTACACACCCATACAATATGAATAATACATTTTAAAAATGCTACGCTATCGTGCATATGGCGATCGCGCCATTGATTATCATATAGCTTCTGAGGTTGCAAGCCTGTGTTGCTATAATCTCAATAATTGGATGATCTATATGCACGATTTTATTCACTGCTCATACTTCCTCCTTTTGACGCCATATTAAAATAAACATACGTCAGCAAATACTATTAGTAAATTGACCACAATGATCATTTTCCTTTAATTAGAGTGTACTCTAATGAAAAGAATTCATCATAAGTAGAATATAGGTTTATCGTGATTATTTAATTTTGTAAGTAGACATCGAGGCAACACATTGTGTTGCATACATTTATTACAGGCATTTCTTCATTCGTCAGCATCACACAATTTTCACGAATCAATATCATTATTATCATTAGTATTATCATTATTAGTTCAATAATCCAATAGTCAAAATAATAGGCTATAATAGAAACAACAATAACTGATCATTACTTGATTGGAGTGGTTATGCTCACAGATGGGATTAATATTAACGATAATTCATCACTACAAAGAAAAATATTAGAGCAACTATAGATGTATAAACGAGAATATAAGGTAAATATACTTCTGAAGGAATTTCTCAGAAACGCCGAATTTCCTCGAAATGAGTTTGTGTTCATATATTTTTGTAGTAACCAATGAATTCTGTTTTCATTTGAAAAATTGAAACAAGTAAAGGAAGTTTGTTTTGTTCATTTAGAATAACCCTTTTTATTTTTGTGTCAGTATTATGTAACAATTTGGATTACCGGTAATATGTTCAACATGTTCAAGTTACAGACACATGACAGTTCAAGACACAAGCAGTTACATCATGTTCACTCTATATGTATAGTATGTTAATATTTGCCTACAGATAAGTCTCATTAGAGGCTTTGTAGGATATTTAGAAGCGGAGTACTTTGTTTTATGAATTGTACTTGAAATGTGTGAATAAGAAAAATAAGAAAGATAAAAAATCATTATATCATTATTATTATTATCATCATTAAATCACACGTGCAGTATATCAATTGTAACATCAGAGTCAGAACGTTTGAGCTATACAGAATGCCTACCTATAATGATGAACATGGGAAAACGACGTGTAGAATAAGCAAAGCCTATATTATTCAACGAATACCTCAATCTCGATCTTAGAAAGATAGAAGAACACCAACATGTGAGAATAGAAATGAAGAAATGGTTACTGAATAATCATCTTTTTTCAAATGATTCACTCCATAATGATTCAACAGTGCATATATATATATATATATATATATATATATATATATATATATATATATATATATATATATATATATACACATTTATATATATATATATATATATATATATATATATATATATATATACACATCTATATATATATATATATATATATATATATATATATATATATATATATATATATATATATATATATATATATATATATATATATATCCGTCAAACAGTGGCGGCGCGTGCCAGAAATCAGTCCTGGGCAGAACATTTTTGCTAATACCATACCCTCTCCCAATAACACCAAGTTATGTATACACTGGATATTGTTTCCATTGATTATATCTTCAATGGAAGGAAGTGTAATGGGAGTTCCACAGTCTATTGACGTTGTAATCGACATACTGATTGGTATTGATTTGATCGGCAATCAGTCTGTTAATTCAAAGTGAAATATTATCGCATAATAATAATTATGACAGTATTCAAACTATAGCGGAACAGCTATTTGAACAAAATTTCTATTCGTCGATTTTTCAGTTGCACAAACTTATCTATCACTCTATTGTCTCCATACTCAAGATGCAAGGAAACAAAAAACATGCACTTTTCACTTCACACACACGAAACCAACTTTTTTAATGTACCCATCGCTATTTTAAGTTCTATTCATCTCTCTGCCGGTAGTTGTGTTTGTTTCATGCACACATTAGACCCATGAGGACCAAAGCGTTTGACTTCAATTTCAGTCGTGGTCCAGCATTCAGCGCTTAGCTAGCGCTAGATCAGCATTGTCGAAATGGCGTTCCAACTTCTAGCGGCTAATTCCGCTAGAACCTGGCAAATCGTTCCAGAATCAAGCCTGCTAAGTCCGCTGACATAGCTCATCTAGCAGTAAAAAAGGTTGCTAACTTGCTAGTTCAGCCATAATTTTGAGCGCCGATTCAAAGATCAAGGCATCGCTTGGTATGGCCGACCTGCAGATTGAGTATGAGAATGAAATAATGTCAATAACTGTGGACGAAAGTAGTACAGAACAATTAAATAATGATGAGTTTGAATATTTAAATAACAATGAGTAAATAAATGCAGCAAAAAATTCGACTTCGTGGTTATAGAAGATGACCAACCAGTTTGCAAAGGCCTATGCATTGATTGGAGGCTATTCAATTCTCTTGGCAATAAGAGTGAAAACTTCGTCATCCTCTTCTGATCCACTGGAGGAGGCATCAGAAAAAATGCTTGGATTTAATGCAACTGCTGCAGCTCCCAGTACGATTTGATCTTCCGCCATGACTTACAGCTAGTTGCAAAAGATGTTCGTGGTCGTTTCAGAATTGCAAGCCAGCTGAGCTAGCCGTGACGTATGGTGGGTCAAGTTAGCGCTAGCAAAGCGCTTGACTTTACTCTAAAAAAAAAAAATAGAGTCGGAATGACTTCTCAATCAAGTTGGCAACACGATTCATAGTTTTTTCAACTTATTCATTACACTCGCAAATTAATACACATGATTAAAATATTATGAAGATTACACTGAACTATAATATATACAAACAATAAACATAGAAGAACCGGCACAGTTGCTGAGTGGTTAGCGCACTTGCTTCGTGTGACCCGGGAGGTGAAGGGACATATCGGACCCGGTTCGATCCCTGCCACCGTCCATTTTTACAGGGGTTTTTCGTGGTTTCCCTCTGTAGTCTAGGCCAATGCCGGGATGGTTCCCACAATATAGGCCACGACCGCTTCCCTCCCACTATCCTTCCCATTACCCATAAAACCTTCATCTCATCATCCCATCATCTCATTAATCATTCATCCGACGCCAATGAATGATTAATGAGATGATGGGATGATGAGATGAAGGTTTTTATGGGTAGTGGGAAGGATAGTGGGAAGGAAGCGGTCGTGGCCTATATTGTGGGAACCATCCCAGCATTAGCCTAGACTACAGAGGGAAACCACGAAAAACCCCTGTAAAGATGGACGGTGGCGGGGATCGAACCGGGTCCGATATATCCCTTCACATCCCGGGTCACACGAAGCAAGTGAGCTAACCACTCAGCTACTGTGCCGGTAAAACGCATTTTTAATGTATTTTTTGTTAAATCAATTAATAACCCATTAAGAAACTAAATGAATTCAAGCAACAAGTATCATCAATTGATTCCGAATCATTAAAATAAGCGATAGATAAAACAGGAAGGCAGTGGCTCAATTGTTTCGACTTTAAGGTGCATATCAACAGGCAGCCAGTAGGGTTTTTAAACATTTGAAGTCATCCTAGGTCTGTGACATGTAGATATGGACTGAGCGAAAGAATATGTTTCATTCTAGATTTTAATGTTTCCAAGCTCATCTCACAACGCATATACTGCGTTACGGTAGTTATTTTAACTAAACATTCAATTTCTCATCATGTTTACAGGAATGCGAGTATCATTCTTTCATTATTTTTTTGATATTCATTGTTACTCATTTTGAAGTTTATAAATAGTTTCTGAAAACAGTTTTAGTTCGGATCGAGTTGATAATTATATTCATGAAGTATCCCTGACACCTATCATAACATTCTGCATTTCAATACGAGAGTGGAGCTAATGGCTATTGGATGTGCATATAAGTGTTATTCAAGTGTTTGATGGGGCATACCAAAGAAGCTGAAGAGCGTGTAGCGTATTTGCTTTTGCACAATGTTATGGCAACTAATCTACTTTGTAATGAGTATGTCATCCCATTACATTATATTATTCATCAATTATACCACCGCTCATCACTTAATTCCCAGCTACTCATTCTTTCCACCGTCCAACAATGCCTCCTTCTTTTCACCACTTTTTTACATTATTGAATTTTAGACTCTATATTAGGTTTCTATGGTTTTTAGATTTTTATGTTTTTTTGTATGTTTTTTCTGTTAGTAAATTAGTATTTGATGAGTTGAAACTTCTCTCCTAGTCCCAGGTGCCCATGGGCCAGGTGCCCATCTTTATCATTACAATATATCAACCATGGACGAAAGTTTTTCTACTATAACAATATTTTGTAAACCAATAATAAATTCAATTAAAAAAATGCATGTTGAGTTGCGGACAAACCGTGAATGATGAAATAGAATCTCTAAAAATATATTCCCAAACTGTTTCTCATTTTGATTGATAAATAGTTTACGGGACTTTTCAAAGTAGGCCTACAACTGGCAAAGTCCATTTCCTTACATGACCTAGATCAGTGGACACTATACGTGCATAATACGTCTCTGGCATATAATAATCTTTTGGAAGGAAGATGTTAAAAAAAAATATGTATCGTTTTTTTTTTTACTGTCATCACTTGTTTACATACAAAATAAACACACTGAACAGTCAAATAAAATCCACAAAGTCTCCAAGGGAGACTTGACTGTGGGAGAGGAAAAAGAATATTAAAATCTGTATATTATTATTTAGTTTCAGATTTTATATAGATTTCACTTCCGTAGTGTGATTTATGATACACTGAAATCTGAATTTTCAAGTTTGATTGCCACTGCGTATAAACAACACTGAAATATACCAATATGCTATTTTTAGGGAATGTTTCAACTTCAAAACAATTCGTCAAGTCATCCGAAGAATTTGAATTATTTGAGAACTCCGTTTCCAACAATGACATGAATAAATATTGGGAAAACTTCGATGAGAATTATAATTACTTGTTTTTATATCAGTTGAAGTCATCAAGACCATTCAAAGCAAATTCATACATATTTATAAGTATTTTAATGTATTGAAAGATCTCATTCAGACCCATATTCCAAGTCATTTGATTTGATACTGTTTGCGTCTATAAATAGAGACAATAATTATGTTTAATGAGATAAAGCAACCGTGAAAGTATCCTCCACATTGACAGCTTGTTCAAGATAAAACCGCGCATTTTCATAGGCTATACGCTTTCGTTTAACGCGGTCTGTGTGTATATGCATGCTGGTATAGAGTTTTTCTTAATAATGATTTATTGTGACCACCTATGGTAAACCTCACACATAAATGGCAATGGAGCTGTTGACTCCACACACAGCAGAAGACCTCTTTACGTCTTCCATTGTTCCTTCACGAGTGATTCTAACTTCACGAAGGCACTGAGATTTATTCGCATTTAAACGTCGTTTGTCACATAAAATGGCGCTTTGGAATGCAAAAGTTATCTGTGTGGGCGTCATAATCTGAATGGTACTATCGTGAAGAAGCTATACTAAAGACGGTAGATAACACGTCGGACAAGAGGCACTCGTAGAGTGCATGTTAAAATAGCACTGGCGTGTGATATGTGACGGTTTAAGCAGCTCACAATTCACATCGGTAGAAGATAAATCAATTTTATCTTTCACATAAGATCTTTTATAAATTTTAATCACAGGGGAGATGGTTAGAAGGGATTTGATTCGGAATCAAGCCGCAAGACTTCAAAAGAGTTATATGAAAAAAGTATAAACCTATACGAAACACGTTCAGACAATTTTCTTAATATTCTCTACATTATATATATTTTTTGTAATTTGCCCATTATATAAATTAATGTATGAGTGACTCATTTAATATCCATTCCTAGGTTTACAATCTCGTTCGATCAAGCTACGCAATCCTCATCAGGAGATTATATATATATTTGTCAATTTAATCGATAGATGGTGTATTAACAACTAATTTACAAGTAGGCCATACGTGTATCGTTATTGATGAAAAATGTAACAAAATGTGGGCCCAGACTTCTCAATACATAACGTGTAGTTGTAATATTTTATTGTTCACCTAAATGAATCCAACAGCTGATGAAATATATATTCATGGACAATCAACTGGTATTTCAAATGTTACATTTTGTCTCTCGATAGTGAAACCGGGGTGATGAGTTGGGCTGGGGTGAGGGGGAAGCACCCTATAGTCTATATATATAGTCAAGCGAAAAATGCCAAAGAACATGAAACCCATGGTGTATCACTGCTGTGATGTGATAAAATGATATCATTGATCAACTTATTGAGTACATTTTTTATCTCTACCTCATTATCAGTTACTTTAAGATCCTTGGATTCAGGTTAATCTATAGAGGAAAGGAGATGAACGATATTTTCAAGGATGGTCAAAGGATATATGCCTACAAGATTCGGTTGCATATAATTTTGAAATTGGGATATACGGCAGGACTTTCAATTAGTTTTGAGTGTCAATGCCCTAGCTATTATGTATTGTATCGGAATAAATGGATGGAACATCCAGCCTGTATATCTTTTGACAGAATTCTGCTGCAAGCGGTGCCGACCAGCCATAGGAAAAAAGTGACATGGGCCGACTGCGGAAACGGTACTCGGATATAGAATAGCAATCAGATCCGGTCGGAATAGGCTTGACTCCTGAAAGTGGAAGTTGAAGAAAAGGAAGAGAAGAAAAATCCAATAACTATCCTTATTCATTTCATTTATTCATAACATCTTCTGCCAGTAGATTTACAATATTCTTTTTACAGGTGTAAATAGTTTCATATTGAAATATTTGGCACGTCAGGTACATACAGTACATAGAAATAATACATAGAGATACAAAAACAAATACAAACATATAATATACATATTGAAATTGAGACAGTTACAAAAAATTGTATGACACAATTTACAAAATTTTCATGTCAAGTCAAAATTAAAAATATACTTATGGGTAATTACGTGTGTCAATCAAATCCTTTTCACAATATATTAATATATATATATATTATTTTTGTATTAAAAAGTTTTCAAGTGATTTTTTAAACATGCCCTTATTTTCAATTGTGGTAATACTTTTTGGTCAACTATTATAATAACCTATTCCTTTAAAAGTACAGTTCTGTTCAAACAAAATGGTTCTATGGGCTATGGGTTCTAATGTGGGCCTACAAGAGGTTTCAAATAAGAGTCTTCTGGACTCTGGCAACTGTCGATGCCATGCAACTTTTGAAGCAAGATTAACTCGTTGAACATCCCACTGATATATCTCCAAAACAACTTTCATTTATATTGGGTTTTAACGACGCACCATACTGATGGGTACAATCTATTGGCGTCGGTGGATGATGAATGAGATGATGGGATGATGAGATGTAAACAACGTTCAGCGTATAGTGCAGTGACGCTCTGTTATATGAATATACAGATATGTGATTATGTGATATATTATTACAGAAAATACAGAAATTCAATGTAGAAAATCGATGTCATGAGACCTCGATCAGAGTGTATGAAAAATGCATTCAATTGTCAGATAATCTCACTGTAATAGATGATAGACTGTAAAGTTTGAGATTTAAGAGGGTGATGAATATATGCACGACGAGGTGTGAAGAACTAAGAGATAATTGATGTTTTATATGATCAGTTAAGCTGAATATGTGCTATAGAATCTTAACTTAACATATTTACCTATCATGTGATTAGTTAAAAAATGACATAAACTACCTTTCCGAAGTTGAAACACTAACCAGGCATTGAAAACCTGGCTACCTGGAAAAAAATACGTACAATTTCTTAACAGCCTTATAACAAAATCAAACTGGTGATATACATGACTGATTAGCTATTCAATTATGATTATGTAATGTACAAGTGGTGTGCGAGAGCCAATGATCCAGCATCCACCTATTTCGCCAGGTCGCGGCGTTTTTGATCAATTTCTTCACGTCATTCCATCCAGTGTACACCGTTATAACCACATACAGCCGTTCGTATACCACATGTGTTAGTCAAAGCTCATGATACTGGATACTTCATTCATGTGTGAGTGTTACATACACATAGAAAATCATTAACAAACTCGACAACAATAAAAACGAAATCAGTGATAATGGATTATTATAAAGAATTGATTTCATTTTGTTCAATAAGTAAAGAAGTATAATAGGGTGTGTGGCCCGGTTTTACAACATGTTATGACAAAACAGAGTTTCACGAGTACAAAATTCAATTAAAACTGACTGTGATGGATTATAAGCCATTTTTTGAATAGTCTATACACCAACACTTCGATTATTAACAGCAGAGCAAGTGACTAAAACTATAACGGAATGAAAATGATGAAAGATTGAAGTAAGGAATTACAAAAAGCAGAAAAGGGAAGGAATAAAAAGAGAGATACAGCAAGAGAGAGAGAGAGAGAGAGAGAGAGAGAGAGAGAGAGAGAGAGAGAAGGAGAGAGAGAGAGAGAGAGTGAGAGAGAGAGAGAGAGAGAGAGAGAGAGAGAGAGAGGGAGAGTCATACTATGAACAAAATAATCAAAGTGGGGCCTTCACCTCATAGTTTCATTTGCACAAGTGCTTTTGACTGGTTTCGGTATTATTCTATATATTTGTGATTGCATACTGTTTTAACAATGGAGAAATAACGATTTTCGAAATTTGGTCAGAGGTAAAAGTACCAAAGTCCATTCATCGCTTTTGCAGGAAGAGATGATCTATCCAGACAACAAAGAGCTCAAGAATCTGAATAAATCTCTTGATAAAAGGATTCGGACCATTAATCTTATCATTATTTCTGAAAATCTCCGTCAAGTTCATAATCACATACATCATGCAAACCTATAACCATAGACTGAAGAATACTTCTATAAGCTATAACCCTGAAGGCCTATTCATGATTAAACTTGACTTTATACTCATTCCGTTAACTTGAGGTTGTAAACTTACTGAAATGCTACCTCATTCACAATATTCTTCTTACGTCTAGAGGCTAATTTACGATTACACTTCACCTCGAACTCATTTCGTCAACTTATAGCTGTGACTAAGTGAAATCTGAATTGCTACCTCGTTCACGACACCCTTCTTACATCTCATTCCAACATACACAAACAAATGTATATTCATCAGCTGTCACGTGGGCACAACATAACCCAAAACTTACGTCCCCATATCCTTGTGAGAGATTCAATATTTTTGGATGGTTTATGATAATATATAATATGAGAAACTACAGTTTTTACAATGTCGAAATTAATTGAAGCAGTATCAAGTTTTGTCCCCAACGACGAATTATTACTTGTGAACAAACAATATGCTAGACACATTCCACAAAATTGGCGGTCGACCGTGTATTTGAACTATATGTGCTCATTGGGCGATTACTACTTATTCTGTGAATTGAATAAATAAGGGGTAATGTTTGCGAAGACTTATATACAGGCCCGAACTTGATTTAGCACCTCTATACTTATTTTCAAAATGTGTGTAAGACTATAGTGTAAAAATGAAAAATAAATAAATTATTGTAAAAAATATATCGGTCAAAATGAAAACCACGTGACACGTCAACATATTTCCTCCATCGTTACTCGACATTACCAATGATGACTTACTTAGTAAAGGGATATTTATACGACAGGTTGTGACTTGGGCCTATACCCGGGGTGAAGTCCTAGAGAGAATACCATCATATTTCAGCAATATTTCAGTTAATCCAATAGCCCCGCAGGAGATTTTTTGAAATATTATTCTTTCAGATTATATTCCATAAGTTGTAAATATTGGTCAATGTTGTTGTAGTGTTAATGAGAATATGAATGAGAATAATAATGAAAATAAGTTCGTGATAGTTTTGGTTTCATTTTTAACTACATGATATAACTTCGTGTTGCATTTTTTCATACCATTTTATTCCAATTGAAATAAGAATATGAAAGCCCTGAAGAGCCCATAGCACCCCCTGGGCTCTTGCGCCCCTAGGCTTCACCCTTGCCAGCCTGTGTGTAAATCTGGGCCTGCTTATAAATGTCGATGTGACGGCTACTGCCGAGTGCTGACTGTAATGCCATCGTGACAGTCAAGAGAAATGCCAGGAGAGAAACAATAATATGTTATTTTCCAAGTTGACTGTCAAGTTGAATCGTGGATGGGTCTTCACGATGGTTGTATTCCTCACCGACACGTGATAAGGTGACTGTTCGAATAATAGTGTTCGAAGTTGGATAATTACCAACAATTGCAATTCGAATATGCAAAGAACTACCAAGAATGGCACAATTACCTCCGTCCGACTTCCGATATCGTTTTATGTATTAAATATATATATATATATATATATATATATATATATATATATATATATATATATATATATATATATATATATGAATATATATATATATATATATATATATATATATATATATATATATAAATATATATATATATATATATATATATATTTATAAATATATATATATATATATATATATATATATATATATAAATATATATATATATATATATATATATATATATATATATATATATATATATATATTAATATATATATATATATATATATATATATATATATATATATATATATATATATATATATATATATTTTTATATATATATATATATGTATATATATATATATATATATATATATTATATATATATATATATATATATGTATATATACATATGTAGGTTCCGGTGGCACTAATGGAAAAATAAGATATCACAGTTTTGGCACGTACTTGATTCCGCGTGCCACTTGGGACATAGGCTACTCTCACGACGTTTCGAGAAGGTCACATTTTTCATTTTCAGGCTTCACTCGAGAGCTGCCGGCGAAAGAACGGCGCCGGTCGTTCGTCTGCAGTTCTCGATTGGAGCCTGAAGGTGAAGAACGTAACCTGTTCGAAACGTCGTGAGAGTAGCCTATGTCCCAAGTGCACGCGGAATCTTGTGAATGACAAAACTGTAAAATCTGATTGATCATATATATACATATATATATATATATATATATATATATATATATATATATATATATATATATATATATATAATATATATATGTATATATATATATATATATAATATAATATATATAAATATCATATATATATATATATATATATATATATATATACATACAATCCATCTGTATATATATATATATATATATATATATATATATATATATATATATATAATATATATAAATATATATATATATATATATATATATATATATATATAGATATATATAGTTATATATATATTATATATATATACATATATATATATATAATATATATATATATATATATATATATATATATATATATATATATATATATATGATATATTATATATATATATATATACATAAATATATATATATATTATATATGAATATATATATATATATATATATATATATATATATATATGTATATATATATTATATATATATATATATATATATATATATATATTATATATATATATATATATATATATATATATATATATATATGAATAGTGAGTTTGGTTTTGCGGAAATCTACCCTTCCGTCACGATCGAGTGTGGGTGGTAACTTCAAATCAAACTTCAATAAACACACACTGGACTTTCATTCAGGAGACTGAGGTTCGATTCCCGCCATGATCGACCATCCAGACAGGGGTTTTCCGTGGTTTCCCTCTGTCGTTCAGGTCAATACTGGGATGGTTCCTTATCAACAGGCACGACCGACTCCTCCACACGATCCAAAAACACCTATTAAAATAACCTCTCATCTCATCATCCCATCATCTCATATATCATTCACCAACGCCAATAGATCGTAGTCATCAGTAAATTGCGCCGGTAAACCCAAAATATATAACATTTAATATACACATGGCAAAATGTCCAATATAAAGTGCCAACCAAGTTTCGTATAGTTTCTTTACAGATCTGTAATACAGTAATTGTGTTTATGCAGGACCCTATGAGACCCTGTGGCCAACAAGCGTACAGTAATATAATAGCAGTAGAATGTCTGTACCCAATCAGCTGTCCAAGTGTAATAAGATTGTTTGATTGCCTAGTTAAGAGTATACGCTCGATATGCATGCGATATCTCCCTTGAGGCCGAGATCAATATATAACACCAGTATAAACCAACCATAACCCTTGCTCTATAATTTATATCTCAATATTTGTTTGTGATATTCGATCGTATTGTGAATTGTGATGTATGTTTGGTGAAATATTATTTATAAATGAGCTACACCTTTCATTACTACGGTATTTTAACTCTGATTGTTTTAATTTCCTTATTTGATTACCCATATGAATTAGATTCTAACCTCACTTTTACTATGTTTCATGTGAGACATTGTCATTCCTAATTGGATGAGGATAAATGAATAATAGATAATGCTACACACTGATACAATTCAGATTTGAGACATATATTACATATCATGTACACAAAAATTTGAAAATAATTCTATCTTAGCTGTTACACAGTCCCGGGGAGTTCTACATATTCAGTGAGTAAAATATATACGGTCGATCAAGCTACATACAAATCAAGATGCATCAAGAAGAAAATATACTGTTGCTATACGCACTGAAACTAAAAAACAATGTATATATACATGCACTACATGTCCATGAAACAAGTAGCTGTACAAATGTGCTAACATTGTATTTTAAACTAGGAAAACGCCATATATGCGTCGTTAGACGAGCGGATAGTAATGGTATGACGATTTTTTGGCCAAACTTCTGCCTACCTTCGCCAATTGACTGACATTTAAGTTAGAAATGGGTAAAAACTGCTTCGAGTGGTACCAATTTAGCACATTTTGAGTTTTCTTCGAAATGGCTCACCCGATCAATCTGAATGTTCTCAGAAATGTGTATCAGAATGTAACTCAACTTCACGCAAAATTTCATTTTTTTTGAAAATAATTTTTTTTTCGCCGTGTTATTTTAATGAGTATTTTTGAAATTTCTAAAATTCATAAAAAACAATTTACGATCCGATAATGCCACAAAACTATACAGATCTAAGTTAGATGAGGAACCATTATAAAAAAAGTTTGAAGTTGATAGCTGTAGCCGTTTGACCTGTGGAGAACCGAAAAAAAACTTGAAAAGAAAAAAAACATAATTCGAACACCAATTTTTTTCAGTATGTCAAATTGAATCCTTGCTAAAGCTCGTCTAATTATGATTCCGGACTGAACTACTCTGCAGTGACTGAAAGTGTTCATTTTTCTTTGTATACTCATTATTGTCCAAAGTCATAGAATGAGTAGAGTATACATTTTTTCATAGACGTACAAAATAAGCGATTTTCATTTCCTTACATTCTGAAATAACCAACATGTGTAGAAATAAAGCACTCACATGTTCTATTTATTTATGTAATGTCTATGTCGAGGAGTCTCCTCATTTTGAATGAAACTGTAATTCGGAATTCTCAGATCATATCCTAATAGTGCTATCTTCAAATCCGATTTTGAGATCCTTGAAATGTTTAATAAAATATTATCTCCTGAAATTTTGTATTATATGGGACAGTGAGAAACTGAATAATTAAGCCTATAGCTAGTCTTCATTATGGATGTTTTTCAATTTTAAAGTAACGTAAGGCTATATTAATCCATCTAAAAATGTGAATATCTTCTTCTGACAAATAACTAGGTTTTGAGTCAACTAATGCATGACCATTGAATGGAATTGATATTGAAATGATTAAAAAAAAACGAAATATTTTTCCCTGTTTTTATCTGCGTGCCGCTAAAATGACCAAAAACGTTCGCTAAATACGTGAATTCCACAAAAATGATTGTAGAATTTTGAAACTTGCCAAAGTTATTGTTAACATTATTGAGCATGTCATCAGATGATTTTGATTTCCATAAGTCTTGCCGTTCTATCGATACAGATTCAATTAGAATCGCATAAAATTTAGTAACAATTTTTAGGCAACTAAATCTTTGATGATAATCAAACTATAGAACTTATGAAAATTCTAATTATCTGATGACATGCCCAATAGTGTTAACAATAACTTTGGCAAGTTTCAAAACTCTACAATCATATTCACGTATTTAGCGAGCGTTTTTCGTTATTTTGCCGGCACGCGGAAAAACAGGAAAACACATTTCCATTTTTTTTAATGATTTTAATATAAATTCCCTCCAATGGTCATGCATTAGTTAACTCAAAATCTAGTTATTTGTCAGAAGTAGAAATTCTCATTTTTAGATAGATGAATAGCCTTTAGAATATACTATATAGGTTTAGGCCTATATATGTGGATAAGCACTGCGTATTTCAGACGAACTAACATTACTGTGCTATATAAATGAGCATATACTGGTGTATTTCTCTCAGAAAACTTGTTATATTGAATGAAAATAATGAATGTTCCTTAACTCCCCTTCTCCTCGCTTTCCAATATTCCCAGTCAACAATAATGATCTATAATCAAATAGTTATACTATTGCATATATAGTATATACTATATTTGCAGACTTACAAATGGCCAAATTAGTAACATACCTGGTATAATTTTGTTGAAAATGAACAGATTTGTTGAAATTAATACAATCAAGGTAATACCTATTTTCAGAATTTATAGGCCCAAGCTGGTGTGTTGACCATGAAAACGGAAGAAATAAATCCAGTAATGTCGGTCATGTCTAATACATTAAATAGACAATGTACTTACATATAATATCGAGATTCATAGTTAAAAAATTCACTGTCAATTATTAATAATACGATGAAATTTGAAGCAATGTATTAATTATCTAAGTTGTCAAGAATGCAAAAAGGTTAGCTTATCTTGGATGACCTGTAACCTTGTCCACCGTTGCGTTACACATTATGAATTGCGAACATTGGATAATATGAAGATATTTGGTTAGGTATGCATGTCATCTGGTTGGAAAGCAGTCCCCCCTTCCTCCTCCCACCAGCACCACAATACATCATCTTACTCAATAAACCGGCCCAGCGATCTTTATGTGGACTATATATTTAATTTATTCATAATCATGATATGGCAAGAGATTTGCAAAAGTCTAGCCATGAGTAGGTTATAATATCAGAAGATTGAACAAACCAACCGAGAATTTGATTGTACAATGAAACAATATATACAGGTTTAAAACAAAGTTTGAGTTGTATAAGTAATAAAATTCAGTCATTTGAGAAGTCGTTAAAAAAGAATTAAGAGATGAATATAAATGTGTAAGAAGGTGAAAAATGCTCAATTTGTTATCATTATATCATATTGTTAAGGGACTGTTGAGCAGCTCAACAATAAATTTAAAAAGAGCCAAAAGAAAAGCCAGTTTGCACATTAAGATTCATTGTGTGCAATAATCTCATTTCCCTCGCAAATATTGGAAACCGTAGAATCTTTATCGATAACCTTGGAAAGCGTGGACTTGAAATCATTTGATAAAAAGCATTTCGTTTGTTCAATACATTACAAATTCTTGAGATTCATATTTATATATATATAAATTTATAAATATAACCGGCACAGTAGCTGAGTGGTTAGCTCACTTGCTTCGTGATCCGGGAGGTGAAAGGACATATCGGACCCAGTTCGATCCCCGCCACCGTCCATCTTTACAGGGGTTTTTCGTGGTTTCCCTCTGTAGTCTAGGCTAATGCCGGGATGGTTCCCACAATATAGGCCACGACCGCTTCCTTCCCACTATAATTCCCACTACCCATAAAAACCTTCATCTCATCATCCCATCATCTCATTAATCATTCATCCGACGCCAATAGATCTTAGTAATCATTGCAGTGCGTCGTTAAAACCTAATAAAAAAAAAATATATATAAATATATATATATATATATATATTTATTTATATATATATTTATATATATATATACATATATATATATATATATATATATATATATATATATATATATATATATATATATATATATATATATATATATATTTGAATCCTCTTGAAAGTGTACATTGAATAAGGTACGCGTGGCCTAGTTCATTTCAAAACTGAAATAATCGTCAATGTAAAATGTATTGATATTCTATATGGAGAGCTGGAAGCTGTAACTGGGATTCAAACTACCATAGCTATAATTATATGTAAAAGCTCGTACTAATTGAAGGATATTATATCCAATTATCTATCTCAACTTTTCATCTTTTAGTTTCTATAGATAATTCGAGAATACGATTTTTTGCAGGTCAATTAATACCTCTAGAGTATCAAGGTCTAGATTAAGACTCGGTTCTATTATTAAATTAATTATATCAACTAGTTTTTTCGCACGTGAACTAAATAATAAACAAGTGACAAGAAATCCTTCGAATTAAATAGGAATATTCATTGCCCACAAGTAAGTCATATTATTGATTGTAATTTAGAGACAGAAAAAATGAACCATTGTCAATTAATCACGTTCATAATTAATAATGCTATTAAAACATTAGAGACTTCTTGATATTCTCACCGTAAATTATTCTGACATTGCATTACCGATACTTCCATAACATTATTATATTAATTGTGATTAACAATTGCTTCAGATATTTCTATGATGATTTGATTGATTTGATTTGATTTGATTGATATAAAGGTGCAGGTAAGGATCCCGCATACCATTGATGTGTATTCATCAAAGGAGGCAGACACATTTCACTTTTCAGGGTAATGTTATATGGATTGGTGATAGGGATATACCGGCACAGTAGCTGAGTGGTTAACGCACTTGCTTCGTGTGACCCGGGAGGTAGTGGGCATGTCGGACCCGGTGCGATCCCCGCCACCGTCCATCTTTACAGGGGTTTTTCGTAGTTTTCCTCTGTAGTCTAGGCTAATGCCGGGATGGTTCCCACAATATAGGCCACGACCGCTTTCTTCCCACTATCCTTCCCATTACCCATAAAAACCTTCATCTCATCATCCCAACATCTCATCAATCATTCATCCGACGCCAATGGATCTTAGTAATCATTACAGTGCGTCGTCAAAACCCAATATAAAAATAAAATAAAAAAATAGATGCGTTTTCTTTGTTACTCCCCATAAGAATGTTGAGAACATCACTGAAGATGTGTATATGTTTATTTTCTCTCTGGGTTATTTTTGCATGGATTTTCCAGACCTTTCAATTTTTCTCAAGAAAATCATATAGTAATTGAAATCGTAGGTTTCATCTCAAAATAACTGATATTCCCATGATTATAGGCCTATAGACATCGCATTATATGCATTTTTTGTTTTATATTGTGTTTTAACGACGCACTGTAATGATTACTAAGATCTATTGGCGTCGGATGAATGATTAATGAGATGATGGGATGATGAGATGGAGGTTTTTATGGGTAGTGGGAAGAATAGTGGGAAGGAAGCGGTCGTGGCCTATATTGTGGGAACCATCCCGGCATTAGCCTAGACTACAGAGGGAAACCACGAAAAACCCCTGTAAAGATGGACGGTGGCGGGGATCGAACCGGGTCCGATATGCCCACTACCTCCCGGATCACACGAAGCAAGTGAGCTAACCACTCAGCTACTCTGCCGGTATATATATGAATTTAATATGACGTGTTATTAGTATGTTATTACATGTGTGAGACAAGTTCCAGATTCATGATTAAATTCGGACTATAGCGATCGATCTACGGTAAAGCATACCTGGAAATTGCACAAGATGGAAGCCAGTGATTGTTGAGTAGGTTTTAGTACTTTTAAGGCCCTACACATTTCTATGGGCTGGAGAAATCAACGATAAGTTTTCCGAAACTAGCTCAGTCAGAAAACTTGCTACAAACTTCATTAGTCAATTTCAATCAATTACAATCACAATTTCCGCTACAAAACTGCATGAATATCTTGAGAGATAAGATAAACCTATACAATTTCAAGTTATGCCAGCTTCTCCGATCTCCACACCAAGCTCTTTGACAAAAGCTGATAGTTTATGCACAGAAGTCACTCAACTAAATATCTCGGAATCTCATTCAACTCTTACCGCTGGTCTTTCTCGTCTCCTGACTGCTCACGCTGATCAATGTTGTAAGCAGTGCCCCCTTTATCTATTCCCATATCGGTTCATTTGTTCCCAGAGCTCTCAGCGGCACATCAGATCAAGTAGACGATGGGCTTCACTCGACATCAATCTTTAACACATTATCGAGTCTGAAATAAGCGATTACACACTGTATTTCGAAAGAGGTTTCCACCCTTTTAGTACATATGCGATCTCTCAGATACTAATCTTGTGGCAAGCGAGAATAATGAGAGCTACTTATTTGCTTTCTACGGGTTGAAGAGAGAGCATCGCAGTGGCGATTTCAGTCACGTGAACAAATGAAGATATATTGATCAATTTGGACTGTGTAAGCAGATTAAAATGACATCATTGAAATTGCTGAAGAATGAACGGAAGATGATACGAGTATTTATCAATTACAGATATAATTTGTTCACATGATTCTTGGACACAAAAATTGCCCACGATTGTCTCTCTTGAATTGACAAAGAAATGATCCCTATAATTTTCCCTGGATCATTTTCAAAGTCGAGAACCATATCTGGGCTTTTCGGTTAATTGAAATGAATAACACGTTGGATCAATTGAAGGGATTGGAAGCAAAGTGGACAAACCCAATTTTTTTCTCAAAATGATCTATTCGATCCACTTCATTCGTATTGTGTTATTTTTGTGTCTTTTTTTTCCCCATTATATTTTGTAGCAAACCGGACCAACCCACATTGGAAGTGTTTTGTTTTGACTTTTGGGTTGGTCCACTTTGCTTCTGATCCCTTCAATTATTCTCAATAGTTTTCGTTTCTGAAATACAGTACATATTGACAATTGGGTTTTAACGACGCACTGTAATGATGACTAAGATCTATTGGCGTCGGATGAATGATTAATGAGATGATGGGATGATGAGATGAAGGTTTTTATGGGTAATGGGAAGGATAGTGGGAAGGAAGTGGTCGTGGCCTACATAGTGGGAACCATCCCGGCATTAGCCTAGTTTACAGAGGGAAACCACGAAAAACCCCTGTAAAGATGGACGGTGGCGGGGATCGAACCGGGTCCGATATGTCCCTTCACCTCCCGGGTCACACGAAGCAAGTGAGCTATAACCACTCAGCTACTGTGCCGGTCATATTGACAATTGTGTGCGAGAATAAATGTATAGTGGACCTAAGTTATCATTATCGAGAATATATGAATTATGGAATGACAATAACTAAATTCATAACAACTCATAATGATAATGATTGGTATCGTATAACTTATAATAACTATTTTGACATTCATTCATGATATTCAATTGTAAATCCATTCTGTGCGTTACTTTTCGTGAATCACTCATGAGTCATGATTAATCGATTATAGAGACACAAAACCATTATCAAACATGTAAATGACATCTCAATTTGTTTGTTATTTCTTCAAAACTGTCCCATATACATAGGTCTGTCTATTGATAACTAAGATAAAGCAGAACTTATCAATCAAATCGGATTATGACATTTTATTCATTGGGAAGAGTATTATTTAACGATTCATAATCGAAGGGTGGTGAAAACTATATCATTGGCTCGAGTCAAACAGTTTACAAAAAGGAATACGTTTGAACAAAGTCTCTAAAACAAAGTAAGGGGAGCTCATTTAGCCTTGATGTCATAAAAATATGTATCAAACGAAAAAGAATACCTTTCAACATTATCTTGTTTATTATCGTTACATGAACTAAACTATTAATAATGATTCCTTCTAATGGAGCATGAAGCAATACTGAGTCAAAATATGTATCCAATCTACAGCTATGAGAGAAATTATAAAAACAAGTTAAACTGCATGCCGACAGAGAAAACAGAGTTGCCTGCACTAAGGGAAGTGCATTTAATGGTGGAAATTACCCATGCTATGAGTAAAACATTGTCATAAATTAATCAGAAGTATTTATTCAACTAATTGAATCATCAGAAGATAGAGAATGAATCGTTGTTGTAGACTATAATGAAGAGTATAATATATCAAATTATGATGAACTTTAATACCAATGGAGAGTAAAGAAATTGAGTGATCATAGCGTGAATAATACCGGGTCATTAGTACATATTAATTAATGTACGAGGGTTGGGGCTCAATTCCATATTTTATATATTATTTATAGAAGTTCAGTCCCATGAGGTACGAAATATAATGATTCGGTAATATCGAAACTAACATAGCACGATGCGTGTTATGTTAGTTTACCCAGGAAAGGCATTTTTCAAATAGAAGTGTGTGGTTATATTTTCCACAGCTTTCACGAAATCCAAATCCTCTTGTATGGTGCAATATTTCTTGAAAAGCATATTACTGAAACAACATTTGAATTAATCATTCATTTGATGATGATTATATATTTCTTTATTCAGCAAAAAAACAAGTACATATAGTTCACAAAAACCTCCACATAGCCTGTAATACAGGCTTAACTGTGGAAATAAATAATAACTGTTTTGCACCTAAAATAACCGAGTTGATATCAAATCTGAATAGACTAGCTCACTACTATTTCGTAATTCAACTAAATACATCTAGAGAAGGGTCATTGAATGTTTCAAGCAGATAACATTTCATTTCTTTTTTTATTTGATTCAGAGAGCTCAAGTTCCTTAAGTGACCATGGTATTCTATTGAAAATTGCTGGGATAGAGTACTGTAAATTCCTCTCACCGTATTTATTATTAAAGTATGGTACTATATATGTTTCTTTATGAGACGATCTTGTGTTAGAAGGATTTGAATACAAGGTTTTGAATTGATCCGAGTAATATAATTTCAATATAAATTTGTAAAGGAAGAGTATTAATAGGTAGTAATTTAGTACTTTGATAAAGTGCGTTACAATAATACAATAATTATGATAGTAGGATTATCAAAGTTTCCTGTGATATTTCCTTGAAACAGTATTATGTGCAGCTTCATTCTCGGAAAGGACGACGGTGACCTGTAGGACGTCTACTGCGCATGCGATCTGACCTGACGCGTTACCGTAGGCGGTGATTTACTTATCTCTTGTGACATGCGCGGCTTCTTCGGAAGCTTATTCTACCATGAACACTATCATACCCATCCTACTCTAATGCTCGTCTAATCTTTTTTCATGAAAAATCAATTTCGAAATTACTCTCATCTTCCCTTCATTCAATTCTTCACAATGCAATGAGAACGAAACAAGTGTAGAGAAGGCAGAGTAGATGGAAATGATGTCATATTTACAAGGATATATATATATATATATATATATATATATATATATATATATATATATATATATATATATATATATATATATCCACAGCTCTTTTGACAGCGATTCTACTGAAAAGGTGAGTTTAGGAAGGTCTACACCATGCAGATTTCAATCTATTTGAAGGCAATATATACGATTTATCGACCGAGTCAAATTTTCGCCCCAAAAGGTCCAAGTATTTCTATTGCAATACCGGGGTCAAAACTGAGTCGACTATGATATCGAAATTACTTCACATACCAGTATTTATGAGTGAAGCATTATCTCATAATGCGAAAGAGGTTGATGAGGAGAAGAAGGAGATAATATATCGTCCCTGTATTCCTGACCTCGCGAAGCGTTATGAGATTCCTGAGGAATACTGGGACGTTATAGGACTCCTTCTTGGAGCAAGGGCAGCTATTCCCAGATTTGTCTTTACTCTTCTGAAATCATTCACCGGTAATATATATCAAAATCATTCATTCAAGAAATAGTCTTCATAATCTTAAGAAAATCATTACATATTCTCCACAATCATCTCTTCAGCGTTAATCAATCAACTTGAAATCTGATTATATCAATTATATTATTCTGATAATTCTAATTCTATCATTACTCAATTATATCAAGTATATTGTTTTTGATTTTACTACCATAATTGTGTAACTCTTTTTCACTTTCGGCAATTATAATTATAAATGTATAGTAAGCTGGACCTTCATGGTCAGTCATCATGAAGATGAACAGCCGGCATGAATAAACGACTCTCTCTCACACAGAATGAGTCAAACTAGAATGATTTCACACCGAAACCGTGCCACATTTTGAATACATGACGTTGAAAGAAGATGAATTTCGAAAAATGTGACACTTTTTGGTGTCAATTCGGGAATCACTGCCCTTCAATCTATTTACTGACTGAAATATGACTCTTCAAGGTGTCCAGATGAGAAACAGATACTCTGGAAATGTCAAAATTAGGATATCATATTATACTCAAAAAAAAGTTTAATTTGAGCGAATGTGACACTTTTCGGAGTGAATTAGGAAATTACTGATTCTGCTAGGAATCACTTACTGAAATACCGACACTTTTGGGAGTCGAATCAGAAATGAACAACTCTGAAAGGTATGAGAATATATTCTGAAAGGAGTAGAACTTATACTAAAGTGAGACTGTTTGGTGTCACCACAGGTGTCACCACAGGTGTCACCCGAAACGTCACTTACTGAAAACGTGATCCAATTTTGGCACTTGTGTGTTTTCAGAAACGTTCATAGAAAAATTCCACTCAGTGATGGAATCACCCAATTAGCCACGTTACTCATAGATCACTACTTTCGTAAACAACAATACAGATGTGTAGTTTATTGAATCTTTTTTTCTATTTTTATAATATTCTGGTACTTTCTGTTAATTTTTGGATATTATGTATTTTCAACTTATTTTATTATGACCTATCCAATATCATGCATATGATCACTTCTGGACGGAAATAAAAACCATTATTATCATTATTATTATTCTTGTTGTATAATGATATATTAATTTTTTAATTTCATGTCCACATATAAGTTTATATATATATATATATATATATATATATATATATATATATATATATATATATATATATATATATATATATATATATATATTTGATTCTGTATTCCTTAACTATTAAAAAGTTTTCATTTATTTTTTCCTTGTCCAAGCTATTAATTTCATTTCTAATCCCACAGATAAGCCTTTCTGGCTTTGTGGAAGAGCGTATTGATTAATCTTGTATGTATGTATTATTTAAATCTATAATAAAAAAAATTATCATTATTATTATTATTAATCTCACATTGAAGCTATCATTCCTTCTTTATTGCTTACAATCAATATTTCATTTCCTCAGAGTTGAAACGTATCTGTTGATGAAACTTTTCACTGAATGAAGTTATGAAACAGTTTGAAGGACGTTATTTTTTCTCTCGTGAATATGAGAAAGGGAAATGACAAATATCTGACTCATTGTTCATTTAAATCTCTCAACAATTTGTCATATTTCTCGAATTATACAAACATTCTTCAGTTCTCCGCAATGAATGCATAATCTGAGCTTGATCATAAATATGTACACCCTATATCATAATTGATAAGAAAATTGATCATACAACGCCCAATCGGACGTATGATAGTAAAATGAAAACAAAATTTACATTCGTACTGTTTTTGTAGGCCTATAATTGGAAAACTATGTTCATTTTCTGCAATTTCAATTACCATACCTCCAATCTATGCTTATAGACTATGGAAGTAGGCCTACATATTGCATCCAATTTGCATTCGTAATTACTGCAGTGCGACTGTATAGGTATTGAATTAGTAACCATCTTACATGTCGTTAAGAAATTAACAGAAGAAAAGTTACGTACGTGTATCACGATTAAGATAATTTGTGGTTGCACATAAGTGCCCTTTCAGTGTTCGACATTTGAGAGGGGCAACCGGTGGAGACCACCTCCGAGTTACGATCTCGGAATGGTGGATACTACAAGGATTGCAACTGTTCAAACTTTTGACATTGCACTGTCATTTTACATCACTCAAATCTTTCGTATTATTATACTGCTTATTAAAATATATATAGAATAGTAATTTAATTGTAATATTATAGTGTGATAATCTAGCATGTATGCATATCTTATAAGTTACATGTTGTTTGTATGATCCTCCCATATTATATAAAAGTGCCCCAAGTTACATGGTATGCCGACAAAATCTATCTGACAGTGATGGTAGAATGTAGAGTTAACAGGTTATTATAATAGAGTTGCTGGTACCTACACCAATGTCAGAAATTATGTGTTGAATGTTTTCTGTTGAAAGATTATCATGAGTTCACAATTAATTCCATTGATAATAGCAATGAAATTGTAAATTTTATGGATCGGTATAGTGGCAAAAAGTTATATTCAGTGACAATACGGACAAATAATCATGAATATGTTTATATAGGCCTATATAGGTATCTTGTCTTGCTGTGGATGGGAGTTCAAGAAATTAACTTTCGATAGAAAGAAATGTAGGGGGTACATAATTGATCCGTCCATTTTATTTGAAAGAAACAAGACTCAACCAGACGAGATCAAAGAGGAGAAAAAAAAATGCATGAGCCAACTATTCCTCACTTCCTCGAAATGGAATAGATATGGGCCTACCTGATATACCTGAAGGAAAAAGAAGTTATCGTACATTTTGTGGGAGCCAGGGAAACAATTTCAATTTTTTCCAGTGACTTTAGTGAACGTTTTTATAAGTAACTTTTTGAAATATCGAATCTCATTTGTATAATTAACGTTTCACTATTTCACTATATCACTTTTTGATTTTGTGATCACTGAATCTCCATATTATATTTAATTCAATCCTATTTCGTTTTTAAATATTTTCTATTCAATCAGTTCTCTTTTCGTGTACTAATAATATGTGATATTTCCAATCTAACTCTCTCTATATTATTCCATGTATTTTTATATTGATTGCCATACTGTATTATCATATTGTCAGGAACCAATAAAGGTTTTCTCTCTCTCTCTCTCTCTCTCTCTCTCTCTCTCTCTATATATATATATATATATATATATATATATATATATATATATATATATATATATATATATATATATATATATATATATATATATATATATATATATATATATATATATATATATATATATTCATATATATATATATATATATATATATATATATATATATATATATATATATATATATATATATATATATATATATATATATATGTATATATATATATATATATATATATATATATATATATATATATATATATATATATATATATATATATATATATATATATGTATATATATGTATATATGTATATATATATATATATATATATATATATATATATATATATATATATATATATATATATATATATATATATATGTATATATATATATATATATATATATATATATATATATATATATATATATTTATATATATATATATATTTATATATATATATATATATATATATATATATATATATACATATATAAATATATATATATATATATATATATATATATATATATATATATATAAATATATATATATATATAAATATATATATATAAATATACAACTATACAAGCCTATATGAATGAAGGCCCACATTGATATATTTCCCAGCTGCCAAGATACCTGGCAACTGCTCACGCTGATATTTGTCTGATGCAGAATAGCTTGATGCCATGTTGAAGCATATGCTATGAATGTGGCTCGATAATCGCACTCTGAATGACAAGGTCAGTTTCCAACCACGCCACAATCTCCATGCAGATAAGGGAGAGTTCAGCGATTACAGTTGCCATCAACTGTTACAGTTACATTACAGTTTTCATATTGTGTTTTAACGACGTACTATACTGATGGCTACGATCTATTGGCGTCGGTGGATGATGAATGAGATGAAAGGCTATTTTATTAGGTGTTTTGGATGGTGAGAAGGAAAGGAGTTGATTATGGCCTGTTGTTAAGGAACCATCCCAGTATCAACCTGAACGACAGAGAGAAACCACGAAAAACCCCTGTCAAGATGGTCGACCATGGCGGGAATCGAACCCCGGTCTCCCGGATGACGGTTCAGTGTGTTACCACTCGGCCACGCGTCTCGGTACAGTTGCAATCGAATTGGGAATTGAACGCGATAGATGTTCTCTGACTGACTGCACTCTGACTGACTGCACTCTGACTGACTGCACTCTGACTGACTGCACTCTGACTGACTGCGCTCTGACTGACTGCACTCTGACTGACTGCACTCTGACTGACTGCACTCTGACTGACTGCACTCTGACTGACTGCACTCTGACTGACTGCACTCTGACTGACTGCACTCTGACTGACTGCACTCTGACTGACTGCACTCTGACTGACTGCACTCTGACTGACTGCACTCTGACTGACTGCGCTCTGACTGACTGCACTCTGACTGACTGCACTCTGACTGACTGCACTCTGACTGACTGCACTCTGACTGACTGCACTCTGACTGACTGCGCTCTGACTGACTGCACTCTGACTGACTGCACTCTGACTGACTGCACTCTGACTGACTGCACTCTGACTGACTGCACTCTGACTGACTACGCTAGTATCCAGCCGGTCAGACTGTGGACAGTTATTGAAATGAATTATTCAAATATTGCGTTCCATCCACATTTCGTGGCTAGGTGTATAGCCGGCTTATGCCCGGTATTACCAAGTCCAGTTAGCCTTTATCTGACAGTTCAAACTTGTTATCACCATGGTTACCTATGCTATTTGTTTCTCCCATCTCTCAGATAAATACTAACTGGCCTTGGTAATACTGGGCCTTAGGTAGTTATTTTTGTGGAATGCACGCGGTTATAATACAGATCGAATTATTTTTCCTCATGGCTAGGTCAGTTTTCAGGTAGGTTATTGAGGTTGGTGAGTCTCCAGATAGAGTAATTCAAGTGATCATATATATATATATATATATATATATATATATATATATATATATATATATATATATATATATATATATATATATATATATATGTATATATATATATATAATTATATATATATATACATATATATATATATATATATATATATATATATATATATATATATATATATATATATATATATATATATATATATATATATATATATATATATATATATATATATATATATATATATATATATATATATATATATATATATATATATATATATATATATATATATATATATATATATATATATATATATATATATATGATAATTGAACTTCTTGGATACGATCCAATATCGAGAAATATGGGATTTTAAAGTTATGTCGAAAAAAGATACGCCTCAACCGGGATTCGAGCCCGGGACCTTCTGCTTGCCGGACAGGTGCTCTACCACTAAACTACCGAGGTATTACTCCTTCGACACAACTATACTTAGACTCACGATACTTCGAGGGGACTAGCCCTATAGGGGGCTTAGGTTCACCCAAGGTGTAACGATTATACGCTACCACAGATCCTTGTGACTCTATTTTACCTTCACCTAGGCATGAGGAATAATTAGTAATACCTCGGTAGCTTAGTGGGAGAGCACCTGCCCGGCAAGCAGAAGGTCCCGGGCTCGAATACCGGTCGAGGCGTATCTTTTTCGACATAAGTATAAAATCCCAAATATATATATATATATATATATATATATATATATATATATATATATATATATATATATATATACATAGATATATATATATATATATATATATATATATATATATATATATATATTTATATATTTATATATATGCATAAATATATGTATATATATATATATATATATATATATATATATATATATATATATATATATATATAAATATTCATATATATATATATATATATATATATATATATATATATATATATATATATATATATATATATAATGCATGATGAACTAGAATTATATATGAGCATTGATTTTTTCCCTCAAGAACCGTGTAAAAAAGCTCAATAGTTAATTGTAAAGACCCGTTGTATTTTTCCAAGATAATTATGTATATCATTATTTTACTCTCCGGAATATTTGAGCAAACCTCTCGTTGATTGTTTATCAAACCTCATTCCCAGTTCAATTGATATTATATAATGTCATCCCTCGAAATTCATGTTTGACAAAATATAACTACAAACACTATGATATTATTGGAAAATATTATCAATTGATTCTTTAATTCCAGGTGAAACATATATTTGATGAAACTGGGAAAAAATCGACAAAAATATGGTCGAATGTGAACTAAAGGGGCAAATCACCCCAAGATATAGAATTCACAAAACAATCGGTTTGAAACGAATTGGCGGCTCCAATTGGAACAAACTCTACAAGTTATTGTCACGTCTTCCTATTCACACACGTCTTCCGCAATTCGAATTCTCATGTTCTTTAATGAAAATAATTGATCCAAGTTTGAATTAATTTGAAATTAAATACAAATTCATAACGAATTTCATCCGAATGGCATTATTCTTGTCTGTGTTATTCAAGGAAAACTCATATAGACACACTTATGATTAGAAGTAGAACGTGGGGATGAAGACCACTGAGAACGCTCAAGTAAAATTGAACTACTTTTTCATAAAGAATCGATTGAAACAAATTGACGACTTGATTCAAGCTCACTTTACCTAGATCAGTTACCACCACTGAGTGTGAGACACTCAATACGCACTGATAATGTTTCCGACCATGAATTGTTTAACATTGAATTATAGACAATATACGAACAATAAAGATATGCCTTTTCAAATTGTATCGTCAAATTCGAAAAACTAAATTCAAATGGTAATGGCGCCATCAATTCGAGCCAACCTGTGCATAGTAGTTATATATATAATGGTTCACAGCAGTTCACGTCAAATTTTAATCCAATTCTTACAAATTCTGCTCACTGGAGCGAATTGATCACAATTGATTACATTTTGAATCAATTTGAATCTAATTTAAAATTCCACAACAATTAACATCCAATTGACTCGACTCTTTATTTGGCCCAGAACTTTTTTTTAGTGATTGGAAAACGAATAATTGAATTGGTTTTCTCATAAGAATGCGATTGGAAACAAAATGACGACTTCAATTCGAGTAAACTTATTTTACTTCGGTTCATGTATCAAGGCAATCAATAGACATAGAAACAAAATTTGTTCGAGGATAAAACTTGGATTGACTGAAGTATTCCATAATTGTACATTGTACAAGTAAAGCAACACCTACTTATTGTAAGTGACCTTTATGCCAACAGAATCTCATAGCAGCCAGGAATATTATAAGAGGAATGCGACTATATTAATACAAATAATGAAATATATATATATAATAAATATGTATATATCAATAATTCATAGAATCAATTACTTCAACTGTTATGTTGAACATTTTATGTATACCTCTCTATTAAATGAAATGGCATACTATTTATTGGCATTATATAGCTTCTCACGGAAAATTCTTCTATTACTGATCAGGATATTGCTTATGTAGAGAGGTAATTTTTCAAATAATATATTACGTTGAAATGATATCAAATGTGTAATACCAACATAGAAATATTAGATACAAATAAAAATGCTTTCAAATGTATTAGTATTGAATCAATTTGTTCGAATAACTTGTATTTTGTGATCAGGTTTTTTTAAAAATAACATCGAAACTTGATATAAAATCATTGATCCCCAATTAGGGCTATTGGTGAAAGTAGAATCGCTTGGACGGGGTTCCACAAGGGTGGAACCCACATCCATTTTAATGATATTGAATAGAAAATTATGAAAAATGACACCAGGACTGCACTGTCTTCTACGGTACTTTTTCGCCGCAGATGAGAGTTTCCGGTTTCCAAAACTTCAGAACAAATTATATGTATAAACCGTTTTTGTGATATATCCGGGCATCACCATCATTGGTAATGGAGAGTAAACCAAATACACGAATGTTGATATCTTCCACTGTGAACCAAGTCTCTTAGGTAATGTTCACTTTTTCTAATTACAGCAAACGTAAAGTTCATCACTTTACAATGTAAACTAAAAATTGAATAAAATGAATGAACAGTCTAAATTGGTATGATTAGGCTCACCTCTTTACTAATTGAAGGTCGTGGTCAATTAGTACTTCATCCAAGCATCTGCTTGGAGGACTGTGGGAACCCACGGAAAACCACTTCAGGATGGATGAATAAAACATAGAGTGAAGTGTTTATTGGTCTTGAATGATATATTATCTTTTTTCTCTCCTAATTTTTCCTCTTTCAATTCAATTCAATTCAAAAATCATTTTATTCTATACAATATGATACATCAGGAATTACAATGAGAAATGTGCAGTATTCATTTTTCACATAGCTATCATTATTCACACACCTTTGATATCGATAGATTAAACCCTGGAAAAGAAAAAAGAAAAATTAAGTAAATGAAGATAGTGTTCCTTGAATTATGGTAATATCCAAATCTAATTAATAAATAATACATTCAATTCATGTAATGTAACTGTGTTTAGAGTTGAGTATTAAAGATAAATGAAAAATGAAAATGAAATAAAGAATGTATAGAAGCCCGCATAAGAAAGAAAAATTCTTGTGAGCGGGCTGAAATAAGTAGAGTATTATTAAATTCACGATATGATCTTCTGTCAAATGTTCAAATATTTTGAAATTTGTATTTTTCTTGAATCAGATACCTCCATGGTCCGAAACTTATTCTTTTCTTTTCTTGAATCGTTGATGATTGTCATCACGTGCATGCAACAGCCGCAAACTGACAGTTGACAGTTAAATATCGTGTTCCTTCATAGTCCTTTTGACCTTGATGACATCCTGATGGCCGTGCACAAAATTTTCCTGTCAACGTTCCTGAATTCTATTGAGTGATTCTCAGACTCCTGGGAACCAGGTATCTTGAACAATCTGAAAATAAGAAAATGTGTTCAAGTGAAACTATTAAAGTACAATATATTCATTGGAATGCAAATATCGAAATCACATCTCAAAGTCCAAAAAACTCTGTGTGATCACTATAGATACCAAATTAGCTGGAAATCAGCTCTCCTTCCGACCACCCCAAAATTCAACATCCTGTGACTCACATATTTGAAAAAATAACAAAAATGTTCACTTTCATAATGCTTACTCGTGGTGTTTGGCATGAATATCATGTTGACATCACAGAGAATGACATTCAGTTCAGTTTGAAACTTTCAATACTGCAAAACATAATTCATGATGAACATTATTCATTCATGACAGATGAGTTTCAAAAAATGTTGTCATTCAAGGTTGCCATGGGAAAATCGTATCATATTGATATCGGTTATGTGCGTCGTTGAACCCAATATGAATAAATAACGGGTATGGTTCATTGACATTTTTGAATTAACTATGGCAATTAATTCAGTGACATTGCAAAGTCTGGCGTCATTCCGCAGATTACAAAGATGATCATTTTCAACGTTAGAAATCGGAATATTTTTCCCACATCTTCGAACTTCTTACATTGTCTTGCATTTTCGGCAAATCTTTCATCATTATTGAATGATGTTCTATCAATAGAACATTCATTCAAATATCTATGAATTGGAATTGGAAACGTTTTCAAAATTTCTGATGGAACTCAGTGCACAAATGACTCAAATTTGTAATGATTATTCCAGTGCAGATGATATTCGAAAATCTGAGAGATCTATTCCAACATTTGCATCGTTAATTTTGTTTCATAATGTTCGAAAAATTCAGTAAACCATTTTTTCATAATGTCTGGCATACTAGAGAGATAATTCAAGTTTTCCAATATGAAGAGGGATTCAACACGCTTCATTCAAAATCATTCACAATTACATCCAATGAGCAAATTTCTGATTGACTGAAAGACTGTGTATTATTTAGTTGAGATGGGAAATAAATAATAGAATATAGGAGAAGTCACTCTCTGTCATACTCTTATTAGTCTCTCAATGGTTCCTCTGACAAATAACGGATGTCGACGGATAAATTATAAACTCTTGCCTCGAAAAAGAGTGATGCTTTTAGCACGGTTATTGTCCACGAATACCGATTTGAATACGTACGATATCACTTACGAATCTTTTTCTCATTCTCACCCGTCAATGAAATCGAATATATCGTTCTCCTTACGTCACTCTATATCTGTGTATCCGCTACAGAAGCTGTCATTTGCGCTTGACTCGTGATGACATTATAACAGCTACACCTATATATACACCTGCACATAATGGAATGAAAGATATACTTGTTAATGATGGAAAAATTAATTCCGCTAAAAACCCTGATAAAAAAGCAGATTGTTAGGTTGACGAGCTCACCGATATTTGCATATTTCCATCAAACAAAATGAAAACTTCTGATAATTCATCATTACTTGGAATCCAAATCGAGATTCATCTTGAGACATGAATTGTGAACAATGATTTTATTGTCTTGAGGAAATATCCCTGCTTGTCCATAAAGCACCCTGAGGATGATTCTACCTGTGGGATGTCTAATATTCGTGTGTCGACTATTGAAACTATCGGAATATTCTCGAGTCAATTGTTTATATATTCATTTGAGGTATCAGAGAAGGGATTTCTCCCAATTCATCGAAAACGGCTCGAATTTAACTCATCTCATAATCAAAAGAAACTACGCCTGAAAATTATCGCGTATCACCCGTCTCACCCATTCATCCAAATCATTGAAGAAGTATTATTATTGAATCTAAACTTATATTATTCATTGAGGAACAAGATATAATCTCAAGCATACAATTTGATACTATAGCAAAACCAGTACCAAGATGCAATCTATGTTCTCGTCTCTGAAATATCAGATAATTCATATGAGTCTCGCCAAGCTATTACTATTTTCTTGGATCTAACGGAGGATTTGATACGGTTGACCAATTATTATTGCTTTCATACAATTCAGAAAATTGTGGGATAAGAGGGAACTCACTCAACCTATTAAGACGCTACATGTCTTGCAGAACACAATTTGTTGAAATCAACAATCAACTGTGTGAACATGGAGAAACATAATTTGGGGTTTCACAGGATACTTTGTTGGGACCAGTACTATTACTAATTAATATCAATAATCTTCGTAATTCGAAGACTGGTGATGAGCTGATTCCATTTGGTGCTGGCGTTGCTGTAATTTGTACTGGTAATACGTTTGATAAAACCAGAATAAGAGCTGGAAATGAACTCCGACGTTCAAACCAGTAGGTGTATACAAATTTGTCATCACTAAATTCAGATAACACAGTCTTAGTATCCCAGTGCCATGATAATCTTATAGCACATAATGTGAATCTGAAATGCATAAACCATCTTGTTCAGTGACAGATCAATGGTGCAGTTGATTGAATCATTGAAACATGTACTACTGAACACCTGGATGTGATTATAGATGATCTTGGGCAAAAAGGCACACACTCATAACTTACCATAAATCGAATACAATCATTTTAAAATTGCATAGACTGTTTAGCCAAACTTGAATCTGGTCACTCTGAAAATGATACATTGAAGGGATTAGAAGCAAAGTGGACCAACCCAATTTTTGGTCTCAAAATGATCTATTCAAACCACTTCATTCGTATTGTGTTTTTTTTAAATTTATTTTATTATTTTTTTTTTTTCAAAACTAGTTTCAGAGGTTTAATCATGTGGACCAAGCTTTCTGGCCCCCATTATATTTTGGAGCAAAACGGACCAACCCACATTGGAAGTGTTTTGTTTTGACTTTTGGGTTGGTCCACTTTGCTTCTGATCCCTTCAATTATGTATTGATTCACCCAATTATGTACTCACTACGTAATACCAGTTTGAGGTGGGAGCCTTGAGACTCATAACCTCAACCTACTCAAAAAAAGGTCAAAAATCAATATTGAAAACGACACTAAAATGATCTAGATCCTACTCCACTGATCAAGTTGCAGGAAGAAATTAAAGTATGCAGTGATATGTAACTGTATTCAAAAGTTTTATTATACTTCACACTCCCGAAAACAGAACCACCAATTCAATTTTTAATCTAGGAACTATGATATCCATCAGTGAACTATAATTCATTTGAGCATAAATTGATTCAATTACTTTATGACATCAGACATGGCCTCTGGAATTACCATTTCAATAATAACACCACTGTCTCAATCACTATGTATAGACTTTCTCAACTCTTACAACAATCTGATTGAAAAATTCCTCATCAAGATACATTTTTGATCATTCCCAAATTTCACTGGGCCCATATATCAAAATTTTGAACTCTGAGTCAACTTTTTTCTCTTCAAATACATGGCATTTACAAAGATTACAAATTCATGTGTCAACAATCTATTGAGATCCTTTCCACTTTTATTTTTAATTTGATAACTTGATCTCCCTTCCCACACACAGGCTGCGGCTTGTGTGGATTCTGATATAAAGTAAAACAATATAATAATTCATCATTAAAAGGACTACTAATATATTCAAACAATTGCTTCCAGTTATTATTTTTGTGAGCTGTTCAACCAATGTCAGACTCACACTTGGTTGAACTCTCTCTCTCATACTCTTTTTCTCTTCTCTCTCTCTCTCTCTCTCTCTCTCTCTCTCTCTCTCTCTCTCTCACACAACATATACAAAAAAAAAAAAAAAAAAAAAAAAAAAAAAAAATATAGATATATATATATATATATATATATATATATATATATATATATATATATATGAATATATTTATATATATATATATATATAATATATATATATATATATATATATATATATATATATATATATATATATATATATATATATATATATATATATATATTCATTTGTACTAATTCAATGTCTCATGTCACTATTATGATTATGTTCCGCAAGTTTAATTATATTCATGTATTCATGTTTTATTACGATTTAAAAGACAGTGGATAAACAAACGAACAAAACATCCTAGTTTCAAGGTTTCACCATAGGTCACCTCCGTAGACAAATTCTATTCTATCCCAGTAATACAACTGATCAAGATGTAATCAAATGTAATCCTTGTCTGTCATTAGATACATCAAGCACTCCGTATAATGAGACGTTTTTAAAACGAGTGTAATTGCGAACCATTATTATTTTGATATAGATCAACAATCAGGTTGTATTATGTATCAAGGACCAACCCCCGAGCATTATTGTACCAACAAGGCAGATCTGTCACTTACAAATGCAATAACTAATACGAAAATTCCATAATTAATCGAGGTGAGAGGCTAATAGAAGGAATAGGTCAATAGGGTGAAATAGATGTTGAATGACTGACTTTGAGGAAATGTCACTATCGGTATGACCGTGTGAGACAATTTCCGTTTCTTCTTTATATAGTATGAATGAAATATAGGAAAACACTATATACAGAACGATATGAATGTGGGTTTGAAACATATTTTCATTGGATAATATACAGTAAGGAACGTTGTTATCCCCCTATCACTATAATAATGATGCAGGTCATGAGATTGGAAATTTTTGTACAACTGATGAAGATGGTTTATTTCAATTAAATATAGTTTCATACTGAAATGTTTTTTTTTCAATTTCCGCGACGATAGTAGATCCGACTTCATGTGTATAGATCTGTCCTTGTCATGTATGAAAAATGTTTTGAAGTATTAAAAGTGAACTAATTTCAATTTCTGTGACGTGACGTGAACTCATTCACCGAGCAGCAGCCTACAAGTAAACATTGAAATATCTAATAATTCCATTCATTTTGTGAAATATCAAAGATTTGACTACTTATATTGCATGCCAGGAAGAAGGCTGCCATACACCTGATTTGCGAAATCATATACAAAAATTTATATATATATATATATATATATATATATATATATATATATATATAAATATATATACATATATATATATATATATATATATATATATATATATATATATATATATATTTATGTATTTATATATATATATATATATATATATATATATATATATATATATATATATATATATATATATATATATATATATATATATATATATATATACATATATGAGAACGTGACTTTCTGTTGAGACGTCCAGCACGTGATGTTGATAGAATGGATATTATCATCACTGAAACATACCACCTCGTCGGGAATCGAGCCCCGGACCTTTAGCTTGATACGCAACTGCTCTTCACCATCTGGTCGAACGAGGAGAGTATCTCCCAATGGTAATAACGTGTGTGTGATGGTACAGATGGTGGTTGAGGGTTAGAGAAACATTCCACCTATACCCATAGTTACCATGTAATGCACTAGGGCATTCATGACCAATTACACTGATCTCCGGAACAAACCTTATAGAATACGCAGGATTGTGAATACATGCTTTTCTGTTGAGACGAATAGCAAGTGATGTAATAAGATGGATATCACCATCAATGAGAATATACACAAATATATATATATATATATATATATATATATATATATATATATATATATATATATATATATTTATATATGTATATGTATATATATATATATATATATATATATATATATATATATATATATATATATATATATATATATATATATATATATATATATATATATATATATATGAATATATATATATATATATATATATATATATATATATATATATATATATATATATATATATATATATATGAATATATATATATATATATATATATATATATATATATATATATATATATATATATATATATATATATATATATATGAATATATATGAACGGAATGTTGATTCGAAGGTCATAATATTTGAAGATTATGAATATTTCAGGGTGAGACCGTATATATTATAAATAAATGTATCAATTCATGGAAACCTGACGTTTCAACTGGATAGCACCAGTCTTTATCAATAAATATATATATATATATATATATATATATATATATATATATATATATATTTATTCATATATATATATATATATATATATATATATATATATATATATATATATATATATATATATATAGATATAGATATGGATATATATATATATATATATATATATATATATATATATATATATATATATATCATATACATTCACACATATTATATAAGTTCTTCTATCAATTTATGATCAGCGACTATGTCTGAAAAAAATGGAAATGAAAAAGATTTATCAATATTCAATTAGGTCTTTCGGTTATTGAAATAATCTCATTTGAATGAATTCCGAAATACGGTGACTTCATAATTATTATCTTTGTTGTGCTGTTAATTACCACGATTCAATCAACTTCAAATTTAAGTACGTGACTCTGTCCATCCGCAGTAAAAAAAAAACTCACCCGTGGAAATGCAACTCTGAACGGAACACGTACCGTGTAAGGTTAGGTCAACAAATCAAAAACGTAATAATGATATTGTATGGCAAAAGTTAAACGTTCTCTAAGAGGATGAATGAATGGTATGAAAGGTTTATGGTAACTCGTTTTCGCAGCAGGCATTTTAAAACATAGGATGTTCAATTACTAGGAAAACGCGGGATGCGCGTTGTGAGATGAGCTTAGAAGTATGGCAATCTAGAATGAAAAATAACTTGTCAGCTCAATTTACATCTACAAACCTTGACTTACTTCAAACGTTCAAAAACCTCACCTGCAACTTGTTGATATTTATAGTAACCTGCAACCTGTCGCATAAACACTTTGCAAAACCAATTGATCCAAATATTCAACAAAATGTACACGTTTATTGCGTTTTCTTCATTATTTCTCATTCGATTGTTGTAAAAATCTCTGAAAAGGTGTATAATAGTATTTCTCATATTCTGTGAGAATTTGAGAGCTTTTGAAAAATTCTTGTTTTTCAAGTATTTTTCCTCCGGGTTATTCTTACGAGGATTTTCCAAACTTTCCGATCATTTTCCGGAAAAATCTTCCTACCGATTTATCTAAATAACAATCCCAACCTATTCTGGTATGAGACCAACGTTCAGAAAAAGTTTCAAGTTGATTGATTCATTTCTCTGACCTGTATGCCGCGTACATAATTACAAAAAAAAAAACATAAAAACGAAGCCCATTTTTTTTCAGGGTGTGAAATGGCAAGCTTCACTACGCTCATCTAATCAACTCAACATTTCAGTACCTGAAGTATGGATGCTATCTCTTTGATGATGAAAGCGAAATTATTCAACATCAGTAGTATTGGAATATTGATACCGGAATATTAGTATATATATATATATATATATATATATATATATATATATATATATATATATATATATATATATATATATATATATATATATATATATATAAATATATATATATATATATATATATATATATATATATACATGGTATCAAATCCACATTGACTGGTGTCATTACTGCGGTGATATTATATTTCGATATCATTATGGTCATGGTTGTGCACGTTTTAAAATCTAAATTTATTCTACATGGGCAACAATGGCATATTCTCACTTGATTATTCACTCTGAAATGTTCAGGAGATTGATGTTGGACAAAATGTACACACATTAATATACAGTCCTACAAAACATTGATTCACTATTGGGTCCATGCCTCGAAATAGTTCAAGTTATATGACCGGGAAATGAAATGTTCACTGCATTCCTCGTTGTTTATTGAATAATGATGATTAAATTTCATCATAAACGTTTTTACCAATCTATACCTGATAGTATCGATTGAAAATCTCATGAACATGTTTAAACTTATTATAATATTCAATCGATTGCATCCACTACAAATTTTCGATTCATTTTGATTTCCTTCAATTTGTAAGCATCCATAAATTATCGTGATTTTTTCATAATCGACATCATTTTATTCCCTTCTATTTTGGTGAGATCATACACATTTACGCATTACCAATTCTGTGTGGACATAGAAACACCGTATCATTTTTATGAGTGGCAAGAGAGTAACATCTCTTTTTCCTTGATATACTGCCGCCTTCTCATTTGAATAAATTTAGAATTACCATATCAGTTAATTTGATCATTTGTAACAAGGTCTCAACGGAGATATTCACTCTCAATTTTATGCGCCATCCATGAAATCAGATTAGGGCAAACATATACACACACACACACACATACACACACACACATACATATATATATATATATATATATATATATATATATATATATATATATATATATAAATATATATATATATATATATATATATATATATATATATATTCTCTCTCTCTCTCTCTCTCTCTCTCTCTCTCTCTCTATATATATATATATATATATATATATATATATATATATATATATATATATATATATATATATATATATATATATATATATATATATATATATAATATTTATAAATACACACATAAGAATGGAGACAATTTTCAGAAAACATCTTCAGAAAACGCGTGGCTGCCATGTTCTTATATGTGGAATTCTAAATGCCTTCTACCTTTTTGTCGGCCAACGTTCTCGTACTAATGCACGCTCCTTATGCATAGTGTCACATTTATAAGTTGAAGATGCGATCGCCTGTCTCTCTGTATCTTTCAACAGGAACGAACAGGTGTTCACATACTTCTACGAACATTGGCAATCAATTTCCAATCATCACGCTGTGCAAATAGAAGCTAAATACACAAGACTCACGCATACATCAAGTGAAATACACTTCGTCTTTCGGGTTCTGTCATTTCATTTGGCTCCATCGTGAATTTTCTACTCATATAGCATTTCAGTGGGTCGTTTTTCAGATAGCTCTTATTTGTAATTATGTTATCCTGTTATACACTTGCATCTGTGTAACAGAACATTTATGAAATTACTGGGAATGTTGCACTATTGAATTTCTATTCATTGGTCAGTTTATGATGTAGGGCCTATATTTGTTTCTTGAGTATATCTTAATCGATCCCGATCTCTCATTGTTCATAATTTCTTAGAGTGAATATAATATAAATTCTAATCTAGACTAGAAAGACGCAGCATGGTTAGTTTAGCGATGAGATTATGAGATTAGCGATATTTTGGATGAAATTTATGGGGAAAAATGTTGAAGGTGAACATTTCTTGATATTGATTCATTAAGTCACTGTCTACCTGATTCACCTATTGATAATTCCACTCGATCCGTACGACTTGATTAGTTCTATCCGTTGATCATCTTTTGATATGTATTTTGATGGCTTTAATCAATGTAAAAAAATGATGATTCTCATCTTCGAAACGGTCCATCCAATTTATGAACATATTTGGATTCATGTGTATCATCTTTATTTTTGTATTCCTTGGATATGTGAATTCATTGGTTAATTTGTACCGGAACGCACCGGAATGGCGTTCCGGGACCTTTTTTCAAAACCGGCACGCACGTTCTGCTTTCAAAATAATAATAAGAAAATCGGTGACAAACTGAAATTTCATTCATGCATTAATACTTTTAGCATGAAATATCATTTTTACAGACGAATGAATTATTTTCAAACTCGGAGATTTTTTTGTTTCTATAAAAAATGGTATATGCTAGCTCACGGTATTCGACAGTATAGGAAAAAAGTTGGATCGCGATCTGTCTTCCTATTCGAAACTGAAAATAATTTTGAATAGATTCTCCTGAATACAGTTTAAGGACGAAAAATGTATCAATTCTTTGTATTTTTTTGATGAGATTTTTTTCGAGGTGTTGGTGGTGGTGAGGGGGGGGGGGGAGATAGAAGGGTTGGTTCACTTTGAGGTGCGTTCTGGTTTCTGTCTATTCAAAAAAATTTCCCTATGCGAATTCATTCGGTGGAGATATTTTCTACATATTTTCGCCTTCGAGTTATTCTTACGGGAGTTTTCAGAATGTTCAAATGAATATTCTTAAAAGTGGTTCGACCGAATACGACTCAATACTAGACGAGACCGAGTCAGATGATGACACGCATCTATGTCAAGTTTGATCAGAAAATTTGGTTCCATTTGACCTTTGAAGCTCGAAGACAATTCGTTTTCTACACTAGTAAATTTGAGTCTCCGCTTTGTTCTTACATTTTTCCATATAAACAGTAAACTGTTAGAAAACTCAATATCTAATTAAATACACACCCTTCTTTTCGTGATGAATATTTGAGCATTTTAAATTATTTTAGTTGAATTATTATGCTGGTTCATACGTTTAATTCACTGAGCGAGCCAGCTGAGAGTCATGGTCTCACTATCAAGTATTGAACACTACGTAAGTATCACTTTGGCCAATATTAAGTCAAATAGTATGTCTCACTGAATTTTCCGGTTTAACATATTTGAGAGCTGTCAATAATGACAAGTCCATGTCAAATGATGACGAATATGACTATATTGACACTGAATGATATGCAGTTATGTATATATATATATATATATATATTATTTATTGCATCTGCTTTCAATTCCAAAACCTGGCACCTCCACCGATCCAAGACGTTTTGCATATTCAACTCTCGAAACATGTCTCTAAACTGTACTGGAATCAATGATCTAAATCCCAGTATAACTTCTTCAGTAATAAATCAGCACTAATTGTGAGATACAGCACTCATTAGTACTAATACGGTACTACAATGTCTGATATTCGTCTGAGGAAATTCACAAATGGGCGTTGCCAACGTCATACATTTATAGTTTTTGCACTATAACTTTTTCATGACATTATTAACTATTTCTGCTTGAAGCTAAATTGTGACAGAATAGATGTCGTAAATACATAAAGTAGCTGTTTTTATAATATCATATCCAAAGGTTCGTGATTGGCAGTAACGCACCGGGAGACGCGGAATTCGTTCCACACACAGCGGGAAAGAATATTAACTCCAGAACACAGATCTGTATCAATCATATACCGACCAAAACAGTGGAAACAACTTAATATTATGGACCGACTTTTTTTAACGAAACTTTTCATAAGCTATATCTATCACATTGATTATCAATTACATCGATCATTGATGTGTGATATTTATACTTGAAGATCTTGTACAAGCCTTTAGTAAGATGGCGATACGGAGGGGGCGGGGGGGGGGGGGGGGAGAATTTTCGATAACGGAATGACAATGTTGAGTAATCACTGTGAATGGGAATCACACATTTCATTCAGTTTTGTCCGAATTTATTTTTGAGATAAAATAATTTATTTATGACGGCTGTTCATCTTCACGATGACTGACCATGAAGGTTCAGCTTACTATAAATTTGGAATTAAAATTGTTGAGAGTGAAAATTTGTTATACAATTATGATAATAAAATCAAAAACTTAATATACTTGATATAATTAAGTGATAATAGAATTAATAGAATAATGGAATTGAAATAGAATCAGATTTCAAGTTGATTGAGAAACGCTGAAGAGATGATTGTGGAGAATATGTGATGATTTTCTTGAGATTGTGAAGACTATTTCTTGAATGAATGATTTTGATGTATTGTATGATTTCAAAAAGGTAATGGAAAATGTGAAAATTGCCGCCCTTGCTCCAAGAAGGAGTCCTATAATGTCCCAGTTTTCCCCGGGAACAATATAAGAAGAGGATTCAAATGATTACCATTACGTATTCTACATATTGTGTACGGTATGAATTCATCAACTATATAATATACTTATTTCAAAGCATCACTTCCACTGATTCATTCCTTTATTCGCATGGTATAATAAACACTCATGATATGTGAAATCGAGTTTGTAAACAAACTTATGAAAATTGAATCGGAATCAGCTGTTTGACTTTCATGCGATACTGACATTTTCTTGCGTGATTCGAAGTATCTTCGCAATCGCCTCAAAAATTATCATTAATTTCTTCGGCATTTTTGAGTCATTCTCATGATTTTCATTATAAGTATTGAATAAGATGTCGAATATTTTAATTTGGATTTTATGATGGTATTTTGATACTCTAGAATGTGGTTGTGTATAGGCCCTATAGTTCAATCCAATTACAATCACTCCGTGTGTAATCGCTACGGATGACCTCTTATAATCAATGCTACCTCCTACCAGTACTGTGTTTAAGCCCAACTCCACAAGATTCAGTCAAGTTTATTAGCATATTTTCTTGGGGCAACCAACATAAATATACGTAAACTGTGATGATGATGATGACGGCATTGAAAATGATTAATTCATAAACACTCACGCATTTTTCAGGAATATATTGCATTATGCAGTTCACGTAAGATGGAAGTTCACTTGGTCAACTACTATTATCACTGTCGATATAGTTATTATGGTTACGTTCAGCAGGTATGGTTCCTATAATAAACCGTCATTGAAGGAGAACTATTCCATCAAGATCGTCGCAATGATTGAATGTAATTCACCTCAAAATCCATCCCCTCCTCCTCCTCCTCCCCTTTCTTTCCTTTCCTACACACACAACTATATAGACCCATATATATACATATATATATATATATATATATATATATATATATATATATATATATATATATATATATATATATATATATATACATATATATATATATATATATATATATATATATATATATATATATATATATATATATATATATATATATATATACATATATTCATATATATATATATATATATATATATATATATATATATATATATATATATATATATTCATATATATATATATATATATATTCATATATATATATATATATATATGAATATATATATATATATATATATATATATATATATATATATATATATATATATTCATATATATATATATATATATATATATATATATATATATATATATATATATATATATATATATATATATATATATATGAATATATATGGATATATATATTTATATATATATATATATATATATATATATGAATATATATATATATATATATATATATATATATATATATATATATATATATATATATATATATATATATATATATATATATGAATAAATATATATACATGTATGTGCTTACGTAGGTTCTCGTGACCAATGGTAGTTGCATGGTAGTACAAATTTTGCAGTAATGCCACTGTGTTCAGTCTCTTCATGTCCACGTTTCGACGGAATTTGCTCCGCCATCTTCAGGACAGTTCCAACTCGGTCGGTGGTCAACACTTGTTGTCAACACATTTTTTCAAATTTAATTATTTCATATAAATTATGTTGAATGCTTTTTTTTCATTCACTGATGATGGGCATTCATACATTTTCATGAACAATATATACATAATGAATCACAGCAAATAAGATAACCACTTCATCCACAGTATCCAACATAACTAATTTATCTGTAGGTTGAACAAATTTTATGTTATCGGTCATATTTATGAACAAAATTAAGAAAGAAACAAGGTAATTAATAAGTGATAAATATTAGGTGATAAATACAAATCAGTTAATGAATATGAACATAATTAAGAAAGAAACATTGTAATTACATCCCTGAGTAGAACCTGATCCGAGGGGTGAACAACTAGTAAATTCAGTGTAAGCCTGATTTCAGATTTCGAGGAATTTTAGGAAGTTCTCACAGGATTTCAAGGAGATTTCAAGGGATTTCCGGAAGGTTTTGAGGGATTTCGGAAGATTTTATGACAAGTGTACACCAGATTTCAGGAGTTGGTAACCCCTCGACATAATCCAATCAATAGAAATACAAATGTCGACACCAAACGTTCGAAGCTCACTTCGATACGGATTCCACAGTGCTAACAATCATTCTTCAACAGAATTATTCCGAAATAATCGATGAATGTAATTCGTGCTAACTTTCAGAATTTAAAGATGAAGTTGAAAGAAGAAGCTTAAGACCAACAAACACCTTTTTTATCCATCCTGACTTGGTTTTTCGTGGCTTCCCACACAGTCCTCGGGGATAATGCTTGGATGAAGTACTAATTGGCCACGACCTTTAATTAGTAGAGTGATAGGCCTGATTATAACATTAAAGGCATATCACTCATTTTTGTCTTTGTCCATTTTGTATGATGATGAACTTTACATCTGCTGATAATGGAAAGAAGTGATCATTGCCCAAGAGACTTGCTTCAAAGTGGAAGATATCAACATTCGTGTGTTTTGTGTCCGGATACATATCACAGAAACAGTCATAATGTGTTCCGGACATTCGGAAACTGAAAGACTTTTATCTAATCAAAATGGGGTGATAAGATTGCCCTTGTGGTGCCCCGTCCAAATGAACCTACTTTTCATCCATAGCCAATTAATAGGAGAACAATGATTTTTTATCAAGTTTCGATGTAATTTAAAAAAAAAGAATAATAGAACATCTATGGTAGGCTTACTTTATTACTTTATGTGCGTTATAGTGATGATTATGAAAGGCTATCATAGGAGTCATAGAAATCACATGGTAATTATGACTGATATTCATGGTTTCATATACGTCAAAACATTGAATATCGATAAGAAAATATTGTCTTCATTTAAATACTTCATTTCATGAAATTCGAATCGATATAACTGTAGTGATCATAATGATGATAATAATATTAGTAATAATAATAATTATTCATTGCATTATTGTAAAGAGACAACCACTCATGGGTGCATTGATTCATTGAAATAAATCTGTGTGAGTATTGAAATTCGTCAAGGTTTCATACTATATGAAATTGAATGAAATGCACGTGAATTTACATCACGAAGTCAAATGAAATATCTACTTCTAGGGGGTATAGCCCTAGTGAAACACAGTTAATTAATGGTCGGACTTGATATTTAATTCCCAATTACTTATTGGAGTTATATATCTGAAACTTTCAACAAATGTTTTTTGTGAACTGGTAAATGTTGAAAATGAAAAAAATTATTCAGAATGGAGTCAATTTTTTTTAATCAATTTTTTACAATGATCATCTTTTTATAACATGATGAGATGGAAAACAGAACAATAATTTCAAATTTGTAGTTACACAGTTTAAATTTCAGTATGATGTTAGTGATACCATCAGTTATGATGCAAACTGAAAAAAAAATTATCTGATGCAAAATCAATCATTTGTGTAATATTTGATATTATATTGGAAAAATGTACAATTTTTGATGACATTAACATACCTGAAATGAATAATTTGATCTTGATCTTCACCATTCTAGTTACCATTTTACCTCTTGTATAAATACAGGTTTTGCCCAAATTCTATGAAGATCGGTTGAATATTTCCTGAGTTATAATGTTTTTGGTTAAGAAAATGATAAAGATTGAGATAAATCGAATCGAAGTCAAGCCCCACCACTATACGCATTGCCATCCTTTCAGACTGCGACTGTGTAGTAAATCAACCATTTAAGATTCTGGACAATTCTTCTCGAATAACAGCTATATACACTTCAAAGAAAAATTAAAAAATATAAAAAATATTTTCCAATTTTGAAATATTTTCTCTAGGGCTACCCCCTTGAGGTGTCATAATTTCATGACAGTGATACAGCTTATTTGAAATATCAGCTTGAATGGTCAGTCAATATGAAAATAAAATGCAATAAATGCAGTTTATATTCAACAATTTAATATAATATGTTGTTATTAATCAACTCTCGATTCATATTGTAAGCTTCTGGTTTTGAATTCGAATGAATTCATTTCAATATCTTTGAAACAATTTTTTGTAGTATACATGTCGTACAGGTAACCATACCGGAAGTGAAGCGTTTCAATGGAGACATTTTATTGAGATCGAAACCAAATGATTGAATAAAACTCGATGACACACACATACACATACAGAACCACATAAAACTACGGTGTGATTGATACGATTTCTATAATATCATTGTAATATTTTTTCATGAGTGGAACTTCAAAATTTTCGAATCGAATCGAAAAATATGAAATTATATAAAATTAGCGCGGTTCAGTGATTCAATTATTGAAAACTAGAAACAGCCTCCAGAGTGAAGAATACAAAATTAGAAGTTAATCTGATAGCTTCATACACTATAAATCAGCAATTTAGTTATATCAATTATGTGAATGTGAGTACGACCTTCGAGGGATTAAATTAAGTACATATAGGCTATACACATTTTCGAATACACTATATAAAACATCATTAGCTATTGTAATTATGATCAACTATTTTGAAACAATATCCATAGGCCCACAACGTAAAGGTGCAGATAAAACAGTGAAAAAGAATTGCTATACAACAATTAATTACATTTATCTTTGACCGTTTACATCTGGCATAAGTGGTAAGCGTAATAAGAGTAAGACATTGTTTTCCAAAGAACCTCTAGTCTAATATTCCATATCATTATGAATATCATAGATTGGAATAATTTCATAGCAAGTGACATAGTGATGTACAAACAAGGAGCTCAGGCGATAGAGCACTGGTACATGATTCAGGAGACTATAATAGTCGATCCCACCCTGGTTGAGGTTCCCTCTTCCAAAGAATGGATGATTTGAATCACCGTATTCACTCAGCTACTGTGCCGGTGAGACCATGTTCCCTCATTGACAGGTATCCTATGAAACCTTACTTCCTGATCACATATACATGGTTAGGTGTGTACACAAGTCTGGTTACTACAGTTCTTGTAATGTGTTCAATATTGACACTTTATTTCCGACAATTTCTTGAGATGATGACAGCGTGAATAACTCATATTCATCAATCAATCAAAATTGCATGACAACTTGCACCGTTGACAAATTTAAAACTTCTGCGTCAAAGCATAAGATAAAATATAGAACATGAGATTATAGCGAAGACAATAATCGATTGCAAAAATTGATAAATTGAATTAATTATCATTGTGTGTGATGTTCTAAGCTTGGGTTCTTATGGGACAAATGTTGGCTCACAATCAGAATATCATTTAAATCTCAATCTAAATCCTCAAAGAGAATGCATCGGTCGTTAATTCAATCCAGCTCGAACGAAGACATTAGTCGAAATACAATAGTTTGGGTGTTTCTTTTAATGTCCTCTTGATTACCTTCATGACCCACCCTTGCAAGTATAGCAGTTCGTAAGTCGATGATTCTCAATCTCTTAACCTGTAGATAAATCTGGGCTAATCCATGCAATTACAGAGTACAGTGTTAAGATCTTCATCAATCAACGTCGCATTCCAACAACTACCATTTGTGTTTCAAACAGCTGAACAGAGACCTAACAAACACTAAGCCACTACTCCGACGATCTGTAAGAAATGCATCGTGATCCTAATGATGTAGTCGGAATAAGTCATTATTGAAATGTGAAATTGTTGTCGACTTGATAACATATCAATATGAATATATATACAGATTACAGACATAAATGCTCCCCAACGAGGAATCATCAAATAGTAATTGTATTCGCCGAATATATACTGGTTTCTACTGTCGGTACTTCATTCTACTAGCAAAGTAAGAAGCGTTCAAGAAGAATCGTCGATAGGCTCAGACGAAGATCTAGCGATCTATCAGTGGAAATAGTCAGGTAATATTTAATGAAGAAGAAAGCAGCAAGGTTTTACATCATTGTGGGAACGGAAATAAGGTTGATGCCGTTGAAAAGCTGGCTAAGTAGCTCTGGCATGTGAAGGACAACCATGTATGTGACACTTTGTAGCGATAGAGGAAAACAAACGTCAGCTTGCAAATACAGTTGTTTCTACATTAGAAGTATACTTGCTATCAATCTGGCACATGTCATTCTTCTGCAAGAAAGATATAACAACCAAACAGCAAATATCTTGAGGAGAAAACTGACCATTTTGCTTTCGAAACGATTTGCATAGATCTAGTGCATTCATCAGTCTCCCATAGTTGTCCTCATACTCCTAATGGTGAATCTGGTTGTTACACATTTGCATACTGCAACGTGACGGATTTGTTTGAAAAGATGTCAAATGCCTTGAAGGAATAGTAAGGTTCGATCTTATGGCTGATGTAAGGAAATGAGAGAGACAAAGTCAGGTTATGGTAAGTGGCGAGCAACTTTGGCAGATAAACGAAGCACTTGTTCAACTTGGAAGTATAGTAGAGAGTGCACTTTGGTGGTCGAAACTCGAGAAAAACGAGATAAAAGTCAGGATAATAATTAATGCTGTTTTGAGTTTGACACATTCGTATTCAAGAAGAGTGAAGATATTATAAGACGTTTCTTGGGATGGAAGATTATTTTTGAAGTGATACCGATACAGCGTATGGTAATCAATATTTTGACTCAAAGTGAAGACATGGCCGATAATTATAGGACAGGAACAAATTGATGTGATGGTCGCTCAAAAGTGATTATAGTGATAAAGAAACACTGCGTGAAAATTACCGAAGGCCACCAACTTTAGACGAGTTCAAAATGAGTGTTATTACTTTCATTAATATAAGTCAGTATATTATGTAGCTCTCATTAATGGTGGAGGGGTTTTACTACCCGCGTCTTCATGTAAACCAATAAAATAATACCACTTCTGGCCAACAATGTGTTATCCATTGCGTCAATCTGGTGCTATTCATAATGAGTTGCAGCTTTTCTAGATCGAACTCGAGAAAAAGCGACAAGACATGCTTATAAATCGCCTCATCGGAGAACGAACACAGTAGCTGCGAAAGCTGATTATTATAATATGCTTTCTTAACATGTCCAAGAAAATAAAATACTTTGCAGGTGACAAAATATTTTATACCAAATAATTAATTATCTAGTTTTCAACTGAACACTCACACTGTACGATTGGATTACAGACACATATTGATTTGATGTACAGAACGTACGTAGCCTATTTGACAGGTAAATTAAACTTGTAGTGAAGAGAAGAGCCAAACATGTGACATTTTATACGATAACCACACGTTTCGTATGCCATTTTAGAACTGGAAGAACTGTATCAATTCTTATGACAGAATGAAATTTGCTTCACATAGTTTTAACGTACAGGTGTACATTCACGTTCCATGCCCAAACTTGGTTCCTTCTATGACATTGATGGTGAATGGGTTTTTAATAACCTCTCTCTAGGAGACTATATATCAAAGCCAGCAAAACCCAACAAAGAACTCAACGCGTATTAACTAACCGCCAGTAACCAGTAGCATAGTCTTCAATCTCAATCATTTATGATCTCGACTTCAAATTTCTTTCAGTTCTGAATAATTATATACTCTGAATTATCAAAAATATATGTTTCTGTATGAAAGAATCTCATTTGAAATCATCTTATGTAGATCAACTCTTCAACCAAAGTTTTTGGTGAATCAGTCTTTTTGTACAAATACAAAATGAAGCATCATTTTTTATTCTGAAGAAAAATTGTAAATTTTGCACATACTGGCCTGATTGACCAAGCGAGACGAGAAGAATGGAAGAGTCGAAACGCAACTCATAATCCTAATCAGATGATTTGCTATAATCACTTCTAACAGAACAACAACGTCACTCGCCAAGTGACGTTTAAATACCGGTTAGTTGTCAAGCCAATATAGTACATCCAACCACTGTTCAGCCAGCCAGTCAGTCAGTCTAAGAACTCAGTGCCGAGTCTTGGTCAAAGTGTTCGTTATCTGATCCAGCAAGAAAATTACTTTTCTCCATACACAATCAAAACCAGATAAATTCATAACAGATAAAAATGTCAGTTCATTCTCAAGCGTGATTTCCATTACGTTATGTGATATGACCCTATACGAGGTAGGCCTATATATACATCGCGAGGACTGTGATCAACTTCCGCGAATAATCCTGCACAACCGATACGTATTAAATATAACTATTTTTGTTGTTGTTGTTATAATAAGACGGTTCTTCTCTGGTGGTCTACTTTTGACCAGAATGTCATTGGCATTCAATATACTTCAGATGATGGGCACAGAATAAGAGTACTAGCTACAATATATAGAACGTTTCAAACAGATACCGACTTGGCTTGATGTATTATAGTGAAGACTAACACAATTGCTGTCCCTGAGTGGTGGACCTATAAAATGTACACTGGTAGACAGTCAGTCGTTCTCTGGACTTAATTACTTGGTTACAATGAGATACGATGTTATATTCAATGGTAAAAAAATATTCGACTATATACGACAGATGTTCAGGGATTTTTTCCCCGACACGAAATTATTAGAGAGAGTCACCATTCTTTCAGTTGATTTGAAACTGAAATTGAAAAGTTTTTCACAGCGTATGCAGTGGTATTCAATGTTGTTCGATTTCAGTATGGTTAGAAGTGAACTGAATTGCTACATTGAGTTCTATTACAGAACACATTCCAATTTTGAAATTCAAAGTGGATGGAAATACAAATACAATCTTATTTTGACTCTGGTATATACATTGTCCCCATTCAATATATTATTCTAATAGCACATCCCACGGGATTTTTTTTTTTAAATGATATAACAACTAACGTCATTGATGACTTTGATCAGGTATAGTATCAACAATTCAACATAACAGAAACACAATATACAGATTAGATCACTGACCCCAGAGAAATATTGTCAGTCAAAGTCTGATCAAGATACCACATTTACACTGAGCTCCTGAATAAATGAAAACACTAGCTGGGCAATAGATTTAAGACAGCCATATTCAAAAAAAGATGACGCTATAAGTTCATAGTGATGGTGGAACGATTTTTTTATCTCATCTCTCTTTGCAAAATGAAGAGTCAAGATTTGAAGTGCTATACGCGCCTTCCTTGGTGGATACGATGTCACTTATTACACAAAAAAGTGAGAAAAGAAAGAGGTATGTAGGTGATGGCTTGTTCAATCTATTATTTAATTGCATGTATTTTGAGCTACGACAAACCATGAATTCGCTTCCATTAAATTTACACAAAAAAGTGAGAAAAAAAGAGGTATGTAGGTGATGGCTTGTTCGATCTATTATTTAATTGCATGTATTTTGAGCTACGACAAACCATGAATTCGCTTCTATTAAATTTGTCGAGAAATTTTCAATATTGTTCATTTCGATATATTTTCAGATTAAATATATGCACACTGAAATTGCATGCGTTAACCATTCTATTGAACACTCACACATTCTTCAAACTGAGTGAAAAAAAGAAAAAGAATCAAATGCAGGTAAATAAATTATATTCACATTAGTACATAAAATAATCGTTCTAAAATCTACAGTCCAATCAACATCTTTTTTCAACTGAACCTACATAATTCATTGATTATGTTACATGATAATAATAATTTATTGTAATTTAAACTAGATTTTGAATTTTCTGAACAATGTAGATACTTGAGTTGCATGAGAATTTTAATACAATTCTAAAATCTAGCATTTTCTCTTTATTATTATTAACTATTGTGAAACTGTAGTCTCATGTACGTACTGTACATGAAACTAAACTCTATGGTCTTAATATGCTTGGCCATAATCTTTCACTACATTTGACAACCGGTTTCAAACACCAATGAAACTTTTAATCAGCTACAGCATATAACACAATATTCAACACCTACATTTTCTTACCGAATGAAATGAACAAAATATACATATAATGATACGAGTGTGCAACAGTTGGTACGTGATTTCAATTGATCATAGTACACTCATTATCATTGAAATTGTATATTGAATTAATCATACACATTGTTCCGTGTGAAAATTGATTATTTGAAATCTACTTGGATTCGAATATTGATGAACTTATGGAGCGATTAATAAACTTCGTAATTTGAAAACACACACACACGCATATATATATATATATATATATATATATATATATATATATATATATATATATATATATATATATATATATATATATATATATATATATATATATATATATATATATATATATATATATATATATATGTATATATATATATATATGTATATATAAATATATATACATATATATATATATATATATATATATATATATATATATACATATATATATATATATATATATATATATATATATATATATATATATGTATATATATATATATATATATATATATATATATATATATATATATATATTTATATATGAATATATATATATATATATATATATATATATATATATATATATATATATATATATATATATGTATATATATATATATATATATATATATATATATATATATATATATATATATATATATATATATATATATATATATATATGTATATATATATAGATATATATATATATATATATATATATATATATATATATATATATATATATATATTTATATATATATATATATATATATATATATATATATATATATATATATATATGTATATATAAATATGAGAATGATAAATATTTCAGGTTGAAATCGTTAGATTTATGAATACATTTCTTTATTCAAAGTAACCTGACGTTTCAACTGGATATCACCAGTCTTCATCGAAGGAATTGACAAGACTTCTGAGAGGAAGAAATGCTTCCGAAAAACAACACAAAAACAAGCAGCAAACATACAAAATAATACACGAATGGAAACAGAGTTTAATGATCACAAACAAAACTATACAACAAATCTCAGAGCATATAGAAAACACGAATCATTGTAAGTAGACTTCAGAGTTTCTATATGCTCTGAGATTTTTATAGATTTATCTATGTTTATTAGGCTCAGTTTTTAATTTGTATCCATTATTCATGACTGCTGATTGCTGGTTGTATTGCTTTCTGAGAGCATTTCTTTCTCTCAGAAGTCCTGTGAAGTATTTTGATGAAGACTATAAGTGTTATCCAGTTTTATACGTTGAGTTTCTATAAATAAATTGAACTGTTCTACCCTGGAATATTCTCATTTTCAAATACTATGACCATCGTATTGAAATTCCGTCTAAACACACACACTCACACACATATATATATATATATATATATATATATATATATATATATATATATATATATATATATATATATATATATATATATATATATATATTTAAAAACGTGATGGTAATTATCTTAAAAAAATGAGACATTGTTCCTACAATCTTTTGGGTCTCCACTTTCCGTTCAGGCAGACATCCGCATTACTTTAAAGAACAGAATGCATTTAATTCTGCTGGTGAAATAGACAGACTGTTGAAAGAAATCTGCGTAACTTTTACACTACCCAATTCAGTTTTTCATGTGAAAACAAATTGCTACCGTGCGACAAATAATCTGAATTCTTTCTGTAAACCTCATCTCGTTTGTGTCTAAGTGGACGCACACAGCGATAAATCGATGTTATAAAATGGTGACATTCTATTCAATATGATGAAATAGTCATGAGGCGGTAGACACGCTAATTTTGTCTAACGCTTTGAAATAAAAGAGGACACATTATCATATTCTCAAATGCCACCCACTGAATAATGTAGAAGCGGTATCTCTCTTCATTCCTGGGCAGGTGGTATGACCCTTGACCTGTGACTGGCTTGCAAAAGCTTTGAATAAGGACCGACGAAATCTAATATATAGATAATAATACTTACAAATTGAACACGGACAAACTTGGTGATGGGCAGCAAAACTTTCAGTTTTGAAAGTTTCGTAAGTTTACGAAAGTTTCGGAAACTTTTCACGGTATGTCAGAAATTTCAGAAATTTTTGAAAATTCAGAATGAAATGACTAACTTCCTTTGGTGGACTGAGTTAATGCCACTATATCACTTGTTTCTGTTTTACCTCGACTATCTGATGGTTTTACCAAGATAACACCAACTAGCTGTATGGCAATGAGTAATTTCTTTAATATTTTGAGGGTAGATCAGTTTTGTCTTCCTTAACCTAAAAACCATTCAAACCAGATTACAAAAATATGGTGAAGAAGAAAGGACAAATATGGAAATACTGCGAATATATGGGCATGGGCCCGATAATGAAACAAGTGAAATGTGAATTCGGCAAATTGAAATTTCGTTCGAATGCAACAAGGATGCAACAGCATACATTTGCCTTACAAATACAAATCCCGTCTTTTTCCCGTAAATTTAAAACAATTCCGTGACTTTCATAAGTTCCACGAAACTTTCAACGAAAGTTTCATCAAAGATAAATTCCCGAAATTGGCCCATCACTATAGATAAACTACAGATCAAGTTTTGTATAGAAGGAGAAATCTACATTTCCCGATAACTATACGTGTGACTGCCTCTCCATCTAAAAATGAATTGAAACCAGTATTTACATTTTGGTGTAGAACACAATTCCAAAATCTTCATTTTCGTGTAGAGTTTGAACCAATGGAAAAGTCCGTTTTCTGTTTGACTGATGGCGGATTAATTCTATGTAATGTTACAAGGTTGACTGGTTCAGGCCGGTTGAAAATGGATCATTTGAATTAAGAAACAACTGGTTCATCCACTCGGTTTCAGTAAAGAGCATTGAATGATTTTTCATTAGTTCATCTATATTTTGATAATGATAGATGAATACTTCCGTATCAAGTGACAGTTGATGGGTTGAAATTCTGAGTAATTCAAAACATCTATATTTTCAGTTCAGGTGAAAGTAGGCCTACGGACAGAAAGAACAAAATGATATGATATTGTATGTTTCGAATTAATTTTGTGAAACCGTATAAATGTTCGACAATTTTTCTTCATATATTTTGCATCTCCACACATGCCCTTCATAATTTTTCACAATTTTTCTGAGCTTATATCGGATTCAAAAAACCTGGCTCCCAAGTCAAAATATCGGTTGAAATTTCTGAATTTTTTTTTTTTTTTTTTTTAATAACATCGAAACTTGATACAAAATCATTGTTCCCCAATTAAGGCTATGGATGAAAGATAGGATCGTTTGGACGGGGCACCACAAGGGCAATCTTACCACCCCATTTTGATTATTCAAAACTAATGAACTTCAACACCAGGACTGCGCTGTCTGTGACCATAATTTTTCGCCGTAGATAAAAGTCTTTCAGTATAAACACACGAATGTTGATATCTTCCACTTTGAACTAATTCTCTTGGGCAATGATTACTTCTTTCCCTTGACAGCAGATGTAAAATTGATTATTATACAAAAAGCACAAATTAAATTAGTGATAGGCCTACAATGTTATAATTAGGCCTAATGTTATAATTCTGAAAATCGTGATGAAATGGAATATGACCTATTTTTTGTGGGAGAATCATTATTCGGGTTATGGCACACTGACGTAATCGTACTAACCAAGATGCATTGAGGGTTGCGTTTGTTTGCGGCCAGGAGATGGTGCCTTCATTTATTTTGAAAACACGTACCATACCGTGAGGACTTTTCTGTGTAATATGGATCGCTGCTCTATCTGGTGGTGTTTTGTAGAAACGGCTGATAGGCTGACAAACTTGATGCCAGCGAGCCGGCCTTGAACGTAACGTTAGTTCTTTTGATCACCACTTATCTACGCACGGTCAATAGTACTTTAAACGTGGACCGTGAATCGGAACATATTTTTAACATGGAAGGGATAGGAAGTGAGGACAACATCTCCAACGGGCAAACGCAACCCTCAATGCATCTTGGTACTGACATATATTCTCATCGCATTCTCATTGCATTGTGCCTGTTCATAGTCCACTTCTGTCTCTTTGGCATTGTTTCACTACAATTTAAAATGTTTGCAGTCGAACTTGGAGGAAAGCTTTTCTTTCATTCTCTGTCATGCACAGTGATGCGAGTTCCTGAGCATGGGACTGTGGAGCACATGGACATGGAAGCATGTATTCAAGCATGGGCTAAATTATCAGAGCTCCGGGCAAAAAAACAGCTAATATACGTTTAGTTCAGTTTTAGCTCGGTGTATTTCAAATAACAAATACACTTTCATTTAGAGATATATTCACATTTATATTGAGTTCAACGACGCACTGTACTAATGACAATGATCCATTCACATCGGTGAATGATAGCTATAGCCTATGTGATATGATTAGATTATTGGATCAGATGTTATTTTATCAGGTGTTTTTGAATACCGTTGTGGAAAAGAGTCAGCCGTGGTCTATTGTTGAGGAACCATACCTGTATTGAGCTGAACGTCAGAGGAAAATCACGAGGAAAAACCATTCAGGATGGTCGACCATGGCGGGAGTCGAGCCCCGGTCTCCTGAATGATCGTTCAGTCTGCTACCACTCGACCACTCTCGACCACTCGTCCCAGGATATATAAAAATAGATACTAAATATATGTATATATATATATATATATATATATATATATATATATATATATATATATATATATATATATATATATATATATATATATATATATATATATATATATATATATATATATATGAATATATATATAATATATATATATATATATATATATATATATATATATATATATAATTAATATATATATATATATATATTTATATATATATATATATATATATATATATATATATATATATATATGTACATTGTTCAACCATGGATGAATGAATGAATTAATATTAGGGTTTCAAGGCGCACCCAACAGCGAGGTCATTTAGCGCCTGTCAAAATAAGATAAACCATTCGATGGAATTTAATGAATTTTTCCGGTTTGGAAAAAAGTAAATTTAGTAAAAAAACTGAACTATAATAACTTAAAATGGAATGACACCCTCATTCTAACATATCTATTGGACCTCAGACCATACAATCATCTCTAATCATTCAAATCATTTACTTGGCTCATATATTTATGGATAGGTCCGTTAAAACCACCTTTTTTTCACGACTCCATAATTATATAATATAGGCCCTAATCATGATCCATCTCCGATTCCTGCTTATCGAATCATGCTTCAGTCACTATTCAAGTTTATTTTCCCACTCACATTTATCCACCAGCTCAATGTTTCATTTACTTGTATTGTTTTATTCTGTATATGACCTAAATGGTTATAAAATGTACGTGAGTGATAGTAACTTTCACGATATTCTGCAATCATTCTCTTGTCCTTATATATTGGAGAAAATTCATTCCACTGTCTACCTCCTTCAGGACCTATATTCTCGAGATGTATGAAATGTGGTTCATTTCGTTGAAATTCCAATAACTCCTCTGAAAATGAGTGATAATGCTATCTCATCTCATTCCACAAATTACAACTCACATTTCATGAATCTCGGGAATAAGGTTCCAGCTGGAGTTGTGGAAATGAGTTGACCCATTTCACAATTTTTTACGTTTTAATTCATTAGATCTAAGTAAAAAAAAATAGAAAAATCCACATCATGCAACCCTGTAGAATGCCATGTGGAAGCCTACATGTGACATTGATGTACGTCGCCTACGCAGGTGTTACGTAATGCAATTATAACATATATCTTATAGATATGAACACAACAGTGTTCATTCCACGCTCAGTTGGGTGACAAAATATGATTAGTGTAAACCTTGATCTGTCAATAGCTGAGCTGTCACAGTTTCTTCATCCGGCCTTCTGCATGCGCGCCAATTTCGTAGAAATCTGAAGCCTTCATCAAAGTTGATGATTGATTAATAGAATAACACAGATCATAATTGCATATTCAATTGATTATTTTTTTAATTGTATAAATTGACTTTCATTAGTCACAACCGAACCCTAAATTCCAGTCTGTTTTAAATTGATATAGGTCTATGCTTATACTTGCTGAACTCAAATGGATTATGCCATACAATAATATCAAAAACAAGAGGAGGTATCGGTATTAATATTTACTGAATGCAAAAAATATATTCCGCAGTATGATCATTATACGCATGGAGTAAACTTTTTGGATCTGAAGATTATATAATATATTTGATTTATCTACACGTGAGTAGAAAATACAGAATTGAATATGAATCTACTTTGTCAAGCATGTATATATATATATATATATATATATATATATATATATATATATATATATATATATATATATATATATATATATATATATATAATATATATATATATATATATATATATATATATATATATATATATATCAAATAAATATATATATATATATTAATATATATATATATATATATATATATATATATATATATATATATATATTAATATATATAAAAAATTATAATTTTTTGATTTTTGATTTTACCGTGTCATTCAGCGACACAGACAATCTTGATATTTAGAAGATCATTGAAATCAGTATACACATCAGAATTTATACATTTTTCCACAGAATCAGAATCAGTACACATGGAAAATAACATTTTCATTCTATAATGCCAATTCGAAATGGATCATTCAGCCCAAACAATGTGACTCATACAACGACCGATAGCACTGGGGCAACGACACATTTCAACATCTAGCCATTAGCCATACCATATATACAAATGTGATCAAAGTACTTTCCTGCTTCGACTTACCGGTGATTCATGTATCAAATTAAATAATGCAGATTCATTTTTTATCGTCCAAATTGTGCTATTCCACACAAAGTGGAATTACCGCCGTTCTCCAGTTGTTGAAATACGATTAGATACTGGCCGATCTTATTATGCACGTACGTACAGTAAAATGTCTCGCAATGCAAATCGGCATAGGTGACATCTGAATGTACAATATATGCATTGCGGTATAAGAGCGCGTATTTCTACGCATCACAAGTGCAAGAAGGTCATCGAATTATAGTCTATAGCTTTTGTATTGTCTGGTCACTGTTTCATACGCCATTTATTATCCGTGAAGGTTTTGGTCTTGGTTGGTAAAAGGGGTGACATGCCATGTATGACATTCTGCTTCTAGTGAATGATGAAATACGACTTTTTTGCGATCCTATCTTCAGGTTAAAACACATAGTTGTAGATTCAGTTTTGAACTATGAGGTGGCTATTCTAGATTCAGGTAGTAATACTAACAGATTTTTGTCAAGGAATATTTGTTTTTCTGATATCTAACACACTGCTCCAGCTGCATGCCTATTGGAATGTACTTCATTTGTCATTGAATTATATTTCATCACAATGATCTCTCAGGCATACACTCGATATATGAGAGAATTTCATGAAAATTGAAAATTGAAACTCGTAATTGATGTACAGAATATTAAGCACTTCTTGCGACTACCAGCACTATAATTCAAAAACACTCGATAGAATAACATTTCAATAAATATAATGGAATTATATTGGAATATAATATAATGGAATTAAATTCCATTATATTGATCTCTTAGGCATACACTTGATATATGAGAGAATTTCATGAA
>OZ023327.1:3864381-3876881 GCA_964007535.1 Brachyptera risi | reverse complement strand
GCCATTTAATAAAAATCTAGATACAAATATTAACTTGAAAAGTCATGAAAATGAATGCTTACATAGTTTAACTGAGAACTGTAATTGTATCGACTTAATTGAAAATGTACCGACACATGTATATCTAGGTGTTGTGATTGACAGGTTATTCTCTTGGAGACCTCACATTGACACTCTTTGTAGAAGATTGCGGTCTTGCTCATATCAACTTTTTGTTCTTAAAGATATATTGCCTTTCAAAACCTTACATTCTGTATATAATGCGTTAGCAGAGTCCTTGTTGCTGTATGGCTTGCTATCCTGGAGAAGTGCTTCTGATGGACACCTTCAGCGTGTGATAGTAATTCAGAATCGCATAATCAGAACTATTACACCCCCCATGGCTCATAGCTCTATAAAAAATTATTATAAAATGTGTGACCTTCTACCCCTAAAAGACCAGTTCATGTATAGAATTCTAATCAGATATTATTTCAATAGTGATCATAAAATGAAATTTGGACATAGTGCTAACACCCACCTTCAGCAGAGAACAACATACGTAGTGCCACCTTTCATCAATAAATACGGTAAAAGAATGTTAGGTTTAGTTATACCATCGATATTTAATCAGTTGCCACCGAATCTTACTAGTTCATCTACCTATCAAGAAATAAAGAGAGTACTACGAACTTGGCTTATCGATAGGTGATTATGTTTTTCCTTTCCTTAGAAACTCAGAATTTTCTTGAATTAAGTTTATTGTGTTTATATATTTTGTTTTTTCGTTTTTTTTAGTAATCAATGGATGTTTTTTATTCAGAAATTGAACCAAGTAGAAGAATTGTCGAATTATTTGTTAAGAATGAACCTTTCATTTTCATTTTAGTGTTATGTTACAATTTCAATCACGGGTAAAATGTTTAATATGTTTAAGTTTGTGTGATAAGTGGTACAATAACACATGAAGTTACATCATGTTCACTCTATGTAGTATGTTAATACTTGGCTACAGACAAGTCTCATCAGAGGCTTTGTAGGATATTTAGTAGCAGAGTTCCTGATTTTATAATTTGTACTAAAAATGTGTGAATAAAAAAAAAACTGTTAAAAACCGAACTGCAGAATTTAAAAAAAATCTAGGTAACAAGAAGACAATTATTCCTCTAGAGCAGCACGGGGTACATGAAATCCCGTGTGGTGAGTGTGATAGAAGTTACGTTGGACAAACAGAAAAGAGGATTTCGGCGAGAAATGTGGGACATGAAAGGAATCTAAGATGAAAAATGAAAACATCAGCACTGTCACAACATCACATAGACACTGGACATGTGATTGACTTCTCCAGAGTAAAATTATTGGCCATTGAGGACAAAATTATTCCTCGATCAGTCCGAGAATCAATTGAAATTGAAAAGAGGACAGAAAACCTCAGGAAAAGGGACGACGGAAAAGATTTTCCATCTGCCTGGAAACCCCTTCTTCATGAAAAAGAATAATGGCGAAGAATCCCACAGAAAAGTCAATCCAGAGAGCCAGATCGCAACCTGTATGGATAGTTGGAAGAAGGAAGAAAGGCGTGAGAGAGAGTTATCAGATTTCCAGCAAAGTACGGAAGACACTCAGAAGTCATCAAAGCACCTCAGGTTCTCGCTGATTTTTATTTTCATTTTTATTTTTTATTTTTTTTATCACCGCTCCGAATATTCTTTACACTCTTTGCATTCCTTGTGTTTTACATAGATCATGATGTTTTGTAATGATTTATGGTGACTTTGTATTCATTTTGAGTCTTGAATTCACAGGAGGCCGAGTATCATAAGAGGAGGCTATGACTGAATTTATATAAGTAGTGAGTGAGCTTATTATTGTCATCTGATGAGGTAGATATTTTTTATTAACTTTGGAAATAGTTATGAAAATTAGTCAATTAATTTGTCCTTCTGACCATTGTAATTTCACCTTGATGGTGCCCGGACAAATACGGGCAAAACGTTGGTCGTTCAATAATAAAATGGTAATCCATGAAAGAACCCAAAAGATGTGTTCATTACCATATAAATATATATATATATATATATATATATATATATATATATATATATATATTCATATATATATATATATATATATATATATATATATATATATATATATATATATATATATATATGTATTTTTTTTTAATGTATATATACATATATATATATATATATATATATATATATATATATATATATATATATATATATAGATGTATATATAATATATATATATATACACATATATATATAAATATATATATATATATGTATATATATATATATATATATATATATATATATATATTCATATATATATATATATATATATATATATATATATATATATATATATATATATATATATATATATATATATATATATATATATATTTGTATTTTTTTTTTATGTATATATACATATATATATATATATATATATATATATATATATATATATATATATATATATATTTGTATTTTTTTTTGATGTATATATACATATATATATATATATATATATATATATATATATAGATGTATATATAATATATATATATACACATATATATATATAAATATATATATATATATATATATATATGTATATATATATATATATATATATATATATATATATATATATATATATATATATATATATATATATGTATATATATATATATATATATATATATATATATATATATATATATATATATATATATATACATGGGCCGTACTCATATATGCATTTTTTTTCGGCATAATGTGAAGTTTTCAAACCATTTGAGTATGCGCTATTTAATCGATTATCAATTCAATTCCTCCAATGTTGTTGTGCTGGGACTTTCGGATATAATCGTTATCTCTTGAAACTTGAAACTAGTTCGACCTCCACAACGGCCATGATTAATAATGCCCATGATATCAAGTTTCTCTCAATTATACATTGAAAAAACTATCCTCTCTCGTATGAGGCTATTTTTATGCTAATTCTCACATATTAAATTTTATATTTCTTAATGACTTAATTATAAATTGAACTAAAAAATACTCCAGCACTAATGATCAGGTAATTTATGATTTCGTTTCGAAAGAAAAAGATGAGGATAATTCGAAGTCATTCCATTCCAAGCGACATTAATTGTTTGGACAATCATGAGTCTATGACTATTTCATAGCCCGATTGAAATGCGATCAATTCGCATACGGTGACAGCTGATTTTGTTTCTTCCACTGTTATTAGAGAGGTGAAACGGGGCCGTTAACAACAGAAATAATAACGAGAAAAAAAACAATGAATAATTTTACCAAGTATATTTGTTTTCCTTCAATATGTCATGAAAGTGATCACTACACCTGAGTAAATTGGATACAAATACGAAACAAAACAAAAACAAAAATCGTAATTCAATGGTTCCATCCTATTCCCATTATCTATTAAATTTTTTTATCCATTCCGAAATGAAAACTACTGAACAGGAGCATGAACGAAAATCAAAATAATAGTCCACTTTCGATATTAATGATCACGAATATTTATTCAATCAGCTTCCATTACGAGGGTTCATTGATAATTGCAGATTTCTATGTCTATGGTTGAAGCGAGAGACAATGAGAGCTATCTTGTCTTGCTCTCATTATGCGGGTTCGCTATGCGTATATACATATATATATATATATATATATATATATATATATATATATATATATATATATATATATATATATATATATATATATGAATAAATATATATATATATATATATATATATATATATATATATATATATATATATATATATATATATGTATATATACATATGAATATATATATATATATATATATATATATATATATATATATATATATATATATATATATATATATATATATATATATATATATATATATATATATATATATATATATATATATATGTGTATATATTATACTTCCGTGTGAAAGTGAACTGCAATCACAATTGCAAATATCAGCGATAACGATCTGCTGATCTGAATGTCAGAAGATAGACGGCTAATCGAAATGCTACTTAGTATCAACGCAGACAAGTCTCGCATAGTTCTCTCAGGCCATGAGCTAGATAACGCAGCGTATAATCGACTGACAATTCCATCAGGATGGTAATGAAATGTCAATTTAATGGCCATTCATACAATGGCATTAATGCTTTGAATGGAATGAAATTAGTTATGTGTTTGCGATTATATATTAGTCATGTCGATTGAGAATAGCTTGCGTATTGCGTTGAGGTACATGACTAATGTGCTGAAATTCTTATATTAATTAGTGGTAGTATATAGCAATGGATCGATTGAGAGTGCTGATTCCTTTTTCAAAATGGTGAAAAATATAGTACATAGCCTTCCATGGTAAATCAACACATTTTTCACAGAATATGAATGTTTCATACCGAGTGGCCGAGTGGTAACACGCTGAACCGTCATTCGGGAGACCGGGGTTCGATTCCCGCCATGGTCGACCATCCTGACAGGGTTTTTTCGTGGTTGGTTTCCCTCTGTCGTTCAGGTCGATACTGGGATGGTTGCTTAACAACAGGCCACGACCGACTTCCTCCCACTATCCAAAAACAACTAATAAAATAACCTTTCATCTCATCATCCCACCATCTCATTCATCATCCACCGACGTCAATAGATCGTAGCCATCAGTATAGTACGTCGTCAAAAAACCCAATATAATAATAACAATATAATGAGAATGTTTCATTTCAAATTCAATATAGTGTTCATAAGTGTGTCAGAAATATTGCAGGAATGATTTCAATTTCATATATATATATATATATATATATATATATATATATATATATATATATATATATATATATATATATATATATATATATATATATATATATATATATAGAGAGAGAGAGAGAGAGAGAGAGAGAGAGAGAGAGAGAGAGATAAGAGATTGATGGTGAATGTATATATATTTATATCGTGTCACTGGTAACCCTCATCTGATTTGTCCCTAGGATCCATATGAGATGAGCACAAACGAGCACAAACAGAGTATAAGCGATTGGGATCTTATAAAAATCGAAAATCGATTCTTGGGGTTCTGTTGTGTCATTGGAGCCCCCAAGTTTTCCGTTGCGCCCACACGGGATGAGCACACACTTTATGAAATGTCGTGCACAAACGGGCACAAACGGAACATATGCGATTGGCATACATATAGGAAAATATTGAGAATCGATTATTGTGGTTCCAGCGTGTTGCTGTATATATCCCTTCAGGGTCTTTATCCATCTCATATTATATATATATATATATATATATATATATATATATATATATATATATATATATATATATATATGATATGAGATGGATAAAGACCCTGAAGGGATATATGAATAGTGAGAATCAAGTTGCTGTCCTTGAGGAATCGCATGTATGAAAATTATTTCGATGGAAGTTGAAAAAACGAATAGAATCACACTACTGTTCCATATCTGATGATCCGGAGCTACCAGGAATTTTGTAATATTCATATATAAATATACATATATATATATATATATATATATATATATATATATATATATATATATATATATATATATATATATTTATGCGCGGTCTGTCTAATTTAGCATCATTTCTGGTAGCTTCGAAATCATCGGATATTAAACAGAAGTGTGATTTTATTTGTTTTTTCCACTTATATTGAAGTATTTCTTTCACATGCAATCCCTCAAGGACGGCCACTCAATTCTCCCCATTTATATATATTTCTCCGGGGCCTATATCCACTTTTTCCCATCTTCATCCATCTTAATTTCTGTAGTTCAAGATGTATTGAGGGTTGCGATGGTTGGCTGTTCGCCTATGGTGCTGAACTTTCCTGTCATATCCTTTCCTGTCCAGGAGAACTTTGCTCGAGCCTACCGTTTGCTGTCTCACCTTTTGTAAATATTGAGTTCTTAACGACGCACTATACTGATGGCCACGATCTATTGGCGTCGGTGGATGATGATTGAGATGATGAGATGATGAGATGAAAGGTTATTCTATTATGTATTTCGGATGGTGGGAAGGAGTCGGTCGTGTCCTATTGTTAAGGAACCATCCCAGTATTGACCTGAACGACAGAGGGAAAACAAAAAAAAGAACTGTCAGGATGGTTGACCATGGCGGTAATCGAATCCCAGTCTTCCGAATGACGGTTCAGTGTGTTACCACTCAGACACGCTTCTCAGTCCCACCCGACGTTCACTAGTATATTTCAAAATTCACATCATGCCTCCATTTCACCGTCAATGTACGCTTCCACGCATATGTATCTCAAATATTGGCAAATCTGTTGCATAAAGCTGAGACGACATGAGCGTGGTTATGCGTTCATTTGTATATAAAGCTGGCTCCTTGTATCACTATCGGATGAGTATAGGCTCAAACATTCGAACGGAATATAGGTACTTCTTGTTTTTGATATTGGTACGGCTGGAAGTTGAAGCACTGTAAGAGTGTGGGCGTGGCCTATCAACGCAACCCCCTATACATCTTGATATAGATCCATTTTCTACATTTGGTTCCATCTCTTTCCATTATTCATCTACAATCTTCATATTGGTTTTTAACGACGCACTGCAATGATGACTAAGATCTATTGGCATCGGATGAATGATTAATGATGATGGGATGATGAGATGAAGGTCTTATGGCTAATGGGAAGGATAGTGGGAAGGAAGTGGTCGTGGCTATATTGTGGGAACCATCCCGGCATTAGCCTAGACTACAGAGGGAAACCACGAAAAAACCCTGTAAAGATGGACGTAAGCGGGGATCGAACCGGGTCCGACATGCCCACTACCTCCCGGGTCACATGAAGCAAGTGTGTTAACAAATCAGCTACCTGTGCCGGTCATCTACAATCTATTCAACACATCAAACTCTCCAAACTGTATAAACCCCTCATAGATTCAGACAACTTTGTATCACCACTTGCATGTCCACCCTAATGCTACATGGTTTCGGTTGATCAACTCTTCGGTATTGGTGTACTACTTCCCATATAGGCCACTGTCACCCGCGTTCCCAGTACAACTATTATCACGCTTATCACCCCACACAGCGATCTTTTCTCGCCTCACTGTTATTGGCACAATTGCAAAGAAACGTCAGGTTGTAAGATATTTCTTGATCCATCAAGAATGACTGCGCAGCGTAATTAGACGTGGCGTCGAGATGAAGCTATTGACTCGACGACCCGGGATAGTCTTTACTGACCTCTCTGAAGTCTCTGTCCATCTGCATTCCGTCATACAGCATGTTCTCCCCACCTTCACGCTTCTCATTGCCCTCTCCTCAACACCCTTGCTTCTCGAGGGATCTAGTCGAACTCTTCTCTACCCTCGTCGCATCGCGCTACGCCAAGAGATGGATGGTCTCAATGCCCTCAACACCCTTGCTTCTCGAGGGATCTGGCCAAACTCTTCCTTCTCTACCCTCGTCGCATCGCGCTACGCCAAGAGATGGATGGTCTCGTGGTACTCAACACCCTTGCTTCTCGAGGGATCTGGCCAATCTTCCTTCTCTACCCTCGTCGCATCGCGCTACGCCAAGAGATGGAAGGTCTCATTGCCCTCAACACCCTTGCTTCTCGAGGGATCTGGCCAATCTTCCTTCTCTACCCTCGTCGCATCGCGCTACGCCAAGAGATGGATGGTCTCGTGGTACTCAACACCCTTGCTTCTCGAGGGATCTGGCCAATCTTCCTTCTCTACCCTCGTCGCATCGCGCTACGCCAAGAGAAGGATGGTCTCATTGCTCTCAACACCCTTGCTTCTCGAGGGCTCTGGCCAAACTCTTCCCTCTCTACCCTCGTCGCACCGCGCTACGCCAAGAGATGGATGGTCTCGTGGCACTCAACACCCTTGCTTCTCGAGGGATCTGGCTAAACTCTTCCTTCTCTACCCTCGTCGCACCGCGCTACGCCAAGAGATGGATGGTCTCATTGCCCTCAACACCCTTGCTTCTCGAGGGATCTGGCTAAACTCTTCCTTCTCTACCCTCGTCGCACCGCGCTACGCCAAGAGATGGATGGTCTCGTGGCACTCAACACCCTTGCTTCTCGAGGGATCTGGCTAAACTCTTCCTTCTCTACCCTCGTCGCATCGCGCTACGCCAAGAGATGGATGGTCTCGTGGTACTCAACACCCTTGCTTCTCGAGGGATCTGGCCAATCTTCCTTCTCTACCCTCGTCGCATCGCGCTACGCCAAGAGATGGATGGTCTCAATACCCTCAACACCCTTGCTTCTAGAGGGATCTGGCTAAACTCTTCCTTCTCTACCCTCGTCGCATCGCGCTACGCCAAGAGATGGATGGTCTCGTGGCACTCAACACCCTTGCTTCTAGAGGGATCTGGCTAAACTCTTCCCTCTCTACCCTCGTCGCATCGCGCTACGCCAAGAGATGGATGGTCTCGTGGCACTCAACACCCTTGCTTCTCGAGGGATCTGGCCAAACTCTTCCTTCTCTACCCTCGTCGCATCGCGCTACGCCAAGAGATGGATGGTCTCGTGGCACTCAACACCCTTGCTTCTCGAGGGATCTGGCCAATCTTCCTTCTCTACCCTCGTCGCACCGCGCTACGCCAAGAGATGGATGGTCTCGTGGTACTCAACACCCTTGCTTCTCGAGGGATCTGGCTAAACTCTTCCCTCTCTACCCTCGTCGCACCGCGCTACGCCAAGAGATGGATGGTCTCGTGGCACTCAACACCCTTGCTTCTAGAGGGATCTGGCTAAACTCTTCCTTCTCTACCCTCGTCGCACCGCGCTACGCCAAGAGATGGATGGTCTCGTGGCACTCAACACCCTTGCTTCTCGAGGGATCTGGCCAAACTCTTCCTTCTCTACCCTCGTCGCACCGCGCTACGCCAAGAGATGGATGGTCTCATTGCCCTCAACACCCTTGCTTCTCGAGGGATCTAGTCGAACTCTTCCCTCTCTACCCTCGTCGCACCGCGCTACGCCAAGAGATGGATGGTCTCATTGCTCTCAACACCCTTGCTTCTCGAGGGATCTAGTCGAACTCTTCCCTCTCTACCCTCGTCGCATCGCGCTACGCCAAGAGATGGATGGTCTCATTGCCCTCAACACCCTTGCTCCTCGAGGGATCTGGCCAATCTTCCTTCTCTACCCTCGTCGCACCGCGCTACGCCAAGAGATGGATGGTCTCATTGCCCTCAACACCCTTGCTTCTCGAGGGATCTGGCCAATCTTCCTTCTCTACCCTCGTCGCACCGCGCTACGCCAAGAGATGGATGGTCTCGTGGTACTCAACACCCTTGCTTCTCGAGGGATCTGGCCAATCTTCCTTCTCTACCCTCGTCGCATCGCGCTACGCCAAGAGATGGATGGTCTCGTGGCACTCAACACCCTTGCTTCTCGAGGGATCTGGCCAATCTTCCTTCTCTACCCTCGTCGCACCGCGCTACGCCAAGAGATGGATGGTCTCGTGGCACTCAACACCCTTGCTTCTAGAGGGATCTGGCTAAACTCTTCCTTCTCTACCCTCGTCGCACCGCGCTACGCCAAGAGATGGATGGTCTCATTGCCCTCAACACCCTTGCTTCTCGAGGGATCTAGTCGAACTCTTCCCTCTCTACCCTCGTCGCACCGCGCTACGCCAAGAGATGGATGGTCTCATTGCCCTCAACACCCTTGCTTCTCGAGGGATCTGGCCAATCTTCCTTCTCTACCCTCGTCGCACCGCGCTACGCCAAGAGATGGATGGTCTCGTGGCACTCAACACCCTTGCTTCTCGAGGGATCTGGCTAAACTCTTCCTTCTCTACCCTCGTCGCATCGCGCTACGCCAAGAGATGGATGGTCTCGTGGCACTCAACACCCTTGCTTCTCGAGGGATCTGGCCAATCTTCCTTCTCTACCCTCGTCGCATCGCGCTACGCCAAGAGATGGATGGTCTCATTGCCCTCAACACCCTTGCTTCTCGAGGGATCTGGCTAAACTCTTCCTTCTCTACCCTCGTCGCACCGCGCTACGCCAAGAGATGGATGGTCTCGTGGCACTCAACACCCTTGCTTCTCGAGGGATCTGGCTAAACTCTTCCTTCTCTACCCTCGTCGCATCGCGCTACGCCAAGAGATGGATGGTCTCGTGGTACTCAACACCCTTGCTTCTCGAGGGATCTGGCCAATCTTCCTTCTCTACCCTCGTCGCATCGCGCTACGCCAAGAGATGGATGGTCTCGTGGCACTCAACACCCTTGCTTCTCGAGGGATCTGGCCAATCTTCCTTCTCTACCCTCGTCGCACCGCGCTACGCCAAGAGATGGATGGTCTCATTGCCCTCAACACCCTTGCTTCTCGAGGGATCTGGCTAAACTCTTCCCTCTCTACCCTCCTCGCACCGCGCTACGCCAAGAGATGGATGGTCTCATTGCTCTCAACACCCTTGCTTCTCGAGGGATCTGGCTAAACTCTTCCCTCTCTACCCTCCTCGCACCGCGCTACGCCAAGAGATGGATGGTCTCATTGCCCTCAACACCCTTGCTTCTCGAGGGATCTGGCTAAACTCTTCCCTCTCTACCCTCGTCGCACCGCGCTACGCCAAGAGATGGATGGTCTCATTGCCCTCAACACCCTTGCTTCTCGAGGGATCTGGCCAAACTCTTCCTTCTCTACCCTCGTCGCACCGCGCTACGCCAAGAGATGGATGGTCTCGTGGCACTCAACACCCTTGCTTCTCGAGGGATCTGGCTAAACTCTTCCTTCTCTACCCTCGTCGCACCGCGCTACGCCAAGAGATGGATGGTCTCATTGCTCTCAACACCCTTGCTTCTAGAGGGATCTGGCTAAACTCTTCCTTCTCTACCCTCGTCGCATCGCGCTACGCCAAGAGATGGATGGTCTCGTGGTACTCAACACCCTTGCTTCTCGAGGGATCTGGCTAAACTCTTCCTTCTCTACCCTCGTCGCACCGCGCTACGCCAAGAGATGGATGGTCTCGTGGTACTCAACACCCTTGCTTCTCGAGGGATCTGGCTAAACTCTTCCTTCTCTACCCTCGTCGCATCGCGCTACGCCAAGAGATGGATGGTCTCGTGGTACTCAACACCCTTGCTTCTCGAGGGATCTGGCTAAACTCTTCCTTCTCTACCCTCGTCGCATCGCGCTACGCCAAGAGATGGATGGTCTCGTGGTACTCAACACCCTTGCTTCTCGAGGGATCTGGCTAAACTCTTCCTTCTCTACCCTCGTCGCATCGCGCTACGCCAAGAGATGGATGGTCTCGTGGTACTCAACACCCTTGCTTCTCGAGGGATCTGGCTAAACTCTTCCTTCTCTACCCTCGTCGCACCGCGCTACGCCAAGAGATGGATGGTCTCGTGGTACTCAACACCCTTGCTTCTCGAGGGATCTGGCTAAACTCTTCCTTCTCTACCCTCGTCGCATCGCGCTACGCCAAGAGATGGATGGTCTCGTGGTACTCAACACCCTTGCTTCTCGAGGGATCTGGCTAAACTCTTCCTTCTATACCCTCGTCGCATCGCGCTACGCCAAGAGATGGATGGTCTCGTGGTACTCAACACCCTTGCTTCTCGAGGGATCTGGCTAAACTCTTCCTTCTCTACCCTCGTCGCACCGCGCTACGCCAAGAGATGGATGGTCTCGTGGTACTCAACACCCTTGCTTCTCGAGGGATCTGGCTAAACTCTTCCTTCTCTACCCTCGTCGCACCGCGCTACGCCAAGAGATGGATGGTCTCGTGGTACTCAACACCCTTGCTTCTCGAGGGATCTGGCTAAACTCTTCCTTCTCTACCCTCGTCGCACCGCGCTACGCCAAGAGATGGATGGTCTCGTGGTACTCAACACCCTTGCTTCTCGAGGGATCTGGCTAAACTCTTCCTTCTCTACCCTCCTCGCACCGCGCTACGCCAAGAGATGGATGGTCTCGTGGTACTCAACACCCTTGCTTCTCGAGGGATCTGGCTAAACTCTTCCTTCTCTACCCTCCTCGCACCGCGCTACGCCAAGAGATGGATGGTCTCGTGGTACTCAACACCCTTGCTTCTCGAGGGATCTGGCTAAACTCTTCCTTCTCTACCCTCCTCGCACCGCGCTACGCCAAGAGATGGATGGTCTCGTGGTACTCAACACCCTTGCTTCTCGAGGGATCTGGCTAAACTCTTCCTTCTCTACCCTCGTCGCACCGCGCTACGCCAAGAGATGGATGGTCTCGTGGCACTCAACACCCTTGCTTCTCGAGGGATCTGGCCAAACTCTTCCTTCTCTACCCTCGTCGCACCGCGCTACGCCAAGAGATGGATGGTCTCGTGGCACTCAACACCCTTGCTTCTCGAGGGATCTGGCCAATCTTCCTTCTCTACCCTCGTCGCACCGCGCTACGCCAAGAGATGGATGGTCTCATTGCTCTCAACACCCTTGCTTCT
>OZ023327.1:3849381-3859381 GCA_964007535.1 Brachyptera risi | reverse complement strand
TAAATATCCAGGTATTTATATCGATGAGTCATTCAAAATGGAATTTAGCCTACATATTGAAGAATTGCGGAAAAAGTTGAAGTCATGCTTATTCAAAATGTATCAACCAAGACAATATTTGCCTTCACTACTTCAGAAACAGACAACAATATTCAGTGCAAGTGCAGAGAGCCTAATCAGAGATGGAGATCAGGTGTGGGGTAGTGTTGCTGCTGCTGATACTTATAATAATATAATCAATTAATCATGAATATGCAGAAATCAATTTTGAAATATATGATTCCTGCAAACGTACAAGTTCTTCGTGAAGTTCTGTTATTGTGATATTTCATCGGTAGGGGGAATTTATATATGTGAAATCATTCAATATTACTTTTCAGAAGAATATGAAGAATATCAAAATCATAACCATTGGACTAGAAGAAAAGACTCCAGGTACTGTGTTGTCCACATATAAAAATAACTATGGTAAAAGACTCATCAAATATATCAGTTCCGAATGCTCAAAAAGCTTACAAGCCTACAAAAAGATGTGTAGGATATGTGGAAATATGTGGAGACAAAATATAATATTGTCGTTGATACTTGATGAAATGACAAAATGATGAAATGATGAAATGATACAGATGATGATAACAATCACTAATATCATCATTATTGATATTATTATATTTGATTTTGTGTTCCTTAACAATTGAAAAGTTTTCATTTATGTTTGTACTTGTTTAATTTGAGAGTTGTGAAAACAGAAATAGATGAAAGACACATGTTGTATTTTGAGCAGGCCTAACCCTTGATTTATAAGACAGTGAAAAAAAGTAAATACTTTGTGAACGTGTTTCATTGTTCCATGATATAAACCCGATTTTTGTCCAAGCTATCAATTTTATTTTTCATCCCACAGATAAGCCTTTTTGGATTTGTGGAAGAGCGTCTTAATTAATCTTGTATATATGTATTATTTAAATCTAATAAAAAAAAATCATCATCACTGATAATTACGATTATTATATGAACCACTGAGTTGACCATTTCTTGATGCTTTTTGAACTTTTACAATACAATAGGCTGCACCCATCGTATAAATATATAAACTTACTCGTTGACTCTCTTATTCATCAAGATGCAATATATCTATTCAATTGGACTGAAACCTACATCACTTGTATGTATGGACAATCCACTTGACAACTTCGATATTTGCAAGAAGGTGGAACCACCACAAGCAGGGAAAAAATTTTCACGGTCACTTATAATTTTTATGAAGATGCATCACCAAACTGAATGACAAAAAATGCTTTCCATAATTTGAGACGATAATACAAATTATTCCTATCACGGTCTTTCAACAGAGTAGAAATTTTGTCATTCCATGTACGATTGCCATTTTCTTGCTCATACATGAATAGGTCGAATAAAAACTGTTCTCATGATTGAGTGCACATTTTTTTGTAATCCATATTCTCATTCAATCAAAAATGATCACATTTTTAAAAACGGAAGAAGTTTGGTATCATATGAACAATTTCAATGCACTCCGATTGATTAAATAAGCATTGGCAACAAAATGCAATCACTTGCATTTCAATTGCTGTTGGTTATCGTTATCTTAGGAACAGATAGATCTAATGCATTGATCGCAACACGATAAGTTGTGTCCAAGGATTGCGGTGACGAGAATTCTTTTATTGCACGGCTTGCCTACCCCAAACCTCTCCCTACTTCCAATATTTATATTTTCTCAAATGAATTTATCATGTTCTGATATTCATTATGCCATTTGTGTTATGGGCAATTGCCATAGTGGTCTTATTGGCTGCACATTAGAGAGGAAGGATTCAAATGGTTTCAAATGAGGCGAGATTGGAAAGAGACCACTTTGAAATCGGACGAGATTGGAAAAGACATGTTGAGCCTCATCTTGAATGAGAAAATGAGGCAAGTTCGGAATGAGGCGAGATTAGAATGAGACTAGTCTGAAATGAAGCGAGATTGGAATGAGACAAAATGGTTTGAGTCTGGAATAAGCTGAATTTGGAGGTCACCCATAACGATCAGGATCAGGGATGAAAATAATATGCCCATCAAAAACAAATAAACCAATGAACATCGGAATGTTTAGTGAAATGAGATGTTGAAACTTTGATATATTATAATGGTGACCAAATTCTTTTTTCTTTCAAACCTACAGATATAAAATGTAGTATGTGTATAATTATTCAAATTCATATGTTGTCATTGATATATTGTCAGTGTTCATTTTTGTATGGAAGAAAATCCCGTGTGCAATTTATTGAATAAAATTTCGAGTGCAATATTCAACCACTGAGACAAAAGATTGGGCTTATTATTTCATCGACTTCATTATTTTACAGCCTATTGTATATTGTGTTCCAAATATTATACATGAAGTTTGAACATTCAGAACTATTGACTTTAATTTCGATCGACCATCACTCGATCTTAACCTCCAGAACTAACGCACTGCGTTAGTTCATGTAGGGCTTGGGTTCGAGTCCGGCTTAAGGCACAAGTCCTTATGAACGTCTTTTCACCAATCATCTCTTCATCGTTCCATTATCTGCCGTTCTTCCTCACACCCTTCGGCCCAGGGTACCTAAGTAAAGATTATTTTTCATATATAATTGAGGGTAGAAATGTACAAATGCAAGTTTTATAAATTCTGTGTGTATAGGATGATTTTTGTTGATTCGTTACGGTTTACGATCCAGTTGTGGGCCACCACACTACATAGCGAACGGAGATAAGATTCAAAGAGAGCCAACTTCGACTGGAAAGTGATCTCACCTGGACTGTAGGTATTATCTATGACTGTATCTCATATATACCTCGCGCTCCTGAGAAACGTTCGAATCTGAATCTCGAATACTAACATTCAAATATCATTAATCAGTTTCTTCATAGATCATTCCGACAACCACCAACCTGAGAAGTGCACTGAACAACAAAACTTGGTCCTTTCTATGTCAGGTCTTGTCGCGGATGAACGAACACCAATCTGTGAAAACCATCGCAATACGCAAGTGCTTCGAAGAAAGTAACGAATTGGCAACAATGTAATTCACAAAAAACTGTTTCGAGGAGACGTATCACTCGAAAACCTTGACTTTGTGTTTTTATATACACACACACACACACACACATATATATATATATATATATATATATATATATATATATATATATATATATATATATATATATATATATATGTATATATATATATATATATATATATATATATATATATATATATACATATATATATATATGAAAAAAAAATTAAAAATTAAATATATATATATATATATATATATATATATATATTTAATTTTTTTTAATTTTTTTTTTCATATATATATATATGTATATATATATATATATATATATATATATATATATATATATATATATATATATATATATATATACATATATATATATATATATATGATATTTGTAATATATATTCAATATAATTTATTCGGAGAATACGTGGTAGTCCTTTAACTTATGTTATGTTCCTCCATCAACTATAAAAAACAGAATTAAAAATCACTCATGCAGAATAGGCCTAATTATTTTCTGAAAGAATGCTTCTCATTCAAATTGAAACAATTAAACCTCTCATATAGCTTGAATAGGTCTTCGTGATAGTTCAGAAGCTTGAACACCATCACGGTCAAGCCCAGTCTCATAAGTCAGTTCTTCTACAGCATCATAACATATTTGCAATCATATTATTTTGTGCGTGTGTTTTCTCTTCTGGTTACTACACACAACTGATAACTTTTTCTTTTTCTTATATATTGGGTCTTAACGACGCACTGTGATGATTACTAAGATTTATTGGCGTCGGATGAATGATTAATGAGATGATGGGATGGTGAGATGAAGGTTTTTTTTATGGGTAGTGGGAAGGATAGTGGGAAGGAAGCGGTCTTGGCCTATATTGTGGGAACCATCCCGGCATTAGCCTAGACTACAGAGGGAAACCACGATGCACCCCTGTAAAGATGGACGGTGGCGCGTGAATCGAACCGGGTCCGATATGTCCCTTCACCTTCCGGATCACACGAAGCAAGTGAGCTAACCACTCAGCTACTGTTCCGGTGAAAAACTGATAACTTTCGAGGATGAGGATTCAGATTGTTTTCAGTCGTTCTTGAGAACGGAGATGTCAAAATTACTCCTCCAAAGTAACTAAAGTTGGTGTTCTTCCCTATTGTATATTCAAGTTGGCTTACATTCCCGCAAGGTTCTTACAATGTCGAAATTGGCAAACACTTTACATTCATACTTCTCTGCACCATAACTCAATCTCTACCTCATTTGAGCCACAATGAGATTAATGTACTTTCTGTTGATAATCAATGCGTTCTCGAAATGAAACTGACTTGGAGTGATTTCAGCAAGATATTTATTATCATTTGCTAGCTGAGTTTAGCATGCTATCGACTGTTCAGACTTGACGACATCATTGAATCACTTAGACTGTGGTCCACTTTAAACGTCGAAGAAGATAATTATTTCCATTTGATCGTGCCTTAGGGCTCGTCCCTGTATTACTTGTTAGGACAGTTCGGCAGTTCATCAGTTACAAGCATAACTAAAGAGGTAGAAAACCAAGGAGCGTAACTGAACTGTCTTAAAGATTGACCGCAGTTGTCGACTGATGTCGATCATTAATTCTTCGTTAACAATTTGGCTTCTTCCCTTCAGCAATCAACCGCTTTCAATCTATCATATCATTCTTGTTGGTACATTTTTCAACTCTTTGTTGATCTAAATAGATTTTTAAAAAAAGTATAATATATTCGCTAGATAACATGGTATTGATTGAATTAAAAGACTGACTGAACATTAAACATGACGGTATACTAAGCACGTATTTTGAAACACTGCCGGAGTGATTTTTAAGTGTATTTTTTCACGATATTAGTTACGCCAAAGGCATAACTAGAATAATATATTCAAATATACCTTGCAGGTATTTAAAATGTATTTCTATTCGGTATAACTCGCTCATTATTAAAATAGTGAATGTAATTATAAAACTGGAATTTTAGTCAAGTGAGAGCATATTATACTTCTTATTGCCCACCCATGGAGCTGTTCAATGTAATCTTCCAAGGTTTTACTTAACAATTGCTTCTTTAATCACAATATTGACAGGTAAATTGAAGTCCAGAAATGATTTTCAGCCTTCTGGGCATCAAATAATGCAATTCCCAATGGTATTGACGGGTCGCCGCGCGGGTAGTCCACCACTCATCGACACCATGAAGCACAGCAATTGTTATTAAACAGCACTTGCAAATCAATCTATTCTTACTTCTTTCACGTCTATAAGCTTGCTTTACTGAACAATACAAATCTCATTTCGATACTTGTATTGAATCCAATGTAAGTGCGAATAATATTGCAGAAATATCGTCTCAAATTCATCGTCAAATTTGGAGATTTGTTGGTGTTCGCGTCCATATAAATAACCTATACTATTATAAAAAATAACTTTTAATCTTACTCAAATGATCAAGAAGCTCATTTAGTCATTTGGTATTGAGAATAATCCGAGGACAGCTCTTTCATTGATGTTATTCTGAACTATGTGAATATTTCCCACCACAAGTATCTTCATTGGAAAACTTGTGTAGGCCTAGTGAGTAGAAAGATATACAAATATGACGGTTCTCATTGACAAATACACTGACCACAACTACTGAAACGTATTATTATTTTCAACTTTTTGTCAAGTAAAGCTGATATTTTGAGCATGCATTACAATCAAATTACTACGATGGTCATTTCAAATAAGAAAATACTCAACAGCCCGTACTCGTGTTTGTCGTGCTCGAAGAAGTGGGTCCAGTGGATTGACAGCAGCGCTACAGAGGAGACGTGAATCCGAAGACGTGCTGCTCAAGCATTTAATATCAAATATCGCCACTGAACCTTCATACCATCCCATCGGATCATTCAAGACATATGATAAGTGATCTGCTGAGAAAGACGAAACAAGATACCGTTTCTTATTCTTCAAACTCAACTTGCTTTACGTCGTATTCTAGCCTTCAGTCTTTCATAACCTGAAGACATCTCACAAATAAAGAACATTTCAGAGATCACAAGATACCTCGAATCTATTGTAAAACGGTCAAAATGTTAATTTCCATTCACCGCTTCAAATGTTGCATTGTCGTGTATACCAATGCAATTTCATAGATTTATCGCTAAATCTTTTTTCATCATAGTACTATTATAAGTAGCCAACCACGAATGTTATAAAAGGGTTCCTATTTTATAAGAATGTTAGTAGCGAAGAATCTCTCCTATTTAATGTAGCCTTGAGGGCCGTCTTATGTAAGAGTTGCTTTGCTACAGTTTGCAATTGCTCAGGTTGTAGGTAGAGGGCAGACATTGGGTGGGCGGTATAGGTGGAAGGGGAAGGGGAAGGGGAAGGGGGTGTAGAAGGGTGTGGGGGTGGAAGGGAAATCTAGGTCATGCAGTCGAGTCAGTCTTGTTCAACTCTCTCATCCTGTATAATGTTACTCACGTACGAACGTTGTTCGACTGGTGTTTGTAACCCTTATCAACAACCAAACGAGTTCGTTTTGAAACAAGCATGTAAGATGCAGCACTGATAACACAGCTTAGCAATGGCTTCTTTCAAAACGATTGCAATCTACGGCGTGTTGGTACAACTGAATCAGTTGGTGAAATTGCTTTTTGAGAGAGTAGAATATCGAACGGAGAGATTAGCATCGAGAGCTTCGTTTTCGTTACATCAACTTACTTGTTTTTTTTTTGTTTTCAGATACCAAAAAGAAAACGTGACGCATTTCTTCTGTTGTACATAACTGATAACTGTTGTACAGTACCACTGTATATGACTGTCAATGCCTGAAGAGAACCCACCTATGGTGTAACATTTTCAGTGTCAAAGTAGCATATAAACGATAGCAATGACTTTGTAGTGGGACTGCTTCATACCATTGAGAGAAATATCGTCGTCAAAAATACTGACGAACCATATAATGAACAATCACACTGATGTTATCTGTATGTAAGGGAATGCGGTGAGAAAAAAATCAATTGCAGAAATATCAAGTTTTCCTGTTACATACAAAAAGTGACATTTCCACAATTGACATCAGAACAATTGAGTAATTAGCATTATTGATAAATATTGTATGCATCTTGTTATGGATTTGTTATTTTTCAATCTTGCATTGTTCGAGTTTTATGCTTATTTAATCACCCCGGTAGGATTTGCCCTATAGTTTCTGGGGACGTCCTGAATTAAAAATTCTATATTTCAATACTTATACACACACACACACACATCACTCGTATATATATATATATATATATATATATATATATATATATATATATATATATATAAATGAGAACGAAATGTTGATTCGACGGTCATAATGTATGAAAATAATAAATATTTCAGGGTGAAACCGTATATATTTTGAATACATTTATTTATTTAAGAAACCTGACGTTTCAACTGGATTGCACCAATCTTCATCAGAGGACAGACACAGTCACAACTGTTGAAAGGATTGATAAGCTCTCAAAACACTTATCAATCCTTTCAAAAGTTGTGACTTTGTCTGCCTTTGATAAAGACTGGTGCAATCCAGTTGAAACGTCAGGTTTCTCAAATGAATAAATTCATTCAAAATGTATACGGTTTCACCCTGAAATATTCATCATTTTCAGATATATATATATATATATATATATATATATATATATATATATATATATATATATATATATATATATATATATATATATACATATATATATATATATATATTTATATATATATATATATATATATATATATATATATATATATATATATATATATACATATATATATATATATATATATATATATATATATATATATATATATATATATATATATATATATATATATATATATATATAAATGTGTGCTCATACAGAGACAATAAACTCTGTTTCAATCTGACTATTTGGCATGCTTATTGTGTAACTAACCCAATCATCACGTTATAGTGAAAGCATTACATTATTATTTGATCAAGTAGTTATACATACACAGAGCCATGGACTCTACTATATGGCCATTCCTATTATATTATGTTCAGTTAATAATTAGTCTTATCGCGTGGCATGCTTCATTCACACAGCCAGCAAGTAATCATTATGTTTATGATCAAATGTCACGCACACCTTCACACTTTTATTGATACTAGTTTGTCGATGTGATCAAATGCCTGGATGGTACGTTTTCTTTTGATGATTCGATGATGTAGAATGAATGAATACTGGGGTTTAACGGCGCTTCAACAACGTGGTTATATTGTGACGGTCGGTGATAAGACTGCGACGCAGGTATTTGATGGCTTTTCTGTACAATTATCACCCGTGGGCAATGCACGGCAATAATATGCAAGTTTGAAAATGGCGTGCGGAACGCAATTGAAAGAGGAGAAGAAACTGAATTATATATATCATGTATAGCAGAAAAAAATTATACGTTCATAAAATAGGGTCTACTTCACTTGATTGTTTTTATTTGATTATAATGTTCTTTTCCTTCTGTAGATTTTCTCAAAACTGTAATGAAATGTGAGATTTTCGAAAGGTATTTGATAAGTCTCTCATTTTCAATCTTTTGCATGCGTTAATGATATGACCATAGACCTATCGATGGAAGATATCATCTTTGAAAGATATCACCTTTCGTCTGTGCTATCGTTTCTGTAGATACATTACATAATCCACCATTTTTGGAATATTGAATAGAAACAAATTGATATCAAGCAGTTAAGTCAAGATGAGAAAAGTCATCTCATATCTGAAATGTGTATTTGAATCCTGATCTAACTTTTTGAGACCTTCCCTATCAAATGTGTGGTTCAGATGATTGTATAGAGTGTAGTTTATTGATTCTCGTAGGCTCGTTGAATGAAATACAGTTTGACAATTTTGATCATTTATGAGAATGGTTATTCTTCAATTCGTCATGAACTGAATGTAGGCCTATAGTTGTTTGATAGTATATATGTTATTTTCCAAAAAGGATATATATTTATATATATATATATATATATATATATATATATATATATATATATATATATATATAAATATATATATATATATATATATATATATATTTATATATATTCATATATATATATATATATACATATATATACATATATATATATATATATATATATATATATATATATATATATATATATATATATATATATATATATATATATATATATATATATATATATATATATATATATATATATATATATATATATATATATATATATATATAATGATGATGATGTTGAATTCATCAGTTACAATATTTTTAAGAACAGTTCTATCATGCGGATCTGTACAGAGAGCAATCAAAGAATTGAGTAGAACTGTGTTCCCGTTATTCATTGTTGGATTTTCATATGCGATATTTTTATACCAAACTTTCTTCAAGGTCGGATTATTATTAGTATTCCAAGAAATGTCTCATGATGGTAATATATTTCTGGTGCCCCTTGGGTATATATCTTGTTAAAAATCACATGAATGTAGTCAGAGACTGCATTTTAATCATTCACTCAGTTCAGTTTAGTTTTTTATTTCTTACAGTTTGTTAATTTAATTACATGTGGTGATATTCTTATTACTAATAATATATTAATTCATAGAAACTCATCCTTTTCCAACTTATTCCTTAGTAGTTTTTCTGATTTGGGAAATAGTTTGTGTTGCAGCTCTTTGCTTCCATTCCACTCTCCCATGGTCCCGTTCAGAGGTGAGAATTTCCCAACGTTTTTTTTGTAGCCACTTTGAGCTTGATTTCAAATTCATGGTCGGTTCTGACCAGATATCCATGTTCCTCAGTCTTTCCCTTATTTCTACTCATCTACACATGCTATTAAAT
>OZ023327.1:3796351-3849181 GCA_964007535.1 Brachyptera risi | reverse complement strand
CACTCTTAGAACAGACGACACACAAGTATGGAGATGTCGTACACATTCTAACTTGATCTCCCAGGCAATATAAAGTTTGAAACGAATACAAATGTAATGATCAACCTATCGAGGACATTGGTTCCATAATCTTTTTTTTTCATATTGGGTTTTAACGACGCACTGTAATGATGACTGAGATCTATTGGCGTCGGATGAATGATTAATGAGATGATGGGATGATGAGATGGAGGTGTTATGGGTAATGGGAAGGATAGTGGGAAGGAAGCGGTCGTGGCCTATATTGTGGGAACCATCCCGGCATTAGCTTAGAATACAGAGGGAAACCACGAAAAACCCCTGTAGAGATGGACGGTGGCGGGGATCGAACCGGGTCCGATATGTCCTTTCACCTCCCGGATCACACGAAGCAAGTGCGCTAACCACTCAGCTACTGTGCCGGTGGTTCCATAATCACTTCATAGTACCAATAGGCTTCTGTCACGTAACAAATGACAAACAATAGTTACCATAGCAACACAGCGAACTGGTGGACTACCAAAGATTGTGATTGGTCAATTCCAACTGGTGGACATTGTTGTCTGTCTCTTTCAACAATGAGTGACGTCACTTGACAGAAGCCTATTGATGGTAGTGGTCAACTAGTGCTCCCTGAAATTGCGTTTACTTCACGGACTGTGAGAAACAGAAAAAAATGAAACAGAAAAATAGTGTGGATCTAGGAATTAATTTATCAATAATTTTTAAAACTCATCAGAACCTTGCAGCACATGCATTCAAGAGCCACCCAAGGCAGTAAAATGTCTGGTTCCTCCAGAGCCCTTGGCATTGATGACATCCTGAAGCACGTGCACAAAATGTTCGTTCCATCGTTCCTGTATTTTATTGTTACTGAAACCCAATTTTCAGACTTCTGCGGGGGTTAAGAATCTTGAAAATCCTTCAAATGAGAAATATGTTCACACCAGTCTATTCCAAAATACAATTTTTGAGAAAAATTATCGGAACTACATCTTAAAATCACATTAACTCTGTTTGATCAATAAATTTCAAATGCGCTATTAGTCAACCTTCCTTGTGACCAACCCAAAAATCAGAATCTTCAATTGTTTACAAAACAACTTGATCTCTATTATTCATTTTAAAGTTCACTTGTGGACTGTGGTTCGCTGCTCGAGGATCCATGCAGTTGACAAGATCGAAATTACCATTGGTTCACTATAAATACTTCATTACTTCAATACATTATTTACCAATGAACAGATACATTTCAGAAACTGTTGCCATCCATGTTTATCATGGACTCTCAGAGAATCTTCGGATATAAGTGAAACGTATCTTCATCGTATGTATTTAACAACGACATTCATGGCCCTCTTCCGAATTATATGCTATCCACAACTGAAAAGTAATAATTGCAAAAGCGACCTTTTCGTTTTGATTGGTCCAGCCAGTTCGATCTGTCTATAAGCCACGCAATAAAATCACATTAGTACATCATATCAATATTGCTTCACAATTTATAGACATACTGTGTTTTCAAATCCAATATATAATGAATTAGATTTTAATTAAAGATCTCAGATAGAACTTGACTCATGATTTTAAAATACCTGTGATCATGCAATAGTATAGACGTACAGAATGAGCGGCAAAACCACCGATGTTTATTTTGTACAGCGTTATTATTCTGTTAATTATCGGCATGACGCCTAATTATATAGCCTAGTATCACAAGGGCCTTTAGGGCGCAAAACTATAATCATGATGTGAAGTAAGAACATATAATACAGACTAGTAGTTTTGATAATTCGTCCTTCTATTGCACATTCGTTATGAATCGATTGTCCCATTGTTTACATAACCCCTTAGGGTTGTTAGAATGTTGCTCATATACTCAAGAAAGAGAAAGAAGAGAGAGAGAGAGAGTGAGAGAGAGAGAGAAACATGTCCAAGAAAATTAATTATGGAACACCCGCCAATCAAGATCAGTCCGAAGAGCTCAAAGGCATCTTTCTGACCCATGCTGTTTCAGCAAGGCCGTTATACATGGCAATATACTATAGAGGCAATGCAGTTGAAAGGTATTGGTACTTGTAATAACCTCTGGTGGGAGGAGTGGGTGCTAATATAGGCTTACAACTATAATAACATGCTGTGTTCTTATCAAATAATAGAAAACAGAAACATAACTACTGCGATCAATAAAATAAGAAGGTCGTAGAATAGACACATGCGGTAGAAAAGCTTTTCTTCCGGCGTTTTAATTGGTGGTATGGAGAACAGATCTGATATGTGCGAATGGTCAATACATCGCGTGTGTAAATGGTATTGATTCTAAAGAGGGTATATTTAATTTTTTATCCTTGTATATATGTGTGTGTGATTAAATGTATATATAAATATATATGGGCCTATATATATATATATATATATATATATATATATATATATATATATATATATATAAATATATATATATATATATATATATATATATATATATATATTTATATATATATATATATATATATATATATATATATATATTTATATATATATATATATATATAAATATATATATATATATATATATATATATATATATATATATATATATATATATTTATATATATATATATATATATATATATATATATATATATATATATATATATATATATATATATATATATATATATATATATATATATATATATATATATATATATATATATATATATATATATATATATATATATATATATATATATATATATATATATATATATATATATATATATATATATATATATATATATATATATATATATATATATATATATATATATATATATATATATATATATATATATATATATATATATATATATATATATATATATATATATATATATATATATATATATATATATATTCACTTTTCCGGTGTATATCGCACAGATTTTGATCAAGGAATGTATAACCATTTATTATTTCTTGAATGAATATACGTATAATCAAATATGTGAATCGAATAAATACGGAGAAGATTTCCGTAGCGTGGCTGGAAAACTCATTAATTGGAAATGAATTAATAATACGCAAGTGCTTTACTCGACTGATGAGAAAATGCAGATTCATTATATATAGGAACGTTCTCTATTTTGAATGTTTTTCTTGTATATTGTTCTTTGAACATAATTTCCATTATTCGGATAAATCTTGATTGCATTTTATTGAGCCGAATACAGAATCTTTTATCCATATCATTTCAAATGTAGCCTTTTAGAAATGCCGGAACCGGATTGAGAATCACATTCATTCTTACCATTTTTCTGCTCATCATTCATTGCAGTTCCTGTGAATTCTTCAGAGGTGTATTTTTGTGACTTGTCATCTTGCACAGGGATATTTCGCACTTCAGTTTCATTCTGAAAATAATGTGAAAAGTAATAAATTAGTTATGAAAAATTTGAATTTGCATGATCACTTTTTTATGTTGTTACATTTACATATTATTTTTTTTTTTTTTAATAACATCGAAACTTGATACAAAATTATTGTTCCTCAATTAAGGCTATGGATGGAAGATATAATCGTTTGGACGGGGCACCACATGGGCGATCTTACCACCCCATTTGGATTATTTAAAACTAATGAACTTCAACACCAGGACTGCACTGTCTGTGACCATAATTTTTCGCCGTAGATAATATGTACATATTATGAGCGCTAGTTGATTCTGAAAAAACTCTCCATCAGCAAATAGTTCATTCTGTAGATAAACTATACTATTTAAATCACACTCCGAGTTTTAGCTGATTCTATTCGGCCGTTCTCAAAAATGTTTCCATCTTTATAAGCACAACGCGATCGATATTAACGTATAAAGCAGCTAGATGATAGGTTTATGGGAAGTAGATATTGAGGTCTTCACATCAGTGGCTTTGGGAGAATTCGTCTTCTCCGATTCCAGCATATGTCAGTGTAGGCTAATAGATGGCTGTGAAGTGTTGTTAATAAATTGTCAGTTCAATCTTGTGAATGATAAGACTTGACCGAAACAATTACTGTTCTTAGACGAGCTTTAGCGAGGATTCAATTTGACATACTGAAAAAAATTGGTGTTCGTTTTTATGTGTTTTGGTTTTTTTTATGTTTTTTTGTCGGTTTTTCACAGGTCAAACGGCTACAGATATCAACTCAAAACTTTTTTCATCATGGTTCCTCATCTAACTTAGATCTGTATAGTTTTATGGCATTATCGGGTATCAACTTATTTTTTATGAATTTTAGAAATTTCGAAAATACCCGTTAGAATAACACGGCGGGAAAAAAAAATTATTTTCGAAAAAGATGAAATTTTGTGTGAAGTTGAATTACATTTTGATACACATTTATGGAAATTCTCAGCTAGATCGGGTCAGCCATTTCGAATAAAAAACATGAAATGTGCTAAATTGGTACCACTCGAAGCAGTTTCTACCCATTTATAACTTGAATGTCACCCAATTGGCGAATTTAGGCAAAAGTTTGGCAAAGAAGTCGACATAGTATTACTTCCCGCTCGTCTAACAACGCGTATATAGCGTTTTCCTAGTCTGTAATACAATTGTTTTGGTGTTGAAGTTGACATAGAAATCATCCCATCGACCTATAAGTTGGTTATGATGATTTTGGTTCGGTTAACGGGCCCACCAAGATGCATTGAGAGTTACGTTGGCTTGCCGGTTGGAGACAGTGTCCTCACTTCATATCCCTCCCATTATGATTCCACGTTTAAAGAACTATTGACCGTGCGTAGATGAGTGGTGATAAATGGAACTAGCTTTACTCAATGAAGTCGGCTCAGCTGATAACAGCTGTGATCAAGTCTGTCAGCCTATCAGCCGTTTCTGCGAAACACCACTAGATAGAGCAGAGATCAATATTTATCAGATTAGTACTCAGGAAATGGAACGTGTTTTCGAATTAGTGAAGTGACAAACGGGCAAACCAACGCAGCCCACAATGCATCTTGGACCCCACCAACAGGAAGGTTATACGGGGGTACGAATGAGTAAGTGATTATGATGTGATGATTAATTAGAGGACATTTACAAAAAACAAATGCTTTACACGGGACTCGAACCCACGCCCAACGGTGACTTCGGTTCCTCGCACACAAAAATAAATGTTCATAGTCCTCAGGAGCTATTTTAAAGTCGTGACGGCTAAACTTTTCAGAGGAATATTCAAGGGATATTCTAGGATAAGGATATAGACGGAACTAACACATTTAGTCGAAGTGGGTTTGGTTGTAGTGTCTAAATTCTTTAGCCATATTGGATAAAAACAAATTTAGGTCGTTGGTGGCCATGTTATTGGATGAGCGAAGCGAAGATTCAATTTCACCATATTCGAAAAAATGACTTTTTTTTTTTTTAGCTCCAGAGGTCACGCGGAAATGCAAATTCATTTGAAACTTGGCATATACACAATTGTGTCCTTATCCAATTCGATACTGTATAGTTTTGAGGCGTAATCGGTTACACCACTTCTGAGAAAACTCATTTCAAAGTTTTTAAAAATCTCGTAACAATAATCTTGAGAACAAAATTCGTCGAGAATATTTCCTTCGAAAAAATTCAAATTTGCAGGAAATTTCAATATTATAATGATACACATTATTCCGAACTTTTACTCAAATCGGATGAGTCGTTTTTATGTAACAGAATATATAATGTAATGTTCTTACATTACTCAAAGCCATTAAATACCAATCAAATTCAAGTAGCAAAGTATCACCAATTAATTGAAAACGATTAAAACAATGCCTTCTTTACTATCGAATGAATTTTTCAGAATAAGTAATGAATGAAACAGGAAGGTAGTGACGTAATTGTTTGGATCTCAAGGTAGATGATCAACCAAAGATATATGATGATATGTTCTAGATCATCCATCAACGCGGAAACACATAACGCGTTTTTTAGGTTCAACCATGGTGACTGAATTGTATTTAGTCACCTCCACTGGATATCTCAGCGGGCGTTTCTGGGTTTGTAATATTTTATAGGCTCACCAGATATGCAGACGCCAGTGTAGACCTATACTATGTGACTAGGGCGACCCCAGCCTGATTAGACGAGCTTTAGCGAAGATTCAATTTGACATTCTGAAAAAATTGGTGTTCGTTTTTATGTTTTTTTTTTTATATGATTTTTTGTCGGTTCTCCACAGGTCAAACGGCTACAGCTATCAACTTGAAACTTTTTTCATCATGGTTCCTCATCTAACTCAGATCTGTATAGTTTTGTGGCATTATCGTATAACTTTTTTTTTATGAATTTTAGAAATTTCAAAAATACCCATTAGAATAACACGGCGGAAAAAAAAGAAAATATTTTTATTTTCAAAACGAATGAAATTTCGCGTGAAGTTGAGTTACATCATGATACACATTTCTGAAAACTTTCAGCTTGATCGGGTGAGCCATTTCGAAGAAAAACCATAAAATGTGCTAAATTGGTACCACTCGAAGCATTTCCAACTTGCATGTCACCCAATTGGAGAATGTTGGTAAAAGTTTGGCAAAATAATCGACATACTATCACTATCCGCTCGTCTAACAACGCATATGAGGCGTTTTCCTAGTATCTATAATTCGAGTTGGATGATCAGTAGAACTATAGTGATACTTGGCCTATATAAAGACATCATCATTTTTATTTGTAGTCAGTAGCATTGGCCTACCATTATAGCATGGCTTTGAAGTGAATAATCGAACCTAACCTCAAAATTGCGTCTGGCTTTTAGGCGAATCAATTAAATCATGTTTAGGGTCCTATACTTGGGCCTAGCTGTAATTAAAAATATCGAATACATCTCACCTTGGAATTTTTGATTCATTTTTGACCCTTTCTGCATCAACTCGAACCCGCGAGATTTTTTCACTATCCATGGTGGAAATGCAGCATCTTGCTACGCTAGCAATTATTGGCAGTAACAACATTATATATATATATATATATATATATATATATATATATATATATATATATATATATATATATATATATATATATATATATATATATATATATATATATATATATAGAGAGAGAGAGAGAGAGAGAGAGAGAGAGAGAGAGAGAGAGAGAGAGAGAGAGAGAGAGAGAGAGAGAGAGAGAGAGAGAGAGAGAGAGAGAGAGAGAGAGAGAGAGAGAGAGAGAGAGAGAGAGAGAGAGAGAGAGAGAGAGAAAGAGAGAGAGAGAGAGAGAGAGAGAGAGAGAGAGAGAGAGAGAGAGAGAGAGAGAGAGAAATAAAGTATAGGTTTAACCACAGGAGTATTACACTGAAATGATGTGACTGAAAGGTGAATTAATAGCAATTTGTATTTTCATTGAGTGAAATCAATAACAATAACAGAGGTGGAATGTTTCAGAGATTAGTAGGCCTGAAGTATATGTCCATAGATGGTGAACCAATCAGAAAACCTTAGTCCCGAGAATCAATCTAGTATTGATTAGAATAATGAAATGATGACGAAACAAAAAAAATAGTAACTGTTTCACGAAAACTGGTTTCGGCTAAATTTTTATATCCAGTTGAGGCCTGTATACATTTTCTCATGACATTATGCATGTTTTCCATCCAGCTTGGTTTCAAAGTGCGAATGCATAATTGAAAACGACATTTGCAAACACAAACTGAATATAGTAAAGTCGAAATCGCATCTAGTAGAATCGAATCGAATTCTTCATATTATGTTCTCAAAATATATCATTTGATCAGGGTTGTGAATAAATAATAATCTATATATCGATTACGATCGATATTTTTTCGAACGATGCGATAATCGATTCAAATTAATCTTCGACGAACAACGTTGAATATTAGCTTCTATACATCTGTTAGTATTTCAACTTTCATATATAGATTCGTCGCAGCTAATGGAACTAAGTTGACAATGTTTTCTGTAAAGACATTTTTGTAATTGCTTTGTAATTAATTAACTTTGTACTCTCATGTTGATGAAAAAGATAGCAGAATGCAAATTTAATTAATTTACTTGGTGAGCGTCAAGTTTATAATTTGGGTATCTTGGATAATTAATTATTTTGATGTAGCTAGTTGTAGAATGAACCTTCCATAACATAACATTAGTATTTCGTTTTGTTTCGCTCGCAAAACACGCAGAGAGATTATTAATATTTTGATAAAACTAATGTTGTAGAAATAATTCGTTTCTCGCAACCTCGATATAGTTAATCATATAATTAGATGACTTTTGTTTTAAATACTATCGATATAGAACCGTTATGATGTGGAATTGGTTTATGTAAATATAAATCATTATCTGACACTACTGGATTCGAACCCACATTCATCTGGTTTGACAATTGCATAATGCTGCACTAACCAGACTATAAATGAGGCAATACAGCGGCCCCAGTTCATCTTCATTCTGGTTAGTCGGGAACAAATGAAAACAACGAGCTATAGTTATAGTGTCAGCCGTCAGTATAACCTCTTACTCAATTTTCAATTTGAAATCAAATGAATGATTATTCAAAACGGATTTCCTTTCATGAACATAAGATTACCGGTACACTTTCTTGTGGAAGATATATTCTCTCGTTAGTTCAAATGATGAGAAAAAATATATAAGAAATATATATATATATATATATATATATATATATATATATATATATATATATATATATATATATATATATATATATATATATATATATATATATATATATATATATATATATATATATATATACACCTATACACATATATAATGAATGAAATATTTTGATAAACATTCAATCTTACAGATGCAGGAAATGAACTTCTTTCAAGATCTGTACAATACAGAATTGGGTACGAAATGCGAGATTGTTGGCGTAAATAACCTGATGAAAGAAAGTATTCTTTTTAATCAACTATTGGAGCAATAATTACAATAATGAGAATATAAAAATGATATAATATATGTATATATCCTAATAATAAACAAATAACACTATGGAAATAAATAACTACCAGTATTGAAATAATGTCCATCCGTTTACTAATGAAAAGTAAAGCTTATTCCAAGTGTCGAATAACTTGTTGTGAATAATAAAAAATCGCTCACTGAGAATATGAAAATCAAAACATCATGCCTCCTGTGAGAATTGAACTCACGACCCCTGGTTTACTAGACCAGTGCTCTAGCCACTGAGCTAAGGAGGCCCGTTGAGCTGCGATGGTTTTTGAAGCTCTTATATAGAACCGATCGATTTGAAGCGACGGTAGAATACGGTAATAGAGAGGGGAGGATGTTACTCGCCCACGAGTCATTTACGGGGTGGGGTGGTTGCACCATCACGAAGTCTAAAAGAGAATAATATAATTATTGCTTGCTCAACGACCCCGCCAACAGCTGGGTCATACGGGGGTACGGAAAAAATATCTTCATAATATACAACGTTTAGTCATTGAATGAAATGTAGAACTGTATCTTATTGGTCATTGAATGTACAGTTGAAAGTAGGGGCCCAAACCTGATCCGGAACTGAAAATAATCGTTCTTTTTCAGGAACCAGAAGCGGAACGGAACCTTTATTTGTATTTTATTGGGACCTGAATTGGAGCTCCGATTTGTTTCCGGTTCTATAACGGTTTTATGAGATTCTAAAACGAATTCTTGGATACTTTTTTCCTCATCTCATAATGTGTTATTAATAGTTGGATGAAAATGGGGGGTTTGGGGCTGTATGCAGTGCACCAATAACTGAGATTGAGAATAATGGATCACAGAGCAATCAAGCAATTGAAAAACTGCTTCCATAGAACAAAAATTCAATATCCTAAACAATTATAAATTGATAAAATGACAATATGAAAATGGTCGCTCCGAGCGCTTGTGGGCGTAACTGGCAAGACATGGAACCGTTTTGAACCTTCATGAACTGGAACCGCAACCCTTATCTTCTAGTAGATGGAACTGGATTCCAATAATATTATGGTACGGTCACTGATTAACATAGGTGAATCTATCTCATTGGACATTGAGTGTTGAAGAAATAGAAAATCAATAGTAAGAAACTATCATAGAATCTCAATATTCCATATAATATAGTGTCCCCACTCTAGAAGACAGAAAGTTACCACCGATATAATTATTTGTGAAGATACTCTGAATTTTAATTATGGATCGACAATATTTTAGAAGGTACTTTTCTCCACGGTGTGAAACAGTTTCACAACAATACGTTCGTCATCCGGGAAGCCACCACGATTGTTTATGCTTTGGTTGACACTGAAAATGATCACAAAACATGCATCTCGCGTTACATACATAATTTGATTACTTCATGAGATATTTCATCGTGTATGATATTGATGTGATCGTAAAGTAACTGCCTTTGGTCTAAACTATGAATGAACTGTTCAACCATATGCGCTTGGCATACATAACCAGGAGAAGTCATACGCTATTTTTTGTTGTAATTCAAGGTAAACATAAACTATTCATTTGTTTCAAAACGGTCATGGGTGTGTTGATGAAATTTAATTCATCTGTTAGAGGAAGGTTTACTCAATCAATGTATCGATTGTCGCCTTCAGATTAAAAGTCTATCTACTGTTTATTTGTTAGATGTAACGGTGTAACGTATTTTCCAACTAGTTTTTCCACAATTTTCTCGGAATTTTTATTTTTTGTTTTTTATTTTCAGTTTTCAATATACTATTTCAACATTGATACATCAAAAATGACATAAAATTTGATACATTTCTGTGAGTGTGTTCTCCTTAAAATATATTCAATTATGACCTAAAGGAAACTTATATCCGTTTACAAATTGAATAACGAACAGGCCTACATTTTTAATGGTAACACTCATTGAGTAGTTATTATGGATGATTTCGAGTAAAATAGGCCTATAACCACACCACCAATGACAAAATTTAAACGAGGTTATGTGGGTTTTGTAAACTAATAAAGGCACAAGACTAGCAATGTTATCATCCACCACGTTGATCACACATTCGGTAAATGGTTTACGCAAATCGATTCAACCTAGAAGGGTTCAAACATTGTGATATAATATATCGGTCGATTTTGGAAGGATACGAAGGAGTTCCAACACAGTGGCGTAAATATCGGCGGTGCAAGCGGTGCAGTGGCACAGGGGCCCACGACTAAATTTACTTCGGGGGCCCACTGAGACTGGCATCATTTGCTGAGATGATAATTTACAATTTATTGTTACCAATTAAAATGTTTAAACATTTTTCTGTTCTATAAACGATTCAGCGCAGGTACAATTTTATTAATTGAGCAAGAGAACGCAAGACGGATTGTTCTTAGTGGTGTTGTGGACATTTTTGCAAAGTAAAACGCAAGGCGAATAAATCTCAATAGCAATCAATGACTGAGTGTGAAATAATGCATGTGCAATAAATGGTATAAAAATTAAAAGAAAATATTTAAATCACATTTTTTATAAAATAAATTGGAAGCTCACGAGTACTTTCCAGGTCTTCGCCAAATATGGAAAAAAAGGGGGGGGGGGGGCATTTTTATATTTTGCACTCCTATCTCGTCGTGCCTTGTTACGCCACTGTTCCAACATGAATTGAAAAACGATATGGCTCAGTCGAATCGTGTCTGAGATGTGTAATGAATACGACGAAATAGTTTGGAGGAAAATACATACAACTCTATGGGCCAATATCAATCCATGTGACTAAGCAAATATGTTCAGCTTTCAATGATTTCGATCGAAGCAGTTTCGACCATCAGAGCGATTCGATAGTTATCCTGATATATTTTTCCTACCGTTTCAGGCTAAATCGATCATTGTACGCGACAAGAAAATCATGCGGCTTGCCATTCTACTGCCGCCGTTTCATATTTACCGGGATGGTGTATAGTCAGTGGTGTATGGACCCCTATTCCTGAGATAAATGAGATGTGAGAAAAATAAAAATGAGTGAGAAAACGATTATCTCACTTGAAATGGCCGATTGGTATTGGTAAATCGGCCATTTTAAGTGAGATAATTGTTTTCTCACTCATTTTTATTTTTCTCACATCTCATTTATCTCAGGAATAGGGGTCCAGATGCGTGTATACGACACGTTTTTTAAATTTCATTACAGGTTTGCCTAAATCAAGTTTGTAGGAATGAGTGGATGTTTAAGAAGGTATACGCCGTATACCCAATAATTTTCAGGAAATAATCAAATTGCTTACAAATATTATAGTCTGATTATTATGAGTAATTATTGCATCAATCTGAATATGACTTTAGAGAGGCCGAATCACAATCAGCTACAATTGCTTCTATGGGAAAAACTTTGACTTGCAAATTGTCCTCCCCCCCCCCCCCCCCTGAAACAGGTGCCTAGCAAATTGTCCGCTGGCAAATTGTCCTACTACCGGGAAAACAATATGCGGAACAAGTGGCTGACAGAAGTGGCAATGGGGATCTGGGAAATGCGTAGATTTTGAAGGAAGTGTATAATAACATGTTGATCTGTTGATGTGGATGTTTGAAGCAATGTAAATTATGATGATTTACTGTTTGCTATACACCAGTTATTAAGAAAACGAGGCCTATAGTTTGTACATTTACGAACATGTATGACTAAATTGGAATAGTTTACAACTGTATCTGTAATCTGTTATATGAGTGGCAGGGATATCCATGATATTTCAGTGATGGACAAAAAATGATACGAATAAATGAATGGATGAATTAATGAGTGAATTAATTAATAAATGAACGAATGAATGAACAAATGAAGGAATGAATGAATGAATAAAATACCGTCTCTGTCTGATACAGAAATTTAAATTGAGAATTGATGCAGCTAAATATTATGGAGATGATTAATCTGATCTTACATAATAGGCCTACACCATGCATGCAGATTGCTCCGTAACTCATTGAAACAACTTTGAAAGAAAGATAAATTCAAAAAACTTCATGCTGAGCACATGGGGATTCCCCCCAAATATCTACCCCCCCCCCCCTCCCCCTCTTACCACAAGTATGACATTTGTCAGGACTACACCATCGAACTAAACTGTTATTTTAAGTCTCGGAAGTGTAATTTTTTTCTCAAAACGATCGGATTACGAAGCTTAAAGCTGATAAGCTCAATATAATCCTTCTACAATAAATCCGTATATCGAAATCAAACATCACTTATACACTTCTAAGCCGTGCTTAACCGCATAAAAAAAAGACAATGTATATATTGTATTGCATAACAGACTTTTCAACTTATGAAACAATCCATATCAATATCTTGGCATTGATGAGATATGGAGTGCAATCATGTGTAAGCTCAGTATTGTTGACATGAGGAACCGAGGCGGTTGAAATGGAAGACTCCAAGTTGTGTCAGACCAAGTAAGGTATGTAATCAATGACAGCCTAATAATGCCAACAGCCGATTGCTCTATCCTAATAATAAAATTCATCATCATTATTATTATTATTATTATTATTATTATTATTATTGTATAAATTCTTTCTCTTTATTTCTTTATTCTTTAATAATTAATATAATTATTATTAACATATTATACTATCATTGGAACTCGTATAATTCACAAAACTAAATACGCCATCACTATACCTGTAATTATTTTGTATCAATTATGTTTTTCATGTGTTATAATTATAATGCGAACCACAGATAAGCCTGTTTACAGGCTTTGTGGAATATTGTGAACTTTCATGTATAATCTTGAATTGAGAAATAAATAAATGAATAAAAAAAAAAATATATATATATATATATTATTATTATTATTATTATTATTATTTTTTATTTTTTTAAGGGTGTTTTATTTAAAGTGAACAATGTTTACAATTGGCACATATTGTTAATTCCCACAAAGCCAAAGGCTCATCTGTGGAATATAACATAATAGATACAAATCAAATCAGACGTGTCAATCCAAGATATAGAAAGGTATGCAATAGTTAATAGAATCTATAAAATTAATCTTTAATGTACTCATAACAACAAGTCCCAGCAGAAAAAAAATTTAACGAATTTTGATATTTCGTATTCTTCATGATAATATGTGTGATAAGTAAGTAAACAGTACATCATCATTAACAACGCAGAGTGGTTTATTGATGTTTTAGATAACATTTATTGATTTTATTTCATACACACACACACATACACACACACACAAACATACACATACATCAAATAATAACATAAACAAAACCTATAAACAAAAATGATGCAACACAAATTCGAGAAATATGAAATAAATAGAGCAAAGTAATGTAGTGAACGCATTTGATAATTGTTATTGCCACTAGGTTTATACACTTCATCACGAAATCTTGGATTGATTGAAGAAAGGTGTTTAGAAACAAAAAAAGAAAATATAGTTTTTTCTTGATAATGCTACCTAAAATTTATTTTATTATGCCAGTGTCTCAATTTTTCATTGTAACGTACTTTTTATTGCACTCGTACCCTACTGTGACGTCAGGTGACTTCACGGTAGGCCCTTAGGGTACAGTACAGGTGAGGTGGGGAATACTTGTGTTAATTTCCCAGCTCATCCTTCAAAGCGAGGGAAATACGTAGCGTTTGCATACTTGAGTTAATATAGTTATATTATATATATATTGTGTATGATATAGTTGATACAGATAACTTGTACTTTTTATTTTTTATATGGGCCTATACTTTCCGAGTCAGAACCTTCTCCATCAGATATTCACATACTTCGGTTGCTGTCAATTTCGGTCGCTTTACAATATTATGTTCAATAATCCAAAGATAAGCCAATTATTTCAGGGTTTTTGAGAAAAGGTGGACTATAAATTATATCAGGTTTAGTGTCAATGAATGAATGTTCAACCTCGATAATTATTCATATAATAATCAATCATTGATCATTGATATCATCACCATCGACAACTATTCAAATTATTCAACGACTAAATATACATTTCGAATGTGTGTGAGGGGGGGGGGGGGTAGCAAAACGGTAGCAGTACAGATCGATGTTTACAGCAGCACATTTCAGCACAAAACGAGCAAGCACATATCAATAACAACAGAAAAAATGATAATTTCGACTATAGGGCATTAGGGCATTAACTTGGGCTCCCAATTCCCCCTCCCCCACATTGGGAAGCAAATAGCTAAGAAACGGTAGCAGCACAACGATTTGTCACCAGTACATTTCAGCACAAAACTACCATATTTCAATAACTCCAGAATGAATACACGTTTCAAATGTGAAGGGGGGGAGGGGGGCAAGTTGGTGCACCTCCGTTAGGGTGCATTAAGAAAGAAGAATTTCATATGCTATATGTCTTCTATGATCTGAAAAGCACGGAACGTTCAAAGCTGGGCTTTAAGAATCATTAATCAATCTGTAATTATTATTGACAGCCATCCACGTATAATTGGGAAATTCTTCGATTTGTCAATTGGGTCCTTTTTCATTGCTCAATGGTTTCACTTTAATGTCACTTTTAACACTAACAACATCATACAGCTTACTTACTACATTACTACTAACCACGTAACAAAACATTACAGTGATAAATCCGAAGTCAAACAATGTAATTATTGATATATTTTTTAATAATATAGTTTAAAAGTCTATAGGGTGGCCTCCATAATAATTGTGTAGCCCCTCTAAGTCAATCCCGAACATAATGAAATATTTCTGACATTATCAGTTTGACTTTCAAATGTTTTATAGGTTGAATTACTGCACAAATGAGTAGGAGCAAGGTTCATTTGAGTAATAAATCAAATGGAATTCAACAATCGGTGCATCCGGGTGAATGCATTTTTATATCTATACTATTAATCTTGTATATGATATATGTTGTAATTTGGTTCAATCATCAAGTCTGATCAAATCTTAGCAGAGAATAATTTGCGGAATATGGATATACCCACCCATTTATTGTTATAAAACATATATAAATAGAAAGATACAAGACTAACAGAACGGTTGTAAATCTATAAATAACAATCTGAATAGATTACTGGATGGCGATACGGTAAGTCCATCACCCTGGTTCTTACTTCTTGAACCCACGAATTCCAAATTCACATCATAAGTTTATCACAATACTTATTTCACACATCACTTAGTTCAAAGTGGAAGATATCAACATTCGTGTGTTCATAGTGAAAGACTTTTATGGTCTTCAATTTAATTAAATTTAAAATTATGGTCACAGACAGCGCAGTCCTGGTGTTGAAGACCATTAGTTTTGAATAATCAAAATGGGGTGGTAAGATCGCCCTTGTGGTGCTCAGTCCAAACGATCCTATCTTTCATCCATAGCCTTAATTGGGGAACAATGATTTCGTATCAAGTTTCGATGTTATAAAAAAAATAAAAAATAAGTTTGTCAAATTTGAAAGGCATTAGTTTTGTTTGAAGTTCGAACACAATAATGTAATCGCGATAACATGTCCTCGGATTGATTCATGTGCCACATTACAGAATTGAATTGATTGCTAAATTATTATCCCACCATCGAATTTCGTCACAAAACTACAAGAATGTTCCTTCTATTTGTTCTTATTAACATCCATAAGACACAATCCATTGTAGATCGTGACCCATCAATCGCATTACATTCAACTACTTATTTCACTCAGTCATTAAAATAGAGGTCTTTGCTGCATCGAGGTATTGCAGAGCATCGACCATGATTTTCAATTGTTGTATGCACACTTTAATATATAAATGCTAGTCATTATAATATCACTTAAAAAAAAAAGTCGTTATCATTTAGTCGCCCAAATAAACTATCTGTTATCAAACTAATGTTCGCCATAAACTCGATACAAGAAGGACAACTAGAATGTTGTAACGAAAAACACAAGACCTGAATTTCACAAGAGTGACATCAAGTATCAAGTAATATATACCATGGCTCTATATTATATGCTCGCACACATACATACATTCCGAACAGTATGTCAATAAAGTATTGACAGGTCCATAAATATTCTTTCTAGGAAATTATGGGTCAAATTAGGCAAATAAATACTAATGAATGATTTATAGTTTCCTCTCGATATCTTTAAGATAGCCAAGAGATATAACAAAGCGTAAGATTTCCTGATGATAGCTGTCCGTGGCATTATGGCATTCTTCTCTTGTCAGAGTAGTATAAAGTCTTTCATAAGCCGCACAGTATTGCTTCTCCTTTGTACTAAAGGTGAAATGTACAACAACAATATTCTCGACTGATTTTTTATTCAGGCATTCTAGATTGTTATCAAGTATAATAGGTGGAAATCTATGAGTCAATAAAGTAGACAAGTTTGTAATTGTAATATCTTTCTAAATTCAATTTGTAAATCATTTGTGTTGGTTAATGAACGTATGAAATGATAATTATCTTGCACAATAGGCCTGAGCTGTCACTTGGTGGTTGCGGACATATTCAAATCGAAATATGATATATTTTCACAAGTTCAAAACGGAAAAGAAAGTGAAACTGAACGGGAAACTAATCTATTTAATTCAAGAATGAATTTTTCGAAGCATTAACGTAATTCTGTCTGTAAGGGTTGTTTATAATTTCTACTGCCATAATGAGAAGAAAGATACTCCACAGTTTCTGACAGGTTACATGGACCGAGTCTATAAATAATGCAGTTGGTCTATAGCCTTAGATTATTCGTTCAAGTCAAGCGGTAGCTCAAAGTCATGTCCCGCTCGCAACCAGGTATAGACAGTTTACACGAAGAACGTAAAACACCTAAAACAGGGCTCTTGGCATACTGGATCTCCGATCCGAAACTAAGAGTCTTAGATAACTGCAATCCAACCGGCACATGCAGCGCAGTGGTTAACGCGCTCACTACATATCGAACCAGGTTCGATTCCCGCCACCATCCACCTTTACAGGTTTTTCTCGTGGTTTTCCACTGTCTAGACTAGGTCAATGGCGGGATGGTTCCCACAACATAGGCCACGACAGCTTCCTCCCCACTATCCTTCTCGTTACCTGAGAAACCTTTATCTCATCATCCCATAATCCCATCATCAAATTGATCATTCATCCGACGCCAATAGATCTTAGTTATCATTAAAGTGCGTCGTTGAACCCAATATATATATATATATATATATATATATATATATATATATATATATATATATATATATATATATATGTATATATAAATATATATACATATATATATATATATATATATATATATATATATATATATATATATATATATATATATATTTATATATCTATATATATATATATATATATATATATATATATACATATATATATATATATATATATATATATATATATATATATATATATATATATATATATATATATATATATTTAAATGCGATAAATTGCAATTTCATGATGGGAGGCACTTCAACATGCATCGAAAGAAGTTGTAATTGATATTTGGAAATCTTCTAGATGATTATAGATTGAACGAGATCGACAGATAAGTAGTCATTCATTGAATATCAATGCATGGCCAATATATTACCTCGGAAAATTCCCTTGAAAGTCAACCAATCAAAATGGAAGTGATATGATTAAGTCAAGTTCGGGTGTATGCGTATGGCATCTCCTCCACTTGTAGCCGAGAGGCAATCGTTATGATCATCACATTTGATGTATTGTTTTACGTGTACTATCTCGAGTCAGTATTCAACGATTACGAAATCTGGCTCGATGCTTCTGCTTTTACTCACCCCCGGGTGGAATATTTAATCAAACACTCATTCCCCATTTTTGTACCAAATATCTCGTACCTCGTCTTGAACTATATGACTGTATATTATACATAGAGTTATCCAGTTCTGTGTATGTGTCCGTTTGTGTGTGTCAGCTGACGCTGGCTCACGTGAACTAAAAAAAAACGAGTTTTTTCCACTGAATGGGAAGAACACAGTTCCGGGGCTTTTCCAGTTCTATTTGTAGAGCTAGATTTTTTCCACAGAACTGGATAATTCCCAGTTTGGGTAATTTCCAGGCTTGTGGGAAAACTCTAGTTCGTGTGTAGAGCTGTTTTTTCCTTTAATTTCCACAGAACTGAGTAATTCCCAATTGTAGACAATATAAGTACATCTGCTGATTTTGCATAGTACTTCGTGAATCATTTGTATTCACGAATGGGCTGTCTCTGGATGTAATAGTACGTAATTGTGTTAACTGACTCTTTGCGGTCAGATATGGGTATTTACTCTTCTCTATGCAATGTCATGTTTCACATGACGTTTATACATGTGTGACATGACAAACATACTTATAAGTAACAATCTACTGATAGTAACAACATTGCAAAAAAAATTGCAAACAAACATAAAAAAACTTCCTATTTATATTCAGTCATGTTCTACGGAGTGGATTTTTCCAGTATTTAAATAACAATCAACATTGATTCCATTATCAAATCTGAACGCAATATCCCACAGTTTCAATGATTTCACCTTCGAGTACACGAATATGACAAAGTTGGATATGGAACCTTGGATGTATATGTATATAGTATATATATATATATATATATATATATATATACATATATATATATATATATATATATATATATATATATATATATATATATATATATATATATATATATATATATATATATATATATATATATATATATATATATATATATGAATACATATAGAAATACAAATATATATGCTTCCATCCATCTATATCTGTCATAGTTCCGAATGGAAACTCGAACAAATTTCTCTACAATTCCGTCATCGACGTTCAGAAGTATCGAATACCAACGTCCATATTTTTCGTATGAAACGCGTATCCGTCTTACCTCTGAGGCGTGGAGAAGACAAAGCTGAGCTAATAAATAAAGTCCATACACAGTAGCTGAGGATGGTATTACCTACCTCTATATACGATATATACCAGATAATCAGATGCATTCTCCATCCGTTATGTATATCGTAATAGAAACGCGCTCAATCGACCGTTTAAAACAGAAGCTAGCTAAACTGTTTATACCTGGAAGATTAGCAACATGACTCCTATATATGTATACATTATATATATATATATATATATATATATATATATATATATATATATATATATATATATATATATATATATATATATACATATATAAATATATATATATATATATATATATATATATATATATATATATATATATATATATATATATATATATATATATAAATACATATACAGGCACAGTAGCTGAGTGGTTAGCTCACTTACTTCATGTGACCCGGAAGGTGAAGGGACATATCGGACCCGGTTCGATCCCCGCCACCGTCCATCTTTACAGGATTTTTTTGTGGTTTTCCTCTGTAGTCTAGGCTAATGCCGGGATGGTTCCCACAATATAGGCCACGACCGCTTTCTTCCCACTATCCTTCCCACTACCCATAAAAACCTTCATCTCATCATCCCATCATCTCATTAATCATTCATCCGACGCTAATAGATCTTAGTAATCATTACAGTGCGTCGTTAAAATACAATAAAAAAAAAAAATATATATATATATATATATATATATATATATATATATATATATATATATATATATATATATATATATATATATATATATATACACATATATATATATATATATATATATATATATATATATATATATATATATATATATATATATATATATATATATATATATATATATATATATATATATATATATATATATATATATATATATATAATATCCACATGGGTGTATCAAATTTCCTTCACCCACATTTGAGATTTATATTCCATCTGAAATTCTGGAAATGTGATTGTATAGTGTTGAGATGAGATATGCTGCAAAAAACTCGTTTTGTGTTGATACCTTATCTCAGTTATTCCAATTCCAATGTGGCATGCTAAGTTAAAGCCAGCCCCACCACATCTGAAACATGATTTCCATTATATGTTTGGGATATGTGGTCGTTCTGGGCCAAAATCCACTGTAAAGGGATTGTGTCGTTCTGCCAACTATTTATAGTTATTCCACATCCAATTTGACGGAAGGGGTTGGAGGAAAGGTTTGTTCAATGATGTTTCTGAAATGTGCTGGATTTGTGCTGAGATGTGCTATCGGAATGTAGTTTTTTCTGCCACTGCTCATTAGTTATCTCACATATTCAGTCTGGGGGTGGAATGGATTTCATTATTCTGTCTTGTTAGCGCATTGAAGGCGAGATCATTTCTGAGATTTAGTATGCCCAAATCTCTAATTGGATTCAGAAAGGTTCTAGTGTGGGTAAGGCTCATGTACTGCATGTGGTCCATGATTGCACTCAATCACTATTTACTTCAATATTTTGTTAAATAACATTCATCACTTCTGATTATTGGTCTGTGGATTGGCAACATTGGGTGCAAATGAAGTTTGAAAATAATTGAGATGCGAAGGAGAGTTTTGAAAAATAATAAATTCATCAAGCCATCAACTGTGAGGAATATGTGGATTTCAACACTTAATAATTGAATAACAAAGTGACACATAAAATGTCTTGAGTTCAGAGGGGGCTTGCCATCCAACTCATCACAGATGCAATGAAGAAAATTTTTGGTGAGAATGTGGAAAATCACAATCATCGTAATAATTAATCACAACATATTTATTATCGAAATATCATTTCTGATTCCCAAATTTGTATCATGATACCTTCATATACTATGAAGGTAGGCTTCTGTTGTCCAATTTTACGTCACCAATTGTTAAAATAGACAGAAGACCATGTCCACCAGTTGGAATTGACCAATCAGAATATTTGGTAGTTCACCAGTATACTATGAAGGTATAGGCTTATGTGGATCTATCTGCATGTATATATATATATATATATATATATATATATATATATATATATATATATATATATATATATATTGGTGGAGGTGCCGGGTTTGCACATTGTATAACGCGACAAGCTGGCCCAGAAATATCAAGATTTGCTCTTTGTATCCAATCCAATCTGAACTCCGAAGGTAGACACATAAATGTAACATATTAATTGTTTCAATATGTATATCACCTAGCGTTTCATTCCTAGTATGTAGTGTTAGGTTCTGCCGTGGATATTCACATTGTGGTGATCTCAGATAATTACACAGATGAAAATTCAGCTACCATTATCAATATGTATCGAATTCAATATACAATGGTTTGAATTCACGATCAATGTGTATATCGTTTCATGAGTGGATTTCACTCACGATTTATGAAATAATTATCCATACATTCAGAGATTATAGGCCACACCAAATAATTACATCGAACAAGAAATATATATATATATATATATATATATATATATATATATATATATATATATATATTCATATAAATATATATATATATATATATATATATATATATATATATATATATATATATATTCATATATACATATATATATATATAATTAATGATTTTTAAAACTGTTTAAAAATCATTAATTATAATAACCTACTGGTGGTCAACCAGGAAGCTATTGAAATCATATATATATATATATATATATATATATATATATATATATATATATATATATATATATATATATATATATATATATATATATATAAATGAATATATATATATATATATATATATATATATATATATATATATATATATATATATATATGAATGAATAAATATATATATATATATATATATATATATATATATATATATATATATATATAATAATGATCGAAGTGCTTCTCAATTATCCAAGATGAATAACTCAAGTAGAGCGTCCCCGAAAAGTTTGAGGCTCTCGAAGGTACATTCTTGTCGATAATATCCAATACATGCTCTAAGCCGAGATCCTCGAACTAAACCTACGAATTACAAGAGCTGGTGAACCATAGCGTCGGACAAGAATAACCTTGGCATCATATGAATATTATAATATATTTTGTTCGATAACAATACTCTTGACATTCTATCATGGACTGTAAAGACAATCAATAACATATCAAACAATAGTATTATACTTGTAACGTAGAGGCCTACACAACTAGAATTTGTATCCAACGCATTTCAATCCGTCGACAAATTAAGATAGACAAGATTGCTAAGTTTGGATTGACAAGATCATTCTCGTCGATTAGTCAGTTCTCTAAGACAAAGACAAGTTATGCACTTTCAATTGTGTGGGATTGAAAAGAATAATTGATTTATTTTGTTTGACTTGAAATTGGTTGTGTAGTAAAATTGACAATAGTCAGGGGCGTTGAATTTAACGCCAGTCTCAGCAGTGACAAGCTGTAGAGTATGCTTGCTCGTGACCAGATCACTTTATTGAATACGTATTGAAGCTAAGGAAAGTACGTGGCATCGCAGAGATCAGTATTATTCGAGGGATTGCGTTAAGCACAGGGACGACATACTATAAAAAATACAATATATACAATACGAGAATACTATAGTATTTTGAGAAGAAAGTGCGTGGGTTGTTCAAATTTGTTCAAATTTCAGCCCGCACACAAGAATTTTTCTTTCTTATGCGGGCTTCTATACATTATTTCATTTTCATTTTTCATTTATCTTCAATACTCAACCATAAACACAGTTACATTACATGAATTGAATATATTATTTATCAATTAGATTTGTATGTTACCATAATTCAAGGAACGCTATCTTTATTTACTTAATTTCAAATTTTTCTTTTCCAGCGTTTAGTCTATCGATATCAAAGGTGTGTGAATAATGATAGCTATGTGAAAAATGAATACTGCACATTTCTCATTGTAATTCCTGATGTATCATATTGTATAGAAAAAATGATTTTTGAATTGAATTGAATTGAATTGAATTGGTTCATATATAATGAGGAAATCTTATACTTACATTTTCATTTCAGAACTGCCCTGCTCCTTATCCTGGAGCTTCATTGAGAAAGAATTATTAAAACCAACCTTTCGAAATGTATCAAATGCAAAATTATACTTTATAAGGATGTCATCTATAATTCACATTGATTTTAATTGATGAGGTTCAGAGGAACGGCATTGTGAGTGTAGCTAACATGGTGCTATACTATAGAAAAGTAGAATACTAATTCGTCGTTTTTACAATAATGGACAAAAATATGAACTAAAGCAAAAGGGAGAAGTCATTGTCAGCCGATATTCAAAAAAGGAAAGATCATGATATTATCTAGTATTGTCATTCTAGAAGTTTTATTGTACCACTTTTCGAAAATGAACACGTATATAGTATCAACTCTGATATTCATGGATATGGAACCAGAAATTGTGACAAACTGTCAATTTCTATAAATAACAGAGTAGTGTATGAAAGAAGTGCTTATTATGTAGGCCCCAAATTATACAATCACTTACCGTGGGAAATATGATCGATAACAAATTGTAACAAATCCAAGTATATTATCAAAAACACACTTTTAAATCAGGCACTGTGTATAATGTGAGATATTTTAATTCCATATCATTCAATTGATGCATTATGAAATTGTATCTATCAATGACATTTATTCAGTCTAACATTATTTTGTCATTGTAACATCTTATTTATTATAATATTTCTCTCTTTCAGTGCTCAGACGAGTCTAACTGAATATTCATTCTTGACGAGGACCGGTGAAAATGGAATAAGCTGAGTAAACGAGTGTTTGAAGGCGGAATTCAGAGAGATGTCAGGTGGCAAGAAGATGGCTCAAATATTGGATAAGTGATAATTTCTCAAATTTAAATCAAATGTTCAGGTTATTCTTAAATGTGATGTCAATTAAGCCACAGCATGGAATAGGATAATTATGACTAAATGCAAAAATTATTTCCCGCTCAACCAAACACCTAGAATCAGTGAAACTTGCACACTATATCCATTATTCTATTGCTCACCCGTGATCTAAAAAAAAAATTGAGAAAAATATTAAAATAATAATTTCAATGTAATTTGAGTATTGCTATGTTTTTTCAAAAAAACAAAACATGAAGCCACATGTCACAAGGTTTGAAACTCAAAAATTCATCCATCTTGTTGAATTTTAGTGTTGATATTGTTCGTTATACACACCGTTATCTTGTGAACCTTCAGAAAAAATCTATTGCAAATTTTAGTTATATAATCGATCATTTCAAATCTAATTCAGATTATATATGATTTTGAGGCCACACATTCACACCTGGATATTCATATGTACTGATTATTTTCATAGTTTTGCTTTGAAAGATAATGACAATTAAACTACGCATTCTGAAACCAAATCTTCTCAAATCGGACCAGTAGTTTTTGAGTTATGAAGTGACAAGTCAGAGAAAACGTAGTTCTTGGGAATACGGAACTGAAGTTTCAATTACGCATTGCCGTCTGTGTTGCATTCAAATCTTGAAATATATGATAAAAAAACATGAGTTGCGGTCACGAATTCTTCAAATGATCGTTAACAAAACTTCAGAAAAAAAATAATAATGAAAAAAATTTGTTTTGCCAAAAATAATTTTCATGCTATGGCTACCCCCTTGATGTTTGAGTGCTCGATCACATTGTACTGTATCAAATAGGAACTCGCCACCGTACTGCGCACAATTGCGATGTAATAAAATAATAATAATAAAATAATAACATCCTGATAAAATTGTGTATTTTCATTTTGTGTGATGTAACGAATAAATTACATTCTGTATAACAATTCTCTATCAGGCATTTCTCTCAGACATACAAAGACTGCAAATGTTGCAGAATGAAGGAATGAGAGCGGTATTAAGATGTGGTAGAGGTGTTAGTACTAGCAAATGCTATCGGTTCTAGGCTGGCTCAATGTGAGAAATTATTTGACGTTCAATGGAATGTGCTTCATTTGTAAGATTAAGAATGATATGCTTACCGAATATTTAGGTAATAAGCTTACTAAGATCAATGAAGTACATACACACAAAGGCAGTGCAATCAATATTTTCTTGAAGGTTAAAGTAAAAATATTATAACCAAGTCCATTTTTTATTTAGGTATAAGACAGTTTAATTTGTTACCTACCAATTTACTTGAAGCTACCTCTTTAAGCGAATTTGAATCTAATTTTGAGCAAATGTATTTTATGTAAAACTGGATTCTTCAGTTGAATTTTGTATCTTATGTTGTATTTGTCTTAATCTGAAATCTGTATTCGATGTAGAATAGCAAACTAAACTATGCTAATAAAGAAACATATTATTAATAAATTGATAAATTGATTAATCAATAAACCGGGTATGTACTGTACATTTATTCATCATCATGGAACCTAAGACATAAGTTTGAGAAACTGTGTTTACTATTCATTATTTTTTCCGAAAACTAATATCAAGGAACGATTCGATAATGTATCATAAAATCAACTGTCGGAAGCTATTTTCTCACAGTTTGAATGATTTGAATCTGTGGATACTATTTGAACCAATAGAGCCTGGACTACACAGGGAAGCCTTCGACTTCGAAACGTTTTAGGTTATCTCTCTCTCCCTCAGCGAAACTTCCAGACTTCCTGATAAAGTTCCGTTATAGGATAGGTAGCCATCGGTTGTCATGACAACCGTCATGAATTGTCATTAATCTTTTTTCCCTGTTTTTTTACTTATTTTGTGTGTATTTTATGGAGTTATTTTATTCATGGTATCGCCACAGTCAAGCCCTCATAAGGCTTTGTGGATCAAGCGATGTGAATTTTGTTAATTGTAATGTTTCTAACTTTTGTTTTCACAATAAAAAAAAACACTTATAGGATTATCCTGATTCTGTATTATCAGATACAATACATATACTTTTGTTAAATATTTCAAATATTTCAAATATTTCAAATAGCTCTTCTTGAAATTTTAATTGAAAGTTTCCACGTATATCCCGACCTTACCTGAATAATTGACCATTGTAAATAAATACAAGTCACCATCTTCCCCATGGCCATACTAAGTTACTTATACTTAGTTTTGTTTATTCTAACATTCATAAATAATACCCCTAAGCTCATGGCTTCTTTTTCCATTACGAGACAAATTTTGAATCTCATTTCACTCAAATGCATTCTTTTTGCATTTTGCGATTCTGATAAAATGCATTTTAATATCTTGAACTTCGTTTAAAATAATGCTAAACAAAAGCACATTGCGTCCTTGTTTATGAATCATCACAGTTTAGGTAAGAAAAAATATCAAATGAGATTACACATATGTTCCTGAATATAAGTCCATAGCTATATGTATACCAAGTATGCACAAATATTAAGGTTATTACAAACCATATTCAAATTACTATTGTTAAGAAAGTGAGAGATTAGCAAAATGGTTATAATCCACCTTGAATTATATGTAGGTAGCTATAGAATATTGCATTGTGTAATGAAGGTTTCACACTTTGGTTGTGGTGATTAATAATTTCTCGTCATTGAGAGAAATTAATGCAAATTAGGAATAGGAAATGTATTAGATATCGATTGCCTATATATACGCCAACAGCCGTGGTCGAGCGTTAAGCTGGATAGGTGTAACGATATACTGGAGGAGGCTATAATATATTCCATTGCGGAAGGTACATCTGTCCGAAGGACAAAAAAAAATCTTTAAATTATGGACCAATTAAAGAAGTTGTTTTATTTTGACTTCATCTGATACAGCTTATCAAGATTGCAGTACGAAGATACGCATGTTACGTATTATCAGAATAAATAATCTAGATATGTTCATTACATCCCACCGATTTTCTATTGTCCATTAGCCAATATCAAATTGTTCACCCTTAAGCATTCAGATGTTTTTATTGTCAATATCGGCATCATTTGATCAGAGATTACTATTCAACTGATTTGGGATAAGCAAAATGCATTTGTTAATGCTGTTGGCCGGTTCCAGTATACGTATACCTATATGAACTGTTTTAACACCTTTAGGAAACGCTTTCAGTCTACTTAAAGCTTACTCCAATTTGCCATGAATATAGAATGAAGACAGATATTTTCAAAATTCATTATGGCTTTATAAACATGGTAGGAAAGTGGAAATACCGAAAAATTTCAATTTCTTGTATTTATCTGTTATTTTGATCATACAAAACATATGGATTCAAGTTTTATTTTCTGAGTAGATCGATGAATTATTTTTGAAAGTATAACACCCTTCTCCTTTTTTCTGTCTGCCAAAGCTGGATGAGCTTCTTGAAAGTAACGTACAACGTTTTTGTGAATCAATGAATATTCAACCACCACAGTTTTTTGAGCAGTCATCAATTAAAATCTTCCAAATTCACATTGGACATTGGACATGATCTTCATCCACGCTGCATTTTTCTCGATTTTCATGGGTCGTTGAAGTAATTACTAAAATGGCTCCCCAATCCTTTCCCAATCCCATCTTTTCCACACCAATATGAGTTACCCAGAATTTGTGTGAACTCATAAAATATATAGACTTGATAAAGGTCTTATATTCTGAATGTTGGCTTAGCTATTCGAATGCAAATTCACCAAATTCAACAATAAGCTATATAGTATATAGCAATGTCATTTCAATATATATTCGGTTCACCAAAGCACTTTAATAATGACCAAGATTCATTGGCGTCTGTGAACGATGAATGAGACAATTAAACGGTGAGGTTAGAGCTGATATTCTATTAAGCAGGGTTCACACTTCCGATTTTTTTTTTGTCGTCCGACACGATATCGGTCCGATTTTATTTAGACCCGTTCACACTTAACCTCTATCACGACACGATCTCGTGACGTCATGCGGCCATAGGCTTCTTCATCTCAAATCCACAGCCTTGTTTTATTGTTGAGTTATTGTATTCTTGTTATCAGTTGAGCTATAATCGTACAGGCATGGCCGGTCTTGAACTGCCAATACGAAAAGTTCAGGATCATAAGACATTTTAATTTAGGAAAATCAAAGTAATATGCTAGTTAAGTTTGACGTCTTAACAAACAAAGTGCACGCAAAGAGTGAGTGCGCGGAGACACGGGGATATATCGATATAAATTAAATCAAACGGAAGCGCTACTGCAGTGCCACCTACCGGTCCAAGTACGCAACACACGTAACTTCCGCCGAAATCGTAATAACGGCCGACAAAAGTTGAAATTGAACCAACATTCACGACACGATTCGGACCGATATCGGTGTCGTGATCCGCCATCTTTTTCGGTCCAGTTCTGCCTTGTATGTATGTATGTATCTGAATTTTATTGTTCTAAGTATTAATCTTCTACTTGTTTACAATATATTTATTTTATTGTATCCAATTGCTGCTCACTCTTTTCCATTTGATTTCTTCTCAGCTCCTTCCATTAGTTTCTTAAAATCATTCACAGATTTAGGCCACTCCTGATTCAGTTTTTCCTAGTTTGTTCCATTCTGCGATGGTGGCCCCGAGAAAAGAGAATTTACCCACGTTCGTCCTGTAATTTTTTAATGTCAATTTGAATTTATGTCCAACTCTTCCTAAAAATGAAGACGACTTGACCAAGTTCCTTATTTCCCCCCACGCTTCATATTTGATAGAATTTTGTACATAGTCACAAGTTTTGTGATTGGTGAGTTAATAAAATCGTACCGAAATCGTGTAGTACGACCAAAACAAAATCGGAAGTGTGAACCCTGCTTTATGGGCTTTTGGGACATTGGAGAGGTGATGGTCGTGAACAGTTCACAGGGAGTCCAATAAGGAAACCACGAAAACCTTTATCAGAAAGATCGACTAATGGGGAATATTGATTCTGGTCGCTTGAATGATGGTTCAAGAATAGGCCTAGCAACATTCTTTCCATTTCAAAGTATAGTTTGTAGATCCGTGAGGCCTCATCTGTCCGAGTAAATATAGCCCTCTTCAGGCTGTTGAAATGACGGTAGGAAGACGGCCATAACCTAATACTCAGGAGCCACAGTGTTCACTTCTACGACTGAGGAAAACCAGGAAACACTTCTGTCATGATGGTCAAAGCGGAATAGTCATGAGCGGGAATAGTAGCCCGGTTTTCTGAATGTTGACTCAGCGCGCCAAAGCGACATGTCCACCCGAAAGTACGAGCAGCATAGAGTACTACTTTGAATCCGTCTACATAAATTTACTGTCAAATCTAAAACATCTCCGGTGAATTTATATCAAATGCGAATAAAATTCAATCATTTTTTTTTCTTCTTTTTCATTTTTTTTTTTTTTTTTTTTTTCTCTTGACATTTTCAATATAGGAATGTTCGAATTTTCCTATCGATCTGGTAACACCGTCCAGTTCATACGTGTTGAAATTACAACAAATTACGTTTTTCAACGTCTTCGTGGATTTTCTCGCTGTCTTGGTAATACACGAATCGGTTGATTTCTTATATACATACTATAACTGATAATAACAATATTTCAATAAAGATATCAGAATCACGTTGACAGGTCCTCAGAAGTAGCGAGTTGAGATGTCAATTCATCCTTAACTATATTCATTAATTATTCGGCATAAGAATGATATTATGAATAGCAATCGTTGCTATTTGTATCCAAATAATTATATGTACACTTTGTAAGTATCATGATATATACCTATATATAAAGTCTCATTAGCATTTCATGGAATGGTGAAGCATTTACGTCTATCTAATTTCATGGTTAAGTAATTAATTATGTATATTTAATTAGCGAATGAGCGTAGGTTGTGATGAGATAACAGCAAGAGAGATTAACGTCTTCAATTAAGATTATTTTTTCGTAGCGTGTTTGTCTTGCATGCGTTGTCATCAGTCATCAGCGGAATGATACAAGTCAGGACTGATATAACAGTTGTTCGGACTCACGAATAGACTCTGGATTTCCACACGTTCTGGGTGACGGTGATCAACATATGATGCAGCAAGTTACATTGGTACAATAGTTGATTAAACCATTGGGTATAGAGTCTAAATCGAATGATAAAAAATGGTTATATAAAATTAAAAATGGTATGCCCTTCCATTACGCCACACCTCCGTCTACCTTGTTTACCCAATTGTTATACTAATGCTGGATTTCCATGCACGCGATTCTCATATCGCGCGATACCATGTCGCGCGTCATGGCGGCTCAAAGTCGCGAGGCGGCAGACATTTTCCTCCACTGACCAATCAGGGACAAGTCGCGAATCGCTTCACGAAAGTTGAGGTTTGTTCAACATCCGAGCGCGCCGCCATGACGCGCGACATGGTATCGCGCGATATGAGAATCGCGTGCATGGAAATCCAGCTTTAGACGAGTGAATCAGATGCTATAGAGCTCCAAACCGTTATTCAGGAGACCGAGGTTCGATGCCCCCCGTGGTCGACCATCCTGACTGAGGTTGTCCGTGATTTCATTCTGTCACCTGGGACGGTTCCCTAATAAAGGGTCACGACGGTATCCCATCATTTCAACAGGATAGGGAGTGAAACATATCTTCAGTATTGAACAGATCAGCTCTATATATTGAGTGGTATATAAACCAACTTCCAGTGACATGAAATAGATCGCCAGAATAGAAAATAGTTGGCCGTTGAGATAGATGGAGAAATGCAGTGAGAGTGAACGAGGGGTAGCCATATTTTTCTATATGAAATAGAGCTGTTTTATTCAATTTTATCTCATATTGTAGAATATCACACCGTATTGGAATTCAAATACACTAGGCCTATATTAAAATGTTTGGAAAACGTATGATTTTGGATTTTTTTCTCGCTCAATTAACTCTGGAAATTCAGTATATTTTTTTTCATTGCGAAGTTTATACGGAAAAGAGGACTTGGTGAATCGTTCACCAAATTTTCCCTGTATATTTAAAAGCACACGTACATGCATGATGCAGACTGAAAGAGATCCAAGTCTTGCAGACACAAGAAGAAATTACTACACCACATGGGGGCTATTTGATGAGCGTAAGCAAAGACTCCATGTCACTCTTATAGGGCTTTGTTTGTGTTATTTTTTTTTGGAAGTACTCCACAGGTCGTAGGGTTTGACTGATCGACATGAAACTTTGTTTTGTACACGCAAACTCATCCAAATTAGAGCTGTATAGTTGTTGGAATGAATCGGTAGAACCGATTTTGAGAAATCTCATCTCAAAATTTATAGAAAACCCGTAAGATCAGGCTTGGCTAGGAAATTTTAAAAATAAAACCTCTCCAAAAGAAATAAAATTCTCTCCGAACGACTGTGTATACATGAATGATACACAATATCATCATTTTGTATGCAATTCGAACCAGCCGTTTTGAAAAAAAAATTGTATCAACTGTTTTTATTAATCAAATATATGGGAATAAAAGCAGAATTACTTTGCCGAGATTCGCTGCTCTCTAGATTCGATATTTGTCAAACAATTAAGTATTTGTTATATGTGTCAAGGTGTGTAGACTACCAGAGTCGATAAAGTAGCAAAGGTAGAACTACTTTAACGACTTTTATACCTTATTCAGATATCTCGCTCATATTACAACGCATATGCTGCGTTTGACTAGTTATCATCATTATACCTCACAAGTCACAACCAAATCAATTGGGTTGGGGGTGTGTCCACCAATTTATCCAGATCGGACTTCTTGAACTTCGATTTCTGTCTACTCTGAGCTGGTCTTGTTTTTACTACTTCCTCGCCTTCCTCACTTCTACTATCGTCCGTTTCATCATCTTCTCTTCCCACTAACTATTCTCCCACCAACTCTCTCCTACCACTCCACTCAATTATTTCCCTCGGTTGGCTACCCCGTACTTTACTCCCTCCTGCCCCTCTATAGAAAGGTTCATTAGCGGTAAGATTATAATTTAACTGAATATATTAATTTTAACAAATTGAAAATTGATAAATTCATCTCATATATTGCGAAACCTCTCAACACATAGATAGAATAAGTTAGTGATAATTATTAATTATACACTTCTCTCTACCCTCTCTCTCTCTCACTCTCTCTCTCTCTCTCTCCCTGTCTCTCTCTCATAACTGAATCAACTTTTTGTTTGTATTTATTTCTCATAATTTTCTATTGACACGTATGTGAATTAGGAAAGAGTTGTCTTTTGGCATTCTGTACTGAATGTTTTAACAAAAAAGGAACATTTGCTCCATGAAAAACCGAATGTGAACCAAAGTGCAAATATAAGCTATGATATAAAGCCGTGTTTCGTGGAGAGAATGAAATATCATGACCGTCTTTTGAAAAATTGTATTCACTATTTATTTGAATTTTTGAAATGGCGTTGCCTCCCTAATGTACATGGGCCATCTGACCACTAGAATATGATGTTTATAAACACATGTCTGTTGGACCAATTTGTAATTGTTATTATTATAATGAGATATTTTGTGCAGATTTACACAACATTGAGTTCTGAGTGAAACAACTGAAGATATATTCACAACTTTTCGATGCATCAATCTCTTGTACAGTGATCCATTTCATTATATTGAAATCATATATTCATGAAGTTAATCATATACTCATGAAGAGAGTTTAACTGTCATCGATCCCAACTCTGATAGAAAATGAGATCATATACATAGGCCATACCTGATAAAAAAATTATTTTATTCCTATTATCTTTTTTCATTTTTTTTATGATCAGGGTATAGTTTCTTGATCACTTTATGCAGTATTTATGTAAGTATTATTATTCCTCATGAATATATATATATATATATAGGCCTATTCTCTTCCACATTATGACAGTAATAATAAATTCACAAAACATTCAAATTGACAAAGCACACTTTGTAAAATAACTAGGTAAGTAGTCCATGATTATGTCATTGCAATACTTACAATCGTTCTAATAAAAGACATTTCCTTCTATTATAATTAGAACATTTTTTAAATCCTCCGTTATTTTCTACTTGAGTTGCATTTGAAACGTGTATGCCTTTATCACTGATCATTAGTTGTATGTTATTCTGTAACAAGGTTAATTTATAGAATTGGCTACTATTGTTACACTCCTGAAATAATTGCTTTTTAAGTAATGGCTGGTATTGGGCACGGAATGTATGTTTGCATTGAATTTTGTATCGTGAGTAGGGGCGAATATGACTGGCATATTTGATTATCATCTATTATGTACTCAAGTATTACACTTACATGGTGCAATGATAGATCTGGATTTCATATTAATCCAAGTAGTGTGATTATGTACATTGTCTGGTCCACTGATCGGTGCATGCAGACAGATTGTATGTAGCTATTGTTAGAAAACATGATCACACATTTTATATGGTAATAGTTTGAGAATGATAAAAAAAGCCACCAGGTATATACGGTATATAAGAGGTATATGTGATTAGGAGAAATATATATATATATATATATATATATATATATATATATATATATATATATATATATATATATATATATATATGTATATATATATATATATATATATATATATATATATATATATATATATATATATATATATATATATATATATATATATATATAAGTATATATATGTATATATATTATTATTATGTATATTATGTATATATATAGATATATATGATATATATATATATATATATATATATATATATATATATATATATATATATATATATATATATATATATATATATATATATATATATATATATTTATATATATATATATATATATATATATATATATGTATATATATATATATATATATATATATATATATATATATATATATATATATATATATATGTATGTATATGTATATATATATATATATATATATATATATATATTTATGTATATATATAAATATATATATATATATATATATATATATATATATATATATATATTTATATATATATATTTATATATATATATATATATATATATATATATATCTATATATATATATATATATATAGATATATATATATATATATATATATATATATATATATATATATATATATATATATATATATATATATATATATATATAATATGGGTGTGTGTGTGTTGTGTCGATTCCTCAGGTTGCCCGTGTTTGCTTTTCCAGGGTAAAATTGTGTTTCCATTCGGGATCTTGTCTTCTTTGCCTACGTTTCGGCGGAATGTGACTTGCCATCCTCAGGAATTCTTCCTCAGGCCTACAGCTCGACGAACGTATGTACGTTTGTGTGCTATTCGGCACAAAAAGTACCTATAGAATGCGCTAGCGGCAGCTGTCAAAAATCCAACATGGCGGAAGTTTGGAGGACAGAGTAACCTCTCCGTAGTGTTTACTATGGCTACTTTGCTTGTAATGCAGCTTGGAATGGCCATGCTAAACGTTCATACGTGCGATATTGTTTTAGATTCATCTTTTGATAAATCTGTCCAACTTATTCAAGTGGATTTGGATGTTTCATTTGTAGAGAAAATGTTATTGAAACTCAGATCGGATTATTTTAATAATATGCCCCACCACATTTGTTTAAACAATTGTTGTGAGTTAGGTATTAATTATAATTACCACGTAAATGTTGTGTGAGAATTTAGATTATTATATTATTTCACTCCTTTAGTAACCTATCAAAAACTTTTATAGCCTAGGGCCTACATTAACCAATTAATTTACCCATGTAACATTTGTATTCGTTTATTGATATTAGTTCAAAACACCATTTGACCCAAGCTTAAAATGTCCAGTAGGTATTGGTGAAATGTATGGGATTTTTATTTTTTCTAAACATTTTCATTACTTGTTATCTAATCTAGGTCTATGTATGACTACCTATAAGCACTCCAAGGAAATTAATTGCAAGGAAAACATCAAAAATGTGTTATGCTTTAAGAGTAAATTATTAATTATACGGTTTTTGTTTTGTATAATGAAGTATACAAAACAGTTTTGCATAGTTTTTGTATGATAGGCCCTATTTGCAATCAACCCAGAACATAATATCATCAGTTGTTATGGACAATGTCAAATAATTATTTCCAGTTAAATGTTAATTACAGTCGAATGTTATTTACAAAAATAGTATTTACAATTACCCTAAATGTTACAGGCACATAGTATAGCACTTTTAAAACCTAAAATTCATCATCAATTGAAATCGATGGTGACAAATAATTAATTACAATTATGCTATTTGCAATTGATCTGAAAAGTTACAGATAGGCATATCATTTGCAATCAACCTAAAATGTTTCAACAATTGAAACAAATTGCCGCATTTCGGGAATAAATAAAAGGAACATTCGCGGTTCTTTCCTGCCACAGAATTACCCTGTGGTACGCAACAATTTCGCCGTGAAACACATTTTTGGGGCGAGAAAGTAGTCACAAACAACGTTGTAACATAGCCACGTGCAGAATTCTGTCCTCCAAACTCTATTTACGGTAGTCGCCGATAGAGCGCATGACTGCAACTTTTTGTGCCGAATATTCAGTATTTTCCTTGGATGAGGCTCTCACCTCACTTTTCGACCGATACATACAAAGTCACCAACTGTGCGGAGTAATGTGCCACGTCATATTTGTTAATGACCATACATGCGCATGCAGTTGATGTTTCAATTATTTGAATGTGACGACTCAATTGTAATGTTCCGGATGCATATATTGACTTGATATTGTTATATATATATATATATATATATATATATATATATATATATATATATATATATATATATATATATATATATATATATATATATATATATATATATATATACGTATATATATATATATATATATATATATATATATATATATAAATATATATATTATATATATATATATATAAATATATATATATATATATATATATATATAAATATATATCATTATTCATATATGAATATCTATATATATATATATATATATATATATATATATATATATATATATATATATATATATATATATATATATATATATATGGTATTAATGGCTTTGCGGAGATTTGCCCTTCTGGGATGAGTGTGGGTGGTTCTGAAAAGAACCCTGTAACTCAGAGTTACAGGGTTCTTTTCAGAACCACCCACACTCATCCCAGAAGGGCAAATCTCCGCAAAGCCATTATTACCATCAACCATCGGCCCTCAAAACTTCAGACATCACATATATATATATATATATATATATATATATATATATATATATATATATATTTATTTATATATATATATATATATATATATATATATATATATATATATATATATATATATATATATATATATATATATATATAATGTACTTGTAGCTCCAGTGTAACAGCGTAGTCATACACAATATATAGCACTTGTTGGATGATTGAGATTGGATGATTGAATAGACCTAGAATTATTCTGTGTTACAGAGGTGACTGCAGATCTATCACACTTTATGTGGTGAATCTTCAAGTGAAACATTTACGTAAGGGGCGAGTCATTCCTGCTAACATTCAACAGTCATACCGTTACAGTGCTTTGGTGCTATGTGCTTCTGGGGAGAAAATTTTCCGACAAAAGTTACAATCTGGAGACATTCTGTCGGTAAGATGGCCGGGAACTGAGACAAGAAAGTCGGTGATGGTGCTTCTGAAAGGAAAATCTTCGAAAAAAAAAATATTTTGCCTAGAAAAAAATTAGCTTCCGCTTTATCACCTGATACAACAAATCGTTTGCGAACATTCGATCGTTTTGTGATCTGTAAATGGCTGTGGATATTATTTTCAGTAGCCCTACTATCTATCTTTTCTACGTTTATCCCGTGGTTTATCCGATCCGGAGTTATCGTTGGTTACCCGGAACCACAGTCTTACATGGCTTTGGTTTTCTTGTGTGACATCCTTAAATACACATCTTTCCGGCTCTATTGAGGCTTTTCACGAGTATATACGTTTTGTGGCGGCTTTGAAGACTCATTATATGATCAATTAATAATACTTTATGGTTAATTAAACGTCGTGTTAGTACTTGAGATATGTATTCCAGTATATGTGTGACTTTACCAAGATACTATATGATAACTATCCGAATATATCGATGTGCATAGGCTTATATCCGCTTAGTTTTATTGCCATTTTTATTATACATTTAAAATAATTCTACTGAGGATGTTTATTTCTTAGCGAAAATCTTGTCATTCAATCATAATATTCACACATGATATATTTTTTTCAAATGTTGGGTTTTTAACGACACACTGTCAATGATGACTGAGATCTATTGGCGTCGAATGGATGAATAATGAGATGATGGGATGATGAGATGAAGGTTTTTAATGGGTAATGGAAGAGATAGTGGGAAGGAAGCGGTCGTGGCCTATATTGTGGGAACCATCCCAGCATTAGCCTAGACTACAGACAGAGGGAAACCACGAAAAACCCCTGTAAACATGGACGGTAGCGGGGATCGAACCGGGTCCGACATGCTAACTACCTCCCGGGTCACATGGAGCAAGTGCGTTAACCATTCAGCTACCTGTGCCAGTACCTGATAATTATACCACACATTTATCATATACCTATATTATATTCATACTAGCTTCTTCATTTTGACTCTTGATAATGACTGCTATATATATATTTTAATAAAGAGACGTCGGTCGATTAAATACATATTTCACGTACTGACACAACTTTCAATCGACCATGGAGTATCAATAATTGATCCTATATATGTATATTATATATATATATATATATATATATATATATATATATATATATATATATATATAGGCCTATATATATATATATATATATATATATATATATATATATGTTCATAATATATATATATATATATATATATATATATATATATATATATATATATATATATATATATATATATATATATATATATATATATATATATATATATATATATATATATATGAATATATATATATATATATATATATATATATGAATATATATATATATATATATATGAATATATATATATATATATATATATATATATATATATATATATATATGTATATATATATATATATATATGAATATATATATATATATATATATATATATATATATATATATATATATATATATATATATATATATATATATATATATATATATATATATATTCATTTATACTTATTGAACTCTTGACGAAGTTAACTACGTACATCAACAGCACACACACACACACCACACACACAACCATTACAAACAGCAGTGAAACAGTTCTACTGACAAAAAACCATCATATTGCCACTCGATGTATTCCACTAATCAATTCAGAATCAGAACATTGAGTTCAATTTTCGTGATTAGAAAAGCGGAATAATCGTGTCACGATGCGGTTACTGTTCGACCAATCATCGAATATTCTATCATACCCACCTATAAACAGCACAATAGTGATCATTTTCTACTCGCAACTGCAATGAATATCATATGCATTCACATCGTGCAAATAATTATATGGTATGAAAAAAATCACTGTTTGGATAATTATAGTTCGAAAATTGGGTGAAGATACTTTCATCTCTTAATTTAGTTATTCATTCAAAATTGTCAATAATTACTCAGCTACAATTGTATCATTCATGATGATGTAATGTGGTTGTGATTTCTTATTTATGAATAATTGCAAATATTCCCATCAAAAACATTGGAACTGTCTGTATAACTATTCATGATATCTCGGTCGTTCTCTCAATTGCAATGTTTTTTTTGGTGCCCCGTCCAAACGATCCTATCTTTCATCCATAGCCTTAATTGAGGACCAATGATTTTGTATCAAGTTTCGATGTTATTAAAACTATATATATATATATATATTACAGGATAATTTAGATTGTTTCTTCATTAAAAACTATGTGTATACCCACAAGATCAATTACCGTATACATTACTAGAACCCTTGATTAATTCCCATTTTTGACTTTGCTTATATTCACTTCAAGTAAATCAATAATAGCCAGTTGATACTGAATCTGATTTGGAGTCAAATATTATAGGCTCATTCTACTCCATGTTTTATGGATTTATGCACCGATGAATACAAGTACTACAATCGATAGCCTGCTAAAAGATCGCGGTTAAAAAAGCGCGGACATAAGATCGTGAACAGTAATCTCGCGGCAATGATATCGAGGAGGTAAAATGATCGCGCATACATAAAGTCGCAAAGACAAAAATATCGCGAGTCGAATGGGTGCGGGTATAAAGACCTTGGAGGTAATAAGATCGTGGACAAATGATCGCGGGGATCATTTGCACGCGGGAAAAAAAATCGTGATGACCAAATAATCCGCTGAAAAAACGATCGCGAACAATAAGATCGCGGACAAAAAGATAGCGGCGACCAAATGATCGCGTACAAAAAAATCGCAGCGACCAAATGATCCGCTGAAAAAATGATTGCGGGGACCATCTGATCGCGGGCAAAAAAAATCGTGGATAGGAAGATCGCGGCGACCATATGAACGCAGCCGAGAAGATCGCGGTGACCATATGAACGCAGCCGAGAAGATCGCGGTGACCATATGAACGCAGCCGAGAAGATCGCGGCGACCATATGAACGCAGCCGAGAAGATCGCGGCGACCATATGAACGCAGCCGAGAAGATCGCGGTGACCATATGTTCGCGGGCGAAAATATCGCGGCGACCATATGATCGCGGACAAGAAGATTACGGCGACCATATGAACGCAGCCGAGAAGATCGCGGCGACCATATGAACGCAGCCGAGAAGATCGCGGCGACCATATGAACGCAGCCGAGAAGATCGCGGCGACCATATGAACGCAGCCGAGAAGATCGCGGTGACCATATGTTCGCGGGCGAAAATATCGCGGCGACCATATGATCGCGGACAAGAAGATTACGGCGACCATATGAACGCAGCCGAGAAGATCGCGGCGACCATATGAACGCAGCCGAGAAGATCGCAGCGACCATATGAACGCAGCCGAGAAGATCGCGGCGACCATATGAACGCAGCCGAGAAGATCGCGGCGACCATATGAACGCAGCCGAGAAGATCGCGGCGACCATATGAACGCAGCCGAGAAGATCGCGGTGACCATATGTTCGCGGGCGAAAATATCGCGGCGACCATATGATCGCGGACAAGAAGATTACGGCGACCATATGAACGCAGCCGAGAAGATCGCGGCGACCATATGAACGCAGCCGAGAAGATCGCGGCGACCATAAGATCGCGAACAAAAAGATCACGGACAAAATGGCCGTGACGATCGAATTATGAACGTGAGAATCGTCGTCATACTCTGGGGTTCGATAGTCGGACCACAAGTGATCAAAGTTCGCCGTCGAAGGTGGAGAGGCTGTCCTTTGTGATATATTGGTGGTATATGAGCTCAGATTTCTTCACTTGTCAAGTTGGTTCAAATTTGGTGATGGTGTTGAGCTTGGGCATCCCCTTTCTGCACACATATCCTTCCACAAGATGAGATAAGGAGGCATAAACTAAACTCTTTGCGCCTCAAAACGCAGCACTGAAACGACTGGCGTTCTCACACGTTCCAGGAATGGGAATGGGGTGCGCTAAGGGTCCACTGACGGTCGGGATGTTCCATGTTTAGAATGTTTCATTTTTATAGTTTTTTCTACAAGATCACCTGATGATATTCCGCCAGGGAATTCCCTCCAGATCGTCTAGGTGAACTCACTTGATTGGATACCCAATAGAATCAATATAAAAGAGTTTTCTCGGTTAATTGATTACAATCATAGGCCTTATAATCGTTAAAATAATATCATGTTTGTGCTTCAATCAATTCGAAATTGCAAGTTGTATACACTTGTGTAGTTGGGTATAATCAAAGGTTGGGATATTATAGCGTCGAATGAATGCTTAAGAAGGTGATGGGATAATGACAAGAAGGACTCTCTAGTAATTGGTTGGATAATAGGAAGGAAGCGGTTGTGGTCCATGTTGTGAGAACTACCCCGAACTCAGGCTGAAGAGGCAAAGCACACATAAAACAGTTCAAAGATGGAGAGTGTGGGGGGGGGGGATTCGATCTACTCTTACCTCCCGGTCACATGGAGCAAGCGTGCTACCACTAAACTATCCAAAGCACCACCAGACTTGGGCAGACGCCATAGATTTATTCCATTGTAGATATACTATGGAGCATTTTGAAAAGGTATATTGCAATAAAATCAGTACTGAATTACAATTCAATCAATTTAAGTTTTGAATCTACTCTCGTATGTCGTGTCGAATCAAAATGTTGGACCTATCACAGTTTCCATGATATACAACAAGCTGTTGCATTCTGGGATTATGTATATCTATAATCTGTTATATGTTATATTATATATGTTATATATATTATATATATATATATATATATATATATATGTTATAATATATGTTATGTTATGTTATATGTTGTGTTATATGTATATGTTATATGTTATCAATATGTATAATCTGGGATTATGATGACGCGATTATGTATTAATTGATGAATATTTCAAACTAATCAATAACATTGATCCAGAAGTATAGTCTCAAATTGATGACCGTGGTATGATTATACAAATAATTACATTTCCAGATTAAATTACACAAATCATTCTAGAATAATCGTGACTTGACAGAATTTTCTGTCGTTTAAATATTTATATGAAAATCGAACTATTTTAACAACAATCCAGATTTCTTTTTGCCTTTCAGGACATAAATAGAAGTGATAATAACCGACCTTCAAGTGTCGAATTTTATTATTCCTTTTCTTCATCGTAATTGAACATAAATTGTTCACGGTTAAGATAGCTTTTCGTGGTGATTGGCAAATTGCCCGAATAATCGAGACTTGCATATAAAACGCCAATAATGGGTACAAGAAATCTATAGTCGGGTTTTCTATTATGTTTTAATGACCTATAGTCCACTTCATTAATGATAGCATGCATGGTGATAGTTCTCATCATTATTAACTTGGCATTAGTTAAAAGTTGTTGCTATTGTGCCGACATGAATCTATATATATTGACATCGATGTTCTTGAAAACAAGATTATACAGTTGGAAGGCCTATATGATACATAAGATGTTATATTTGAGGTACATAACTCAGGGCTTGAAGCGTGAGTGAAAGTCTGTTTGTCGTTTGATACCTGTTAAATCCTATGCAATATAACATGGTTGACTGGTTTGACCAGATAGCAAAGAGACTTTTATATATGCTTCAAGCTAACATGCTACAGGTCTCCGCCCAAAAGCTTATAACAAAGTGTGTAAAATGATACAGAAGAACGGTTACTGTTTTCGAATGTTATTTGTGTTTCCTTCTAATCTGTTCTGTGGTTATTGGGTTAGGGTTAGGTTATAGTCTGAAGTGTGAACAATGGGATAACAGTCTTGCACATTTGACATTTACCTCACCCTACATAACGCCAATCGGTAAATTCGTCGGAACGGACTGTTAACTTCCCAAATTTCGCAAATTTTCGCATGAAAATTAAGTTTTCCAATAGATCAACATCACACCTATCGATTGAAGGAAACGCACGCATAGAATTATGATTATACAATGAACTGAACACTCCTTAACAGTGTGAAATTACAAGAGCACCGATCACAGTCCACCATCCCGACGAAAGTGAGCCAATTTGACGAGATTCCCTTTGAAGTGGCTCACAAAACTACCATCAAACTGAAAATACGAGTTATACAAAACGATAGATTCACAAAAAATAATTAATATGTATAAAATGAAAATGATGCTGAAAATCTCAAATCGCGAGCTCACCTATTATGTATCCCACACCTGCCACTGGTGAATTCCAGCCGCACGAACTCCCTCAGCAGCGGACAAAAAACACCAAGCAAAAACCGTCTGATGATGAATAAACAGTATTCCACTGATCCAAACACGAACAAAACACGCGTAATGAACAGATTGCCAGCACCTTTGTCCGAAGACACCCAAACCTCTTCATCACCAATGCAACTATTCACAACCACTCCACAAGAAACTGCAACGCCATTCGCACATTAACCCTCAACCGCTCACTCTTCACCACAGCCCACTTCATCTTTGCACCGGCATCTTCAACAAACTACCCTTGGGCATTATATTCAACTGATAAAAAAAACTTTCCATCCAGCCTGAAATCCTTCCTAATTCATAATCCAGATTACACAATTCGTAATTCCTTATTACACAATAGAAGAATTCCACAATAGATGAAGAACACAGGCTCAAATATCAATGCGATATATCAACTCTTACTGAACATTGGCTTGAAATGAGTGAAGAAGAAATGGTGAAATTACACAACTATGAGTTAAAAGGAATTGTTACTATAAATATGGAAAGAGTGCAGGTGAAACCTATTTATTTGTTGGAGGTGATCGTGAAGCTATTAAGAGAGCTGAGTTCGAATTATCTGTTGTTTAATTTGTCTTAACTAACTATTCTCTCCAAATTGTATGAAAAGTTTATGAAAAATAGGATCAATGTATTTATGGGAAGAAACAAGGTATTAAATAGCAACCAATTTGGATTAGAAAATAACAGCTCTAAAATTGATGCTATGGATAACAGTATATTTTGCAGGAATTAGATTTGACTGGGGTTGGGGCTGTATTGGAGTTTGAGCAAAGCTCTCGGTTGTTCAGATTACAGAATATTATTGCTAAACCTGGACAAATATGGCACAAGATGACTCACAGGTAACTTGATCAAGTAGTGTAACTTGAGACTAGACATGAAAGCGTTGAATTTATGCATAAATATGATGATGGCTCAACCAAATCATTACAGTCAGAAAGCGGTGTTATACAGTGAGGTGTACTACGGGGGTCTGTTCTTGGCCCCCTGTTATTTATATCATAGATGAATGATTTACCGAATTTGTTTTAAACTCTAGGGTTACTATATTTGCCGATGATACAACTATAGTTGCATCGGGATCACGTATATTAGAATCAAAACGGAACCATTGCACGTCAATACTGAACGCAGATGAATTGGTTTCAATTGATAAATCTTTTCTGAATATTGATATAACAAAGCTCATTGCAATCGCAAATAAACATGGTCAATTGAGTGATGAGTGAATTAATACAATGACAAATGAAAAACAACGCTCAACATTGAATCAGTTGATGAATAAAATTGTCTGGGAGTGCAAATTGATGAAAACCTCACGTGGAAGTGTCATGTTTGATTGTATTGACTGTAGCCCTGTTATGCATTGATAGAAGTATAAAGCTACAATTTCACTAAGATATAACAGGAATTATTCACCATGGATATTTTGATATTTGTATTGGAGAAAGGTTGGAGTGTAAGTCAATAGATTCTTAAAATACAGGAAACAGCCAGAAAACTGTTTATTGAAAAGATATACCATCCTTCTATACATTATTCAAACGATTAGGAGTCATGGCGCATCCTGATCTAAACATATGTGAACTAATTGTATACAATAAAACATATACACCCACTTGGCACAAATTATGATATACATAGTTATGCCACGAGGTAAAGAGATGTATTGGCTTTGGAACGCGGGAAACTACACTGCTCAAGCAAAACACTGATGTTGGAGGTATATCGCTGTGTGACTAACCACCAGGATGAACTGAAAATGTAACAAGCCTCGATCAGTTCAGGAATATTCTGAAAATGTCAATAACAAAAAATGTATTAGTGTATTGAAGAGTCTTATACATGCTGCTAATAGGCTGACTGTCATTATTTTGGAGTAGTTATAATATATGACCTTCATCTTTAGTTTCAACCCAAGACTTCAAAATTTAATCATTGATCAATTGGCCTCTGTCCTTCGATTTGAATATTCACTCAATTTCAATATTCACTCCTCAATTTTATTATTTACCGTACCTCTCAACTTCAATATTTGGCTTTGTGTAATGCTAGGTATTCATACAAAAATAGCATCTATCGTTTATATAATTTCATATAGGGCCTAGTATGATTGTCTTTGTGTGTACTTGGTTTTCATTTTTGATATTGTGTGTCATTTTATATGGTGTTTCATTTTATCCTCGACCGTTCATATATGATTTATCTCTGAATGTTCTAACTCTTTCTCTATTATTGTCAATCCACTTACACGAAATATCGAAATAAATAAATGAATGAATGAATAAAATATTATTGTGTGATTTCATCACTTGATACTTTCGTCCGAAGTTAATGTGAATTTTTGGCTTTTCTGTTCATTTACATTAAAAAAAATTCAAAACGAGAAATAAATAACTGACCAGTGTCTATATACGACGAGCATCAACTAGACTTTCAAACAATATAAAAATTGAAGATGTAAGAATTCACTAAAAATCAAATAAAAAATGATAAAAAGATTCTTATACAATTGAAAAAAATATTTTCATATATATTTTTTAATCTTAAACAATGCTGAACCAGAAAAAAAAGAAAAAGAACAAAAAAAAAAAAGACCACATGCTTATCATTCCCCAAACTAGAAGAGAAGCATTGATTTTGGGAATGTTATAAACACGTGATCTTTTTTCGTACGATTGATCGACTCAACCACGGATCAATTCTATTAGCTTGAATGAGAAGGGTATTGGAAGTGAAGGGGGGGGGGTAGTTATACGCATCATCTATTACAGACTAGAGGCAGCCATCTGATAAAAGGTGAGCCATAAGGTGAGGGGGGGAGGTGTACTGTGGGGGGATGGGGAGGGGGAGGGGGGGACTCGCTCGAGGTGAACAGTGTTAACGCGTTATCGGCACGCTACCTTTCACCCCTAATACGCTACCCATTATGAACCACATGAATGTGTTAGACCATAAGCTAACAACACAAGGATGAGCAAATTGATAAATTGGTCCGTGGTGAATTTTCTCTTTCGCGGAGATAGTGTATGGCGGGAAGGGTTCATTATGTGTGGTTGCATGTGGCATGCACAGAGGTTGTGACACCAATCAGTGGAAAGTGGCAAAGCGAGCATCCATCTGAGATAGTCTGTTCAAAAGTATATCGTACTTATTGTATGATATTAACTCTTCTGACGGTTAGGTTCGTTCCAAAATTACTATCGATGGTTATTGTTTGCTTAACGACCCCACCAACAGCTAGGTTATACGGGGGTAAGAATGAGCTGGTGATTATGAATGTATGAAGTGATGATCAGTGAGAGGACATTTACAAAAACCCATGCCTTATGCGGGATCCGAACCCACGCCCAACGGTGACTTCAGTTTCTGAAGCGGTGCCTCAGCTGACCGAGCTACCGAGGGTGGCAAAATTACTATCATATGCCACAAATATCGACGAGAGAACACAAACCAGACGTAGGCCCATGTTGATGGTTCTGAGCAGTATTAAGAGTCCATGGGAGTCGATTTAGAGAAATATCAGTATTTTGTGATGAATTTTGAACGGTATGAGATATCACAATTCTTTTGTTTTTGTTTTTAATAACATCGAAACTTGATACAAAATCATTGTTCCCCAATTAAGGCTATGGATGAAAGATAGGATCGTTTGGACGGGGCACCACAAGGGCAATCTTACCACCCCATTTTGATTATTTAAAACTAATGATCTTCCACACCAGGATTGCGCTGTCTATGACCATAATTTTTCGCCGTAGATAAAAGTATTTCAGTATAAACACACGATGAACTAAGTCTCTTGGGCAATGATCACTTCTTTCCCTTGACAGCAGATGTAAAATTGATCATTATACTAAATGCACAAATTAAATCACTGATAGGCCTTTATAATGTTATAATTAGGCCTATCGCTCTACTAATTAATGGTCGTGGCCAATCAGTACTTCATCCAAGCATTTGCTTCGAGGACTGTGGAAAACCACGAAAAACCAAGTCAGGATGGATAAAAAAAGGTGTTTGTTGGTCTTGAGCTTTTTCTTCCAACTTCTTCTCTTCTTTTCTTCTTTTCTTGTAGTGTTTGATTTTTTTTTTCACAATTTTAATAAGCGAGAAACACAGATATAGTTATGATAGCTTCAAAATGATATAAGTTATAACTATTTGAGTCATGTCATATAACTGTCAAGTGTATACATCTAAAAAACACATATTTCCAGCTGTATGCGCTTGACAGTCATGCGGCATGACTTGAATAGTTATAACTTATATCATCTTGAAGTTATTATAATGATCTGTGTTTCTCGCGTATGAGAATTCCAATAGGCCTATCTCATACCGTTGAAAAGTTATCATCAAAATACTGATATTTCGCTTAATCGATTAATATGGACTCTTGATGAAGATTAACAGAAAATGATGATGCGGTTGTTGTTTAATTTTCTAAGAAGTATTCCCGAACCCACCTTGATCAGATTCTCGATGGAAATGTCTTCACAATATTATATAGACCGATTTTTTGCTCTCATTTCTTTTTGCCTGAAATTATTCGAGAAGAAAAACATTATAAGTGGGAAAACGCAACATTTGCTTTGTAAGATGAGCTGATTAAGCATATCTATATGAACAATAATGAGGAGCTATACACACCTTGATTCCAAAACTATTTTGTCCCTGCTCTCCTATTCCATCTTCACCCATCCTATTCGATTATATTATATTACATATTGTTATATATACATATTTCTTAAGAAAGGTCACTCCGATTTATGTGAAACTTTGAAATATGTGTGGGCCCATCTTTTTTTGTGACCTCTAATTTCGTGGAAATATGCATTTGATTCTATGGAGTGAATTTATCCCAATTTTCCCTTTTGATTAATTCTGATGATTTTTCTCTTCTTGGGGCTCTTTTGAGAATTTTCAAAATTTCAAAATGACGTTTTCTCAAAAGTGATTCAACCAATTATGTCTCAAAACCAAACATCGTATCTATTCAGGTGATGAAATATGTGTATGGTAAATTTTCAAGATTTTTGTTTTTTTCGTTTGACCTTTGGAGCGTGGAGGAAATCTTCTTCTTTCAAGCAGGGTGAAATAGAGTCTTCGTTTCGTTCATAGAAAAATACCACCATTCATCCTATACGTCTCAGAATTTAATTTGTTTGTCAAGTGTTGATTATTCACTCTAGTTATTTTCACCACTGCTTATTTTTTATGTCCACTGATGTAAGTATAATCATTAAAAATATCACAAACTATGATCAATAATTTATGATGTATAAGTGTAATGGAAGGAAATATTCAGATTATAGTGAACTGGTAATGAATAAATTACGCTTGTATAGATTACAAGCTGAAGTAAGAGAATCAATGCATGAAGTATTCTCGATATGTAATCCATATGGTCAATATCCATCGGAAGATGTTTTCCACAATTTATTCAACTCATTATTGTTATAGACATTCTCAAGTGAATGTCGATGGTACATAAATTATAAGTGCTAGAAATAAATCTGGTAGAATACGGTGAACTGCATAAATCAAATCTAGTTAATAACTAGTTTCTTTTCTTTACGAACTAAAGTCGCGGTAAAACAAGAAAGCTGTGCTGTAATTAATATATAGGCAATAAGATTTGCATGCAAGACTATAGCCGATATTGCAATTTACTTTATTACATGACAAGTAAAACGTGAGGGTATCTCACAAGCATCTTAAATATAGGTATGATAATTGTCTTTTTAATTTTTATCGCTTCTTAAACGGTCTTTGCAACAATTTAGCCATATATGGAATCAAAATCATGAGAACCATTTTATTTGCATATTCATTTGCAGACTTCATCTCTATAGAGGATACATTTTTATATTGGGTTTCAACGACGCACTGTACTGACCACCAAGATCTGTTGGCTCCAGTCAATGATAAATAAGATGATGGGATGATGAGATGTGAGGTTATTTAATTAGGTGTTTTTGGATGGTGGGAAGGAGTCGGTCGCGGCCGTTTAAGAGGGTCAATCCCAGTATCAACCCGAAAGACAGAGAGAAACCACGAAAAACAGGATGGTCGACCAAGGCGGGAATCGAACCCTGGTCTCCCGAATGATGAATCAGTGTGCTAGCCCTCAACCACCCGTCTCAGTTTGGAGTAAATTATGATACAATAAATTTGACCTGAAAGCATAGATGTCACATATTTCTGAACCAATCATCATAGAGGATATAAAGATTTGTTGTTAACAATTTGACACATATGCTTTCAGGTCAATTTTATTGTAATATAATTTTTAAATATTTTTGCATGGATATGGTTGAATGAGAAATGAGCTCCGTGAATGATTTTAGTGGATGAATTTTTTTTTTCAAACATTGAAAATGAATCGATGACTCAGGTTCTATTTAGTATTGGAGGATTATATATACATTTTTGGGTGAAATTGAGTATTATTGTGTATTCATTATATGAATGAGAGTAATTTTACAGTTCGAAGATAAAAACATGAAGCTTCAAACATCTAGATCATGTTCAAAATTTTCAAATCTCCTCGAAATGAAAGATATAACTTAGTCAACATCCAAATAATTTCTTCATAACGATTTTGGCTTGCATTCGTAGCCTATACCATCTCTTTTTTCAAACTAATTTCTCCTGAATGAATGGAATCAAAACAGTGGAAATATTCTAGTTATTCTATCGATTCTATGGTCTGCAACAGAATATCTTCCTCTCCATAAACATTGATGAGGCATTTCAAATTCATAAATTCAAACAAAAAATTATCATAATGTGAAAAAGTATGTTCTACTCCGCGTATTGTTTCTATAATGTAAGTACTTGGTATATACATCTGTACGCAGCTTAGCATGGGAATCTCCTGTAATGAGTATCGAACAGAGCGCTTAATGATGGTCGACAGAACTAACCAGACATACATCACATAACTGACGCATTCGTCTTGTTAAACCGTCAACTAGAGAACCCAAGCAAAACTTACGATGGAAGTACAAGGTTTTAGGTGATCGTTGAATGTTCTTTTTTTTCAGTTTACTTAATCTGCTCTGAAATATAAAAACACAATTCAGCATTGGAATAGGTTGTACATCTACCGTCTATAATGAGATGTGGATTGGGACTGTAAGTGCATACCAACTAAGGGAGAAGTTTGCAATGATGAGATTAGATGATACAACAAATGAAAGCGTTCAACAGAGGTCATGCATAAATACTCTTTTGTATCTTTTTTTTTTATTTCTAATGATTCAAAATTATTCTACATCCGTTGTCCATAAGCATTTGCCCTCCACTTTATTTCTTTTAATTGATTTGAGTCTATTGTAGAGCAGCTTTATTCTGGGCAGGTATTGGGATTGATTCAATATGGGAGATCAGTCGCGATATCACAGTATTCATATAGAATGCTGCTTAATTATTATTGTATGATATAAAAAGAGAAGAGAATATAATTTTTTTAAATGGTGTATATAATTTGTGCAAGAAGATAGCTTCAGATGTAGGTCTACCGACAAATGAAGACGATGCTTAAGGGGGACCCACACAGCGTAATACTATCATTGTCAACATAACATATAAACGATCGCGGTGACTTTCTTGATGAACATATTCTAGTGAAACACCGAGCAGAGAAGTATCTCTAACCGGCACAGGTAGCTGAGTGGTTAGCGCACTTGCTTCGTGTGACCCGGGAGGTGAAGGGACTTATCGGACCCGGTTCGATCCCCGCCACCGTCCATATTTACAGGGGTTTTTCGTGGTTTCCCTCTGTAGTCTAGGCTAATGTCGGAATGGTTCCCACAATATAGGCCACGACCGCTTTCTTCCCACTATCCTTCCCATTACCCATAAAACCTTCATCTCATCATCCCATCATCTCATTAATCATTCATCCGACGCCAATAGATCTCAGTCATCATTACAGTGCGTCGTTAAAACTCAATATATATAAAAAAAAAGTATCTCCTAAAATGAAGTCGATCATTCACATTATGTCAACTGTTATTAGTATATAACGGTACGTTGCGCGGTAATAATTGTTGACAAAAATATCGAGTGTTCCTGTTACATAAAAGTGTTTTTTCGAATTTTGCTGTATCAAAATTTGACTCAAGCATTTTCGACAAATATTGTCTCCATAAGATGATGTACTTGTTGATTTCTCATCTTCCACGGACAATGATTAATGATAATTCATGTCTGTGAAATTAAAGTGACGGCAACTTTTTTCCCTATGGAGGCTGGCGACGCGTCAAATATATGATGTTTGTCAAATCAAAACCGAGTTGTTCAGATCCCAAAACTTGTAATGTTCACTCTAAATAGTCCCAGTCTCATATTTGTGAGATGGAACAGATTATTATAATAGTGTTTTTCATCAACAATTTGTCAGATAGAAGTCTTGTTCGAATCCTACCATATCCATCGGTATGAGCACAACGGAGAGAAGAGAGAAATTATCGAAATATTGAAATCCCGTCTGTTTAATGAATTAATTATAGGCAATACAAATACTACAATTATTATTATCGCAGTTCTGAAGAATGGTGTGCTGAGAAGAGAATTGTTCTTGAACCAATGTATATAGCTCACTGTATTTTCCATTTTGGTTCAACATGACATATTACAAAAAATAAATGAATAATACACATGTATAACCTCTCTGTTCACAATACTTCCAACTTGTTTTCCCATTGAAAAACAATTCGAAAGAGTTTTGGAAGTTCACAAGCTGGACACAAACATCATAAGTTATAACAAGATCAAATGATTGATGTTATAGTAAGACCATTTGCATCATTTTGATGGTACAGCACGCGTTTTCCTAAAAGTGGAAGCGCTGAAAAGTATAGCTGCTTCTGAAATGTAACCATAGATAATGTGAAATATATTGTCTATGGTGTATATTAGTAGGACCATTTGCATCATTTTGATGGTACAGCACGCGTTTTCCTAAAAGTGGAAGCGCTGAAAAGTATAGCTGCT
>OZ023327.1:3788851-3791351 GCA_964007535.1 Brachyptera risi | reverse complement strand
TACAAATTTTACGACATCATCTTTATAGTCTTCAGCATTGATTTCCAATTTTGTTTTCATTGCATACTATTTTTCTTTTTTCCCCTTCTTAGTTTTGTATGATTTCGTTATCATCATTTAATCATTATTTTTTCCTACATTTTCTTATTCAAACCTAGTCAAATTATATTTATTTTGTTATTCTCTAAAATGTTGTTATAACGATAATTTTTCACTATATTTTGATTAATTGATTTTTATTCTGTGTTTTTGCAATTTCATAATGTAAGACAGAGTCTAAATAAAGATACATATATATATATATATTATATATATATATATATATATATATATATATATATATATATATATATATTTATATATATATATGGATATATACAGTATGAGGACTATGATTGGGTAGCACCGAATATATTCACTTGTATAATGCACTCATAGTTTGAATAATCTCCGATGTATTTTTTCATTGAACGATTTGTTTTGAAATGTGAGGCAAATCGAGTCGTTAAGCATATTCGTTATATTTTATCAAGTTTCATCATAGAAATGGTAAACCTATATTTTCACGGTGACAATTCTGGTCGGAGTATCATCAAAAACTCAATATCACATAAATTAGTGAAAACCATAGTAAATACCAATAGTAACCCAAACGATATAAAAACATTAATTGTGAAGGTGTGTTAAAAATCAGTAGAAAGAATAATGATTTCTGTTACACAAACGATTGAATTGTCAACTTTCACAGAATTGAGTGAATTCCAATTCACAGTTTGAATTGAGGGTGAGTTACATTGCCCATGGAGTAATAAGATCGATCTAGTAATACCACGTCCTAACCGGTCATAACGATGACTTTGTGTCAAGATGTCAAAATTGATTTGTAAAATTCAGAAATTTAATAACACCAACTCACAGATTTCACTAAATGAAGCTGACATATTCATCCAGCCATTCACTCATCTCATTCATTCGAACCTCCAATTACATGCACATCCATATGCGTCATTTTACTATTCCTAGATCCATCAGTATTACACCTTAATCATCAGATCATGGACTTGTGACCAGTTGAAGGCGAGAAACAGTGCGGCTGAAACAATAATATATAAACCATCATTTTGAAATTAACATAGACTGGTCATATTTCTGTCTCAAGCTTATAGTTATAAACATCATGCCTTGTAACTAGACACATAATGATTTATTCATGTATACATGTCCACCTTAGAGGTAGTAAAAACTTGGAGATCTACTCCATTCAAAGTGCATAAGAACAATTATCAAACATGAACCATATTGTTTGTCTATTTGCATTATTTATGGCGGATACTTAATTACATTATTGATGTCCTATAGGCTAAGGAAGTGTAGACTCCGTCCGACTGCCAATGATACATTGTCTTCTTATACGCGTGTAAGTGGACCATAAGAAGATATTGTTAAAATATATACCAGGTGAGCGTTTCGCAGTGTTGTTGGATGTAATCACCAATTAAGTGTACCTGTAATGTATACATATACATAATATAGTACTCTAATAAACTAACAGTTGGTTAATATCATGATACTTCGTTTATCTCACCACGTTTCGTATTTCACATACTCTCATATGTATATGTATATATATATATAAATATATATATATATATATATATATATATATATATATATATATATATATATATATATATATATATTTATATATATATATATATATATATATATATATATATATATATATATATATATATATATATATATATATATGTATATATATATATATATATATATATATATATATATATATATATATATATATATATATAAATATATATATATATGTATATGTATATATATATATATATATATATATATATATATATATATATATATATATATATATATTATATATATATATTTATATATATATATATATATATATATTAATAAATATATATATATATATATATATATATATATATATATATATATATTCATATTTAATATATATAGTTAAATATATATATATATATATTTATATATATATATATACATATATATATATATATATATATATAAATATATACATATATATATATATATATATATATATATATATATATATATATATATATATATATATATATATATATATATATATATATATATATATACATATATATATATATATATATATATATATATATATATATATATATATATATATATATATGTATGTTAATATATATATTTATAGGCCCACATATGGAAAGTGAATCGATTTTCGGAAGTGCCATATTCATCAGGTGATTTATTCGAACACCAAAGCTTCGACTTTCTTACTGTGGTCATTTTCAAGGTGATGAAATCATGAGTATTTAGATGATCAGATCGAGATGAATTGGAAACCGCAATTGTTGTCAAGATGAGACTTATTGAACTGAAGGCATAGATGGTATTCAACACGAAAAGTAACAATAGAACGCGCTTCTGAATC
>OZ023327.1:3781334-3788651 GCA_964007535.1 Brachyptera risi | reverse complement strand
TTCAGATGTATTCTTTCAAAATTTATGTAATTTGAGAGCAAATTAAATATCGAAACACTGCAATATCATAACACTGATCATGAAATATAGATAACATAGATAATTCCCAAAAGAGATAAGTTTCGATTAACTATTTTCATAAAGATTAAACATTCAGTATAGATATGTATATCCATTGGGCCTTGATGAATAAAGTGCATAGAGGTTGATACCAGATGTTTGCATTTGTGCTACAGCGCGGTGCATATAACCCTGCATTTGACTCGCTCAATATGGCAAGAGGAACACGGCAGCCTCTATTTAGCCGCTGCTATTTATCCTTGCATGTCAATATATATGCAAGGCTGCCATGCAGTAATCACCATTCAGGCCTTGACTCAAAAAACATTTACCAAATTCATGAACTTTGCTCATTCGATCTCATTCTTCGATGCAGTTCCTTCTACAAATGAGATAAGATAGTTGCATAAGAAGTTTAAACGAAATAAATAATGAGAATTGAAGGACAAGACGATAGAATGAATGAATGAATATTGTGGTTTAACGGCGCGTCAACGACGTGGCTATATTGCGCCGGCAGACGATATAGAAAGAATGATTATTCCCCAAAATAATTAATTCGTGAACCGGAGATTCAAAATCTTGAACTCAATTTCAATGTATATAAGTAAATTATCAATTATAATTATCAATGAGAATAAAAAACATGTTAAAATTGAATTGAATTATCAACAGATAAAAAACGCTACCTATGCAGCTATACGCTTAATGATCAATATTTAAAATTTGCATAGGTCCCTATCGATAAAGCTTATTTGATATATTTTATCATACCTTGCCAAGCCAGTATGTTATCCAACACTGTATACCGGTACCAATGACATTTTTTGAAATCAGGTTCAATTTTTGATGTTCCAAGAGGTCATTGAACCTCAGAAAAACACTGATAAAATAGAGGAATCAAGTAAATCAAATGAAATAAAATTAAAATAATACAATAAAATGTGTGAAAAAAATTAGATGAAGTATAAATAATATGAATGAAATAAATTGTTGGAAGCGTCTTTTAGCGTTTATTATGATAATTATGCTAAACAATCAACAAGCATGCACTGTGACTAAGCTTTTTTGTTCTACCAGAACTTACATTGATCATCATGCAATTACAGAAATATATTACTATTCAGCTCTATTCATTCAGTCATATTATTTGACCTATAACATCGAGCAAAATGTATTTCATTCAATAAAAACTCAACGGTCCATAAAGGGTATTACAATTTATAAGGTATCATCCAAGACACTGAGAAGACAAGATATTGTGAAAATACTCGGGTCAATATTGTATACATTGCATTGTTGCTGATATCAAATTCCAGTATAATATTATACATTTATAAATATATAAAAGTTCAATAACAAAGGGGATAAGTACAATAATGTATAATATATAATATTATAGAATACAGATACCATTCATGACCTTTACTCTTTCACATTCCACAAGTATGCAGTGAGTACCTGGCTTGCGACTCCTCCACTTACAGATTTACACGATTACAATTTTGTTTAATAAATAAAAATACATTTCCGTTAGATTAAAATGAAAAGAAAAAAAGTCTCGTTGTGTACCAGCTTGTTTTGATTATCGGTATAATTCTCTTGTTGGTCAGGTCTTGCTCCTGTTTCCATGCAACTGGTCACGATTGATGTTCTCTACAGTTTCACACAAGTCGTTATAAAAATATATTGCTCGAATGATTATTTTGAAGTATCGATTGATCTCGATAATAATAGCATTACGTTATATTAATAAGCATGCGGCATTAATTGCGTTTAGTGTTTATTGGCAATTCCTCATGCCACGCTGTTAGCGTTATGCAATTAAATGCGCAAACTGGACTCTTTAAGGCGTCCCCAGACTCCATAGAGCAAAATGTTTCCGCTAGAGTGATGCGAACTACAACAGTACGAGACACGAAATTGACAGATACATGATGAAATGTAGATAATTCGTCGACAATGTTGATGAATGAAATTTCATAATATTTATAAGAAAGGTGGGAAGATGACTACTTTTAAACAGCTGTAACACTCGATATTTTGTCCCTCAATTGTTATTTCACCGCTGAACGTTATACACAAATAACATCGCCTATTGTGATTGTTCATTAGGGATCGACAATATTTCAGAAGATATTTTCTCTGAATGGTGTCAATCAGTATTACGATATATTCAGACGAAAAGCCAATACAATCGTTTATATGTCACATTTACGCTGAAATGTATGTGGGTATGTCCCCTTAGAATCTAAAATGAATAGTTCCATATAAATAATTTGAGAATATTCAAAGTTATTGGATGTTTCATTTTTCGATGTAATTAAACACATTCAAATATCACAGTATATGAAAAAAAAATCGAATTTGCTATAAATAGACCTATATAGTTTATTGAATGTCAGTTGATTGAGATTGGTATTCTCGATATTCATATTTGTGTTCAGATAATTGAGTTGACACAGGTTTTTGACAAAGATTGAATTTATGAAAAAAATGGTCAAATATCTTGAAATTACAAAATAGGCCTATATCCATGGAAAATCCAGTAAGGATATTTGACAGGCATTTTCAACATCATCGAGTTCTTCGGAATCACGTCATCATTATCTTGTTCTGAAGATATTCTGATGATATTCTGAAGGTGAGAACAAATTGAATGTGACAATAATAAATACAATGAAATAAGGGCACCGGTGTTCAGAATTTTATATTTTGAATTACCTCTTCCCACCCATATAAACACACACACATATATATATATATATATATATATATATATATATATATATATATATATGAAAAAAAAAAGATATAAATATATATATATATATATATATATATATATATATATATATATATATATATATATGTATGTATATATATATAAATATATATATATATGTATATATATATAAATATATATATATATATATATATATATATATATATATATATATTTATATATGTGTGTATATGGTAAACTGATTTCTACGGTGAAACCACGTACTTGAGTATTTGCGTCTCGACGTTTCGACGGAAATTCACCCGTCATCCTCAGGAGTGTATACCGGAAGCTCAGTTGACTGATGACATGAAGTGCCACTGATGCTTCGCTATGTCAATAAATCGGGAATTTCGGGCTATTCAATATGAACAGCCTTCGTCGAGGTAATATAACAACTCTTGATGGTTCCCACATTTGTATGATTTTGTTTTCCAATTCCTCATATTTGTTGATTTTCCCATTCCATGCATTCTACACATTGTGACATAATGGAACCGCCACGTCTATGATTTTTTTCTCGTATTTTGTCCAAGTATGATGATAATAGTATGGTGGTAAGATCGCCCTTGTTGTGCCCCGTCCAAACGATCCTATCTCTCATCCATAGCCTTAATTGGGGAACAATGATTTTGTATCAAGTTTCGATGTTATTAAAAAGAAAAGAAGTATGATGTCAGGTCTGTTGCTGTACATAGTTTCATCGTTCAATACACCACGATCATAGTTTTTAGTTTATCCAAAATGTCCCAAATGTACTATGTTATAATTTTTGGGGGTAAATACGTGGATCATAACGACATTTTCAGGCTACAAAAAAAGAGCTATACGAAATATGTTATATCAACCGCAGGAGACATCCTGCAAATCTTATTTTTAAACATTTACAAATATATATATATATATATATATATATATATATATATATATATATATATATATATATATATATATATATATATATATATATATATATATATATATATATATATTCCTTATATTAGCTATTCTTTCTGGCACTCAGTTGTTATCAGGTGAAACTGCGATGTCAAAGTTATTTTCATTTACTACTTGCTGTCTTATTATTTTGAGGGTGTCGGCTGATGGCATATTCCTATTCTTATATTTGCTCTCCTCTGATCTGCTCTTCTTTGCTCCGACACTCTACGTTCGAGAGAAACTTGTTGGTGGACGTTGTGTATAGTTCCTGCCTATACCCAACTAGTCTTGTTGAATTAAGATTAGGGTTTTAAGGCGCATCGACAGCGAGGTCATTCAGCGCAGCTGGCTATTCTTATTTCTAATGAGGTGATCCTACCGTGTGGATGCGCATGCGCATGTTTGATTCTGCCAGCTGCGGTGGTCTGTTGTGACTATAAACTACAGAAGCATCCACATCCTCTATTCTGATTATCGCTATTGTATCAAACTTCAAACTATATATAATATATTAATTTTTATTCGCATGGAGCCAAGAGAAGAGTTGGAAGACCAAGAGAAAGGTGGCAAGAGGGAGTAAAGTTTGGGGTAGTCAACCGAGGAGAAAAATGGGAAGAAGTGGAAGACGAGAGATGGTGGGAGAATAGAGAAAGATGAAGGGAGCTCGTAGGAAGAGAAGAAGAAATAGAGGATAGGCCTAGCAGTAGTGAAGAAGAGGAGGAAGAAGTCGGAACTGGCAGGAACCGATTGATATGAGAAGTCTGCCCTAGAAAAACTGGTGGAAACACCCCCTGGCCCAATTTTATTGGTTATCTGGGTTTGAGATATATATATATATATATATATATATATATATATATATATATATATATATATATATATATATATATATATATATATATATATATATATATATATATATATATATTGTAATTTTCGCTACAATTGCGTAATTCCATTTCAATTTCCTCTTCAATAACGCTGGATTCTAGCCACCTTGGTCATTCGAGATTTTGTTGATCACTGCACTCGAATCTCAGATGTGGAATGTAGAAGGCAGTGGCATACAAAATAGTCACTGTCAAGCAAACAAGGTCTCGACTCAAGTCTTCATTTTTCTACAATTTTAAACTTGAAATTTAAATGCTAATTTGAAAACTCAGTGTGGACATGAAATTGTGTTCATTATCTTGGTACTAGTGGGCCAATAAATCCCCGTTAATCACAATGGTGAAGTGAAATATAGTGACAGGTACGTCGTTATTGAGAATATCAATGAAAATATCGGAGCACATTTTCCGTGTCCTGTTCCAGTCAAGGTATGCTATGGGTCATTATTATTATTTGTTAATCAGATATGGAGTTCAGACGTAGAACAGTGCTACTGATACTTATATTATTATGACCAATTTGAAAAAATGTGATCCCCGTAAACGTACAAGTTCTTTGTGGAAACCTCTTCATTCATTATGATATTTAATCAGTTAGGGAAATTTATGAATGTAAAATCATTATTACTTTTCATTAATATCAAAATCATAGCTATGGGAATATGGAACAAAAGACTCTTGATACTGTGTGTTGTTCCCACAAAAATAATTCTTAATTAACTATGTTGAGAGACCATTAAATATATCAGTTCCAACTTCATTCAGCGACATGCCTGTAAATATGGTAATTTGAAATTAATGGCCGAAATGAAGCGCATTGTTAAGCGATGGTTGATAACGTTAGAAGAGACCATTTCGTCATTTGGATATTATTTTGTTACCTTTTTTGAAATTGGTTTGCAAGTTCCTTATTATTTTCGGTGAATTAGATAAGATTCGAGTTGATGAGTAGGTACTATTATTAATTATCAATTATCTGTTTAATATACATGCAAACAAGATGTATGAAGCTCCTTTGCGGGATATTCTCAGTATAATTGTATCTTTTGTTTTCTTGATGGACCAATAGAAAACAATTATTATCATTATATTTATGAATGAAAATACCTGAAAAAAACTTGAAATCATCATTATTATCATTATGAATATGATTTTGATGATTATTATCATCATTATTCTTACAGACAGGATGTATGAAGCATTTTTGCGGAAAAGTGTCAATATAAATGTCTCTTCTGTTATCTTGATGGACAAATTAAAAAAAAAAAATGGAAAATATCTTCATTATTCTGTATGTATTTGTGATAGGTCCACAACTCCAAGATCCACGTATTGAAATGTGATCAATGAATGTAGTAATCGTTATTAAGCTCCTTCATGCAAATTTTCTATTTGTATTAAATCCACTTCATCCTATCTGCACATTAATAATACACCTTTACCACTCGCTGTTCACTGTAGGACGATCTTGCATCTCCCTGCAGCATTTCTATGAGCTTTACCGCACGACTTTTGTGAAAAGGATGCTCACAATCTTCTGGAATCAGATTGAATACGATGATTCCTTCAATGTTGTCTGCTTGTTTTTCAGTCGAGAAGATTGGCTCCTTTCACGCTTTTTCTGAAGCTAACAGCAATAATATATTCTAAATTTATATATCGTGATTAAAACCGTCTATTCCTATTTTTAAACGCATTTATTCCGATGAAGTTGACGATTACATTTGTGATTTATTGACGAGGTTTAAAGCCTATAATATCGTGTACTGCTTACAATCTATGAAAACATTCGCATGTTATTAGTAGTATCAACTCGTATTTGAATTGATGTGTATTATAGTATCTACTTTTTTCAATCGAAATTTCACGAGATTCGTCATTTTTCACTTTGAAATCGAACCACGTATTTGAAGCAAAAACATACATACATGACTGGAAATAATGAATGGAATGTTTTAATTCATTTCAACTATCTGGCTACCGAAATGGAAGAAAAAACAATTCACTTCGAGAATGACCCCTACGTTCAATTCTTAATCTTGAATCTACGCAACACAGTTTCACTTACAAGACATTGCGCTATAACAAAGGAATCAGAAACTCAATGAAACCTGATGAAATTACATACATTCAATAAGTATTAAATATCATAAAAACATGTGTGCTCTCCAGTTGATTATTTGAGGTTAATGATTCCCTAAACCTTCATCAGGCAAAGTGCATTACAAAGAAGTAATATTTCTTCTGCAATGCCTTTTCACGAATACCAATCATCAACCACAGATTAGGCCATGTAAATAATCATTACTGCGACAATAATTATGAACAATAGCTAAACATGTCCTGTAAATTAACATTGAAGGCGTATCCTAATACAAGGCAATTTCTACCACTTGCAATATTTTTCATTATATTGTATACCATCAAATGAGAGATGGCGATGGCCTACATTCATGAACATTTTGGCATCTATTCTAGAAAATACTCTTAGCTCCAATACGTCTAGGCCTACGTAGCACTGGCGTGAATCAAGTGCATCAGGTAAGATACAACGTGACTCGGAGATAAGTAAGGAGACTGGTGGAGTTATACACACCGATTGCAACACATCACCGTGTCATTTTGATGCTCACAAGATGGATA
>OZ023327.1:3763834-3776334 GCA_964007535.1 Brachyptera risi | reverse complement strand
GGAGCTATATTGCTTGTTTCGACTTTCACGAGTGGAGTTTGTACTCTTCGTAGTTTATTTTATATATTCGATAGTAAAATGTTATACACACACACTCACGCACACATATATATATATACATATATATATTATATATATATATATATATATATATATATATATATATATATATATATATATATATATATATATATACTATATATATATTTATAAATATATATATAAATACACACATATATATATATATATATAATATATATATATATATATATATATATATATATATATATATATATATATATATATATATATATAAATATATATATATATATATATATATGTATATATATATAAATATATATATATATATATATATATATTTATATATATATATATATATACATATATATATATGAATATATATATATATATATATATTATATATATATATATATATATATATATATATATATATATATATATATATATATATATACATTCATATATATATATATATATATATATATATATATATATATATATATATATATATCTATATATATGCATACATATATATATATATATATATATATATTATATATATATATATATATATATATATATATATATACTATATATATATATATATATATATATATATATATATATATATATATATGAATATATATAGGCTCACGGTAATATGACTGACTCAATAACGTGACGATCAAAAGATGGCGACAATAAGGTTGCGGCAATAATACCGCTTGAGGCATACCATCGTGGGTACATAAATAGCGTGGAGACCAAATGATCGGAGACAAAATGACAGCGGTCAATTGTTCGCGAACAAAAGATCGCGGCGACCATATGATAAGATCGCGGCGATCATATGATCGCGTACAATAAGATTGCGGACAAAAATATCACGGTCAAAACGATTGCGACGGCCAAATGGTTGCGGACAAAAAAATCACGGCGGCCAAATAATCGCGGACAAAAAGACCGAGGCATCCAAATGATCGCGGAGAGAAAGACCAAGGCGACCAAATGATCGCAGACAAAAAGACTGTGGCGACAAAAATGATCGCGGACAAAAAAATCGTAGTGACCATATGATCGTGGACAAAAAGACCGCGGCGATCAAATGATCGAGCACAAACAGATCGCTGTTACCAAATGATCGCGACAAGAAAATTGCAACGTCCATGTACGTTGTTAGGATTCGTGTATTGGGGAGGGGGGGGGCGCAGGTTACATGAATGAAATAACCGCCAGCTGGACACCAGCTGCGCACGAAAAGGAGAGATCTGGAGGGCAGGAGCCCCCGCAAAGCCCCGCAGAGAATTGTTTGAAATATGGTCATTTTTAAAGTGTTTTTTGCGATCCACAATTGCAGTTTTGAAGTCTAATAATCGAATAATTATGTATATTCTCAGAGTCATTTTCAATAATCAATCATTATGGACATTTTTGAAGTCATTTTTGCGATTCCCTCCGGCAAAATTCTCAGCAGCGACTTTTTGGAATAATGTTCATATTTGTAGTGATTTTTCTGATTCATGATCAGTTTTGGAATCTTATATTCGGATCATTATCGAAAAGAAACCTCGAATGATTATAGTGCGTCGTTAAACCCAATATTATATATAAGAAACCTCGACACACACGGAGGAGGGGAAAAGCGTTCCAGCCCCGCAGGGAATCAAATTACGGTATTTGAGTGTCCTTGCGTATATTCTGGTTTTTTTTTTTATCAAGTTTGGAGTGTGTCAGGCTTGTACATATTCAATTATAGGTTTAGAAGAAAATCCGCATTGTTCCCGTTCTTCCTGAAACGCGGTGAAAATAATTGAGAATACTAAGCATGCAGGCACTTTGAATAGTGCATTTGTTTGTTCATCATAACATTTTTCATATAATGAACGTATATTTTAAAAAATGTTTCCTCCACCCTATGTTTAGCGGGTTCACTGTTATATTTATACGAGAATAACTATCAATGATCGCGGACAATAATATCAATGAGAATAACTGTCAATGATCGCGAACAATAATATCAATGAGAATAACTGTCAATGATCGCGGACAATAATATCAATGAGAATAACTGTCAATGATCGCGAACAATAATATCAATGAGAATAACTGTCAATGATCGCGGACAATAATATCAATGAGAATAACTATCAATGATCGCGGACAATAATATCAATGAGAATAACTGTCAATGATCGCGGACAATAATATCAATGAGAATAACTGTCAATGATCGCGAACAATAATATCAATGAGAATAACTGTCAATGATCGCGGACAATAATATCAATGAGAATAACTGTCAATGATCGCGGACAATAATATCAATGAGAATAACTGTCAATGATCGCGGACAATAATATCAATGAGAATAACTGTCAATGATCGCGGACAATAATATCAATGAGAATAACTATCAATGATCGCGGACAATAATATCAATGAGAATAACTGTCAATGATCGCGGACAATAATATCAATGAGAATAACTAAAAAACGATGGCAGCACAGAACGAATTTTTTGCAGCACATTTCAGCACAAAATTAGCACAATATTTCAATGTTCCCAGAGAAAATGTTATTCTAATTTGGGGGGCCAAATCAATGCACCTATTCGCGATATGTCATTAGGGGTAGGTTGTTCACGCCTTTGGAGACAAATAAAGGTCAGGATAGTATGCCCTTTGCTACATACACAGCAGACCGGAAGGTTCCTCTATCTTTCGCATCAAACACCAGTTGCAGGTTGTGATCTTCCGCCCAGTTGACATCAAAATGAGTAAAACATTTTGTGTTTTATCAATTGAGCGCTGTAATATCTGTGCAATACATTAATTAATTAAATAATTGATACATTAATTATGTCACACTTTTTTAGGCCACTTTGAACCCCCCCCCCTCCATCCCATGTCACAGTCTATTATCCACCCCTTCTCTAAATACGTCACAAATTCTCATACCCCCCGCCCCCCTCTAACAAAAAATTGAAATTAGCAGACGGCAAAGGTAAAATGATGTGATAAAGTGATAAAATGAAAATATTAATTTCCTCATGTTTGCTCTTTGAGTAGTCAAATTCAATAATTTGATATGCATCTACTGTTTCTAGGGTGGGTATAAATATAAGTATCTATAAGAATGGCACCAAATACATAGAACAAAAAAATGGTAAGTCACACAGTTGCTTCCGCCTTATGTCATTGCATGATATTTAATATGTATCGGGATGGTCCTAAAATATTAGGATTTTATTGGGATGGTCCAAATGTATATTAATCAACTATAATCAAAATTTTTCATTTAGAATAGTAAATTGTGTCTTCTGATAATAATGGCATGTAGGTTAAAATTCATGATGTCTTGTAGTTTTGATATTACTATTATTTAATATTATTAATAGTTCAACTATGAAATGTAACTACACAAAAATATACAAAAAAAAATGTTGGAGTGTAATTGACCATGTAAATAGCAAGAAATGCTGATAAAGATATTTACTACTACTACTTAGGCGAACAGGAAAAATATTTCCACTTTTGGTTCGAAGGTTAGGCCTACAACTAAATTCTGACGTGTAGTAATGAACAATACTGTATTACTTTTCATTTTTCACCACGTTCGTCATGATTGCTAAGTTGATATTGAAAAAAAAATGAATATTTGAATTTCAATCAAAAACCTAGAAAGGAAAGTGCATAATTTATCTAGTAGGCCTACGCATAAATCTGTATTTTCTACCACTAATTGCAATTTTCCATAGATCGATGTTAGATTCTTTAGATAAGATTATTGAATCCGATTAATAAATAGAAAATATGCTAGTCATTTATCATCGTATAAGTATATTTTATACCATTTTCATTCGATTCCGGTTAGTGACAAGTTGCAGTAATGCAATTAAAAAGGTGAAGCCCTGAAGGAATAAGTAATCAACAGATGTCTTTTGAATCAATGCCAATCAGAATGTTCAACTTAATTGGTGATACATTATATTATTTTCCCATTCAATTAAAGAAATAAAGTTTTTTTCTACATTCAAATTGAGAAACTGATTGAACGCAATAATAATTATTGAAATGAAAAACTATACACAGTTTATCATACTGATATTGCTTCACAAGATTGCTTATGATATTGACATTCAGTTTTTCATTATCAAAAAGTCTATTTCAAGTGAATAATAAACTCATCTTGTAGCAAAATCATTTTTCCATGGTTTATTCTCATCAAATTCTGAAAGGAAATTCGATCCTATCTGGAAAAATTCTCCCAACTTCATGATAAATACCATTTTAAGATGTGAGAATATGTATTTTCATGTAGGCAAAAATCAAGTGATTTATATTACCAATTAATGTTTCACAAATGTCAAATCAAGCTCATTTACTTCAACAGATGTTTCCACTCACCTCATTCATATTCAATGATGAGGATAGCAGATATATAATATGATTACAGAAGCAATGTCTCAAATGTCTGAGTGGAGTAATTATAATAAATTGCTGTTAGATTCTAAAAACTCCACAGTTTTTCAATTTAATTAGGAAATTGAAGTTGTAACATTCTGGTCCGTGTTGAAGTGTTTAATGCATGGTCAAAAATTACAATTTTTTTTAGTATAATCAATGATTCACATCTTGAATGGAATAAACACCAAGTAAAATCACAGATGAAGGAAGCTTCATCTATCTCTGGCAAGATGTGGGATATACTATGTAAGAAGATTGCTCCTAGGTGATTGTTATACTTCTTAAAACGCATTATATATCTGTTATTTTGTAATTTATATAGTTGATTTCAAACTTATATTAATTAGAGTACTAGCCACCATCATGAAACAGTGAACTATAGTCATAGAATAAGGTATACTACATATTTTTTGTATGAAGCAATTAATTACATTGATACATTACAATGATATCAATGATACCATTTCAATCTTAAAAATTGGAAAAAAGGAAATGAATGAATGAATAAATAAATAAATGAATACATGAATAAATGAATAGATGAATAAATGAATAAATGAATGGATGAATGAATAAATGAATAAATGGATGAATGAATAAATGAATGAATAAATAAATAAATGAATAAATCTCGGATGGCATGGGAGACTATAGTGAGAGGCGTGGCTTATCAGTTGGCCATTCAGATCTACACATCATGCGGGCATTCAGATTGGTACTCAGATTGGTATTCAGATTGGTACTCAGATTGGTACTCAGATTGGTACTCAGATTGGTACTCAGATTGGTACTCAGATTGGTACTCAGATTGGTACTCAGATTGGTACTCAGATTGGTACTCAGATTGGTACTCAGATTGGTACTCAGATTGGTACTCAGATTGATATTCAGATTCACCCTGGTTGTTATTTTCTGAAGCTCACACATACAAAACAGCCCCTTTTATAGGATAGGATGATTTGTTACGTATGTAGGCGGGTCAAACACTTTGGTCGTCAATTGGGCTTGCTTTTTTGAATGTTCAAATGTCTATGAAATCGTTGAACTTATCTAAAATTATCAAGAAGTGCCCAATTTCTCAGCATATTATATATTGATCGCAACATTTCTCAATTCTCGGTCCATAATGTCAATTGATGGTGGAGGTGCCGGTTTGCGAATTCCTACAACCAGCAAAATATGATAATTTCTTGTAGATTGCTTGTGAAATTAATTAAAAATTCATGATTCAATTTCTATAATTGATTCAGAATCAGCCACTGTCAGTAATATTGACGCAGTATAGAGAAAGAGTGTTCATACTAATGTATTCAAGGGATGACACTTGATCGCCTGTTTTCCCTGGCACTACATATACTATAGCTGACTCTCTTTGCAGCCGTTTACTTTCTTGATTTCTCTATTTTGTACGACTCGCAATATGGCCTACATTTGCTCTTTTTGAAACATATAAATCCAAATCAAGTGCCATTGCTGAGTCAATGTTGTATGGCTTACTGAAGTAAGGAAATGCTTGAAGGGTCATCTGAATAAAATCCATCCATCCAGAATGGAGTGGTGAAGATTTTCAACTGGATTCATTATGATTCTCACCAACATTGTTACCAAGGACCGTTGATTCAACCAATATGATATGGACTTATTTCCAAGTACTCTATCTGCGATCAGAACACATATAACAAACCCATAACACAAATACTCGTCCTCAGCTACAAACTGAATACATACAAAATGTACTCAGCTCACTGTGCTTATATAGTATATTCTCTCTCTCTCTCTCTCTCTCTCTCTCTCTCTCTCTCTCTCTTCTCTATCTCTCTTTCTCTCTCTCTCTCTCTCTCTCTCTCTCTCTCTCTCTCTCTCTCTCTCTCTCTCTCTCTCTCATCATACAACGAATATCAATTAATGCATATTTTCTTATCAAACCTGCTTTGAACAAAAATGGATATTATGTGCCCTCAACTATGTTGCCATGAATGTTCGTATCTGTTTCAATAAATTATACAACAATAAGACTGGAGAATTTGTTTTCAAAATTTGGGAATCAACAATAATTGCGAAAACTCATGCAATCTCCTCCATGCAGCGACCGTGACATTATAGCTATCAAATACTGTCCCTGTCCTTCAACAACTTGATTATTAAGAGCCCGCATCTTCGAAATCCTCGACCCAAGTTTGGTGTGCGTTAAAAAGTTTGATTGTGGGTTGAAAAGTGAAAAAAGGATAATATTGAAAGAGTTCCAGTAACCACCGCTAGATGGGGGAGTTTTCCATTTCATAATTTGGACAAAATCTAGTTACATTACACATTTTGGCCAAGGAAATTGGGAAAACTGTAGAATAAAAGGCGAATCAGAATTTCAAATACTGATAAGCAAAGTTGAACTCAAGGATGTGCGTTTGTAATTTATTTCTACTATTATTCGGTGACCGGGAATTAGGCAATGAAAACCATCAAATTAGGCACATTTTGATCCAATTATTGCTCCATAATAAAATCATTCATCAATTTTCGATTGAGCATATCCAATTGTGAGGGTATTGTTTATTCATTGCATTTTACCGCAAGTCCGTAATATTTGTAGTTCTTGAGATATATGTGGCCAAAGTGTACCCTGTAAATCCGTCTAAGATGCGGGCTCTTAAGATGACGTTGTCTTTATCTATTACTTGTCGCATATACATAAATAGTACAATGATGTAGATAAATGAATGCCGCGATGTTCGAATAAATGTGGAGGAAAATAAATCTCTCATCACATGCTTTTCCAATTGGAAACTTGTCCTCAATCAAGAAAATAGTACACTAACGTGTACTATAACGTTTCAACCCGACATAGACCTACATAATATCATTACCACATTATGCATAGGCTTACATATCAATTATGCATACATTATTGAACATATCGAAGAGAAAATTATTGTAGCTAACTATCTCATTGCAAGAAATGAATTGAGTTGTAAAGGCCTACATGTGATTCTAGTTTCATTAGGTACATTCAGTTTCGTATAACAACCACATAGGCATACTCAAGGCGCAATCACAACAGAAAATATTCAGAAATTAAGAATCTCTGAAAATCATTCACGAAGTTGGTGATTAAAATATGTCTGCCGTCAAATCGTATATATATATATATATATATATATATATATATATATATATATATATATATATATATATATATATATATATATGTATATATATATATATATATATATATATATATATATATATATATATATATATATATATATATATATATATATATATATATGTATATATATATATATATATATATATAAATATATTTATATATATATATATATATATATATATATATATATATATATATATATATATATATACATATATATATATATATATATATATATATATATATATATATATATATATATATATATATATATTTTTTTTTATTTTTTTTAATAACATCGAAACTTGTTACAAAATCATTGTTCCCCAATCAAGGCTATGGATGAAAGGTAGGATCGTTTGGACGGAGCACCACAAGGTCGATCTTACCACCCCATTTGAATTATTTAAAACTAATGAACTACAACACTAGGACTGCGCAGTCCGTGACCATAATCTTCCGCCGCAGACAAAAGTCTTTCAGTTTCCAAAAGTCCGGAACACATTATAAGTAAATTAACCGTTCCCGTGATATATATCCCGGACATTACCAGCATTGGTATTAGGAATAAACAAAACACACGAATGTTGATATCTTCCACTTTGAAACAAGTCTCTTGGACAATGATCACTTCTTTCCATTAACAGCAGATGTAAAGTTTATCATTAGACAAAATAGAAAAAAAATGAGTGATAGGCCTATAACGTTATAAAAAGGCCTATCACTCTACTAATTACAGGTCGTGGCCAATTAGTACTTCATCCAAGCATTTGCCACAAGGACTGTGGGAAACCACGAAAAACCAAGTCAGGATGGATAAGAAAGGTGTTTGTTGTTCTTCTTCTTCTTTCAACTTCTTCTCTTCTTTCTTCTTCTCTTGTGTTGTTTGATATTCTTGATATTATCATTGGTCGTGAATTAGACACATCCACGATTCCAAAATTATCCCTTCTTTTTTCGAAACCTTAAAAGTTGTTATAACATGCATGCAAGAAACACCAGTGGCAGTGAAAAGTCTTGTTGCTCCACAGCCCTCTTGACGTTGATAACATCCTGATGGTCGTGCACACAATTTTTCTTCCAAATGTTCTTCAATTCTATTGAGTGATTTTCAGACTTGTAGGACCCAAGTATCTTGAAAATCCTAAAAATTAGAAATGTGCTTACATAAATCAATGCCAAAATACAATATAAATGGGACAAATAAGTCAGAACTTCACTTCAAAGTCATAAGAACTCTGTATAATCACTAAATATCATATTAGCTGGATGTCAGCCTTCCTCCTCGCTAGACCAGAAGGCAAAATCTTGAATCGTAAGTATTTCACAAAATAAGTAAACTGATGTTACATAACAATAATGTATTATTCAATTTTTTTCATCATGATATTGTCTTGATTGGATCGGGAAACTTGTACTTTTACAAGCATGGATCACACTATAACATTTGCATTCGAATTTGCATCAAAACCAGCATATCATATTGAAATTAAAATCAAAGATATGAAAATTAATATTGACATTCATTTTTCAGTTGCTAGTTGCTACTAGCCGGTCTGGCAAGGCTCTTGGTCTGATCACTCTCAAAATACTGGTAGATTCGAGTTAAGAAGAAATTCCATCATCAATGAAAACTTTTGATGAAAACATTCTGAAAATATCACATTAATAAAAAACATTCTTATATACACCTTTTGAAATTCATCAAGTTAATAAAACCAACTTGGACTGAATCGATAATGACTAGTTTCCCTTCCTGCAGATAAAACTTAATGAGTGAAATGATACCATCCAATCGCATTGATTCAACTGTACCTAGTTCTCAAGTAAAATGTTATCATATCTTCACGGACGTGATGTCAAACTAGATCAAAGCATGCCGACGACAGCATCGGCGGGCACTGATCATATCAATTCTAATGCCGCAGTAATGGCGAGCAGTGTAAAACCGGACTAGTATACTGTCAACATTGTCAATAATAGAGTGGAAAAAAAAACAAATACATCGTAGACGTTTAAAGTTTATGGGAAATTTTCATTGAGCACTTCCATTTTAGTTAAATACGTTCTGTGTTTACAATGGTTTTCTAACGGTTGTAATTGTATTTTATCCTACTTGAACATCTGTAAAAGTTCAGGCAATTAAAAGAAAAAACATCATGGAAGCTACTTGAGTGTGAATTTTGTTGTTTGGTTATTATTTTTCTACTGATGTATTTAAATTACAAACTCAATTAAATTCAACACTCTAAATAAAAGTGGTATGATTCATTGTTCGATAATTGACTGTCATTCTACATCAAAATCATTTGAAAACAATCGTGTGAATACAAATTGTAACTTCAATATTGTATGCGCATTCGATTGTGCATATCAATAGTTCATTCTCCAGAATGAGCTCCAATATACAAAAAAAAAATATATATAATTCGCATACAGAAGTGCCAATCAAGTTAAAAGACATTATCACAAACCGTTATAGCTCTATGTAATTGGCATTTAGTGAATAACCCGATCTCCATGGCAACTGATTGCATGATTTTTGTCAATTTTGTATATATTTTTATTTTTATACCAACTCGTCTGAAACTCACTTCAAAATACATCAGATTATACAGTAATCGAGCAAACCAACCATCCTTACCTTAAATAATTGTCGTTTCTCGTTTCATTCCCTTTTACAAAATAGCAAATATACTTCTTGGTGATAAAAAAAAAATGAATCACAATTTATAACAATAAATAATTGTTCTCTAGTTTGGATAGCTCCGATTGGCGAGATGTTTCCCACAGTTTGACATTTTCTCCACAGGCAGAAGGTTTCGTTTTTTCCCATCGTGCTGCGATCGCGCATCAGCGCTGCGTGCTTCATGTACTTCTTACTACTGTCACTAGGTAGGCATCAATCAAATGCGATTGACACGTAGAAGTTGAGTGACGAGGTAGGACAGACAATGTCTGTGTCGCTCTGTGCAAGAAGACTCGGCTCTGGTCACGTACGACACTGCTGTAGAGACAGGGGAAGATGCTGCACTGGGATCGTGTTACTTGAGCGCAATAAAAGTGAAGATGGAAGAGCTGATCTTATATAAATATTGTATTATTGATGAGTACACGACGTTGGTTGTTATCATTTGTATTGACACATTGATAACTGCAAAAGCATTGTTTCTCAATAATAAACTGTCTTTAGATTCTTCAGGAGTCTCGATACACCAGTGGACAGATAAGCATGGTGGTCGGCGCGGGTGATCAAACCCTATTAGTTCGGATAAACTTGAGTAATTAGTAAAAGTGTGACTATACCAAGTCTGTTGATGCTATTATTAGGACTGCCAAAAAGGCAGGCAAATAGTACCTTAAAAAGTGAAGAAAAAGACCTATCAAATGAAAAAAGTACCTACGAAAATGTTTCATTTTACATTGATTTTTCTGTACGTAGGGGACTAATTACTTGTGCTTACTGATTTTTTGACCTTTTTGACCAAAAATCAGACTTGCGTGTACACTTGTAGTGGATATTTAAATGAGGAAGTATATATATTCAAGACATTTTTAGTTGCTGGCTGGTCACTCAAATCAAACATCAAAGTTGTCAAACAGAATATTTCCTTCTAACAGCAAGAGGAAAAATGAATGAGAAGTCAATTATCGGCTGAAAAGGCTTCACAAAAAGAAATTAAAGCAAAAAATGACAAAAAGACCTGAAAAAACACTGAACAAGGACCAAATTTGCCCAAAATGTGAAGAAAAAAATCAGAGCAACATAAACAATTGTTTTTGCAGTCAGGGACGCATGAAACGTACTAATATTTCATTCTTAAGTACTACAAAGCGAAAGAAAAAAAAGATATGTCTTACACATCCTAGCCCTAGCTATTATGTATAAGTATAATTATGTAGACTTTTCCTTCGGTTAGTTCATCATGCTTCAAGATTCTTGGGTCTTCGAAGAAATATCAAAACAGTTCAGAGAAAAATCAGAGTAATTTTGACTTTAAACGTGAACTTCATAATTGAATACTTTACTTCAAGTGTTCACTTGAATACTTGAATGGGCCTACTTCATGTAATGTACAACTTACGTGCATACACCAAATGAGTCTAGGTGAGATTCAAATTTTGTACTGATCATCAAGAGCAGAAAGCCTGATATAGTCGTACCGGATGTTGTTTTATACCTGTAAAATCTCGTCGATTTTCGAATCCAATCCTAGTGGAGATACAATCAAATCCATATATAAAAACGCCATCACCATAGGGGGTTTATCGTTTATCACTAATCTCGCCAATAGAAATATGTATTCATGATTTACGTACAAATGAAAGGTTAGTGGGGGTAAGTTGTCTGGCTATATATTACAGATCGGAAGGAAGGCCATGGACAATATAGTGTCCTCCCCTCTCCTCTCCTTCACCATGTGCATTGTGGCTACTAGCCAGTAATGTAAACACGGGCACCCATCCAGTCCGAAACCGGAACTTCCATCCTGTACCACCCACCCAGACCTCGAAGACACGTGCCTCCACCAATAACACTAAAAGTCCATCAACCAATAATTAGTCCGGGAACTAGAATATACGTACGTACGTACATTGTCTGTCCTAAGCCCACACACACGATCCATAGAGAATATACCGGATCTGCTTACTAATATTCCTGACAATATTATGCGTGTATGATTGATAGATCTAAAATCTAGTGTATACTGACATCGAGAAGTTATGACATCGAGAATTCACTTGATAGGATTTGGGTTTGCATAATTTGTTTTGTGTTTAAAGAATGATTGATGATTTTCATGAAGAGAAACCTAAATGATCACGTT
>OZ023327.1:3753834-3758834 GCA_964007535.1 Brachyptera risi | reverse complement strand
TGCTAAGGATGTAGAACTTTGGGTCAGTCTGTATTTAGTATTCAGTTGATATCTTCTCGTAGTTACAACAATTGAAAGATATAAGAAATTATGAAAACCAATTTAGTATGATTGCAATGCAATATATTTCAATTCAATTCAATTAATTTTTATTTTTATTAATTCATTAATGATTATTGGATAAGCGTAGCGAAGACTCAATTTCACTTCACTTGAAAAATCGAATGTGTTTTTTTGTTTTTTTGTTTTTTTGTTTTTTTGTTTTTTTGTTCGCGCTCTACAGGTCTAACAGAAATGCAGATCATGATGAAACTTGGCACACACATGAACCCCTATCTGACTTGATGCCGTATAGTTTTGAGGCACGATCGGTTGAACCACTTCTGAGAAAACTCATACCAAAGTTTTCAAAAATCCCATTAGAATAACCCAGAGGAAAACATTCGTGAAAAATATTTCATCTGAGAGAATCCAAATTCTCAGAGAATTTCAATCTGATAATGATACACATTATTCCGAACTTTCACTCAAATCGGATCAGCCGTTTCGATGTAAAAAAATATATAATGTTATTTGTGTTAATTATTCAAAGCTATTAAGATACCTATTAAATCAAAGCAACAAGTGTCACCACTTGATTGTAAACGATTAAAACAAAGCCTTCTTGATTATCATATAAATTATAAATGGAAAATAAGATGGCAGTGATGTAATGGTTTGGATCTCAAGGTGTATATATATATAATAACCAATCCAAAGATAAGTTGATATGTTCCAGCTCATCCATCAACGCGGAAACACATAACGCGTTTGCCTAGTATTTACTGATGCAAGCAATGACCGAAGTTGATGAGTTCTTTAAAAAGTGTGAGACATGACACAATTGGAAGTAAAACGATTTGAAATAACATATTCCGGCCAATTCCCTCTTGATGAACTTGGCCTTCTTCATAATTACTAATTTAGGATTACGATCATTCTACAATGGGGGTAGGTGTCTCTCCATCCGATCAAACCAACACCTGCACCGTCGTTCAGAAGTCCCTACATGACAAATAATGTGAGACATTCCTATCTATACATATTTCAAATATGATAGCTCAATTATATTCTGCATGGTGTGTAAATGGCGACAATGCGACTAACAAAGAGTAAAAGAACCATTTATGACTATTTTGGCGATGATAATATTGATATGCATCATTAGGGTTGGAGTATTTATAGGCCCACTGACACTGTATGAAGTAGTAAAGGCTGTATTCAATTATTTTAATTGCGACTACTATCAGTATGCCATGTATAATGATTAAGTGTAATAGAATATCTCAAATTAAGACACATAAAAACTGATCGAATGAAGTTTATTACTTTTCATCTTCATTACCAGGTCCAGGAATGTTTGATTTGACGTTTGTTGCCACCGGCACATGTAGCTGAGTGATTAACGCACTTGCTTCATGTGACCTGGGAGGCAGTGGGCATATCGGACCCGGTTCGATCCCTGCTACCGTTCATCATTATGAAGTATTTCGTGGTTTCCCTCTGTAGTCTGGACTAACGCCGAGATGGTTCCCACAATATAGGCCACGACCGCTTCCTTCCCACTATCCTTCTCACTACCCATAGAAACCTTCATCTAATCATCCTATCATCTCATTAATCATTCATCCGACGCCAATAGATCTCAGTCATCATTACAGTGCATCGGAGCTTGATAAAAACTCATTTTTCCTCAATTGAGGATATGAATGGAAGGTAGAATCGTTCGGACGTGGCACCAAATTGGCGATCTTACCAACCAAATTTTAATATTTAAAAACATTATATACTTCACCTCCAGGTCTGCGCTGTATATGACCATAATTTTTCGCCGCAGATAAAAGTATCTCAGATAGCCTATCCAAAAGTCTGGAACACATTATGAGTATGAACCGTTTTTGTGATGCCTGAACATGACCAGCATCGGTATTGGAAAAGTAAATAAAACACACGAGTGTTGATATCTTCCACTTTGAACTAAGTATAGGGGGCCTACCCTATAGGCAATGTTATCTTTCCATTGAAAGAAGATGTGAAGTTTATCGCTATACAATGAGAAGAAAATGTATGCGTGATAGCTCTTAATTGATTTGATTAGGTTTACCGCTCTACTGATTACAGGCCGTGGCCAAATAATACTTCATCCAAGCAACTGCTCCGAGGACTGTGAGGAAAACCACGGAGAATTGAGTCAGGATGGATCCTAAAAAGATGTTTGTTGGTCTTCTTTTTCTTTCAACTCATTTTCTTCTCTTCTTTTCTTGTAAGGTTTGATTTTCTCGAAATTATCATTGGTCGTGAGTTACACACTTCCAAGATTCAAAACGTAGTCCTACTATCTTTTTTTAAACATTGATAGTTGTTATGACATGCATGCAAGAATCACTAGTGGCAGTGAATTGTCCTGTTCCTCCACAGCCCTCTTGACGTTGATGACATCCTAATGGCCGTGGACGATTTTTTCGCAAGGTTCTTGCATTCTATTGAGTGATTTTCAGACCCGTTGGACCCAAGTATCTTGAAAATCCTGAAAATAAGAAATTTTTCCTTGAATAAATCTATGCCAAAATACAATATAATGGAGCGAAAATATCATAACTTCTTCTCAAAGTCATAAGAACTCTGTGTGATCTCTGATTTGTATATTAGCTGTATGGATGGCAGTTTTCCTTCCTGCTAGACTTCTACATGGCTGAGGAAAAATCTTGTATCGCAAGTATTTCACAAAATAACTGAAACCATTAGGCCTACTTCCCTTCACGTTCACTTGCAGTACGTTGCTTGAAAATCATGTTGACATCACCGGAAATAGAATTGGTTACTTTAATCACTTGAAACATCACTCATATATATATACGGACAGATAAGAATTAGAAAAATTTGTTATCCATGGTTGCCATGACTCCCCCTCACTATTATTCTCTAATTATATTTAAATAAATAAATATAAACGATGAACATTATTTTGGATGTGACACACGTCTTTGGATATTAGCATAGCTATAGGCTCTAACAGAAGCGTTGAGGACGGGGGGGGGGGGGGGGTCGAAAACGTTGAAGTCATCGATGTCGAACTCATCGAACTCATCGAACTCATCGAAGAAAAACAAACTCAAAATCAAAAATATTTCTTTCGTCAAAATTCCCAGTTCGAGTGAGGAGAATTCAGATAACTACCATCCAGGAGGAAGAGTTTCCTGCCCTATTCCTTCCCTTTCCTCACTTCTTCATAAATACTTAATCAGTCACGTGTAAATCAGGTCAACTAGTAGTAATCCCTAGACTTGAATCTGTTAAAAAAAATATTCTTTTCCGTATCTCAGAATTAAAGGAACTTTGTATATTGTTGATAAATATGATGTAATGTATAAGATATGTCCCTGAGTTCATTGATTGGCAATATATATATTGTTTAATACATTTCAGTGAGAGATTTAAGAATATAAATATTGTTAAATCGTGACCAGTGCTGCCTATACTCTATTGCAATAGTGGCTCCTGGAAAGTTATGACCTATCATAATTGTACTGCCTTGGATTCCAATCATATTCTAGGTTTGACAGCACAGTGAGATAAGAGATCATGCTTTTTACTTGTCATTTTAAGCGACATAGAATTTTGATCGTGACGAGCTAAGATGCCCTCCTCCCCGCACTCTTCATTCCTCACTCCTCGGGCACATGCAATATAGCATGGCCAGTCAACCAAGAATATGAAACGGATTTTTCCGAACACTTCTTCTCTTGTCAATTATCATTAATTGATCACAGTTAAAAGTCACCTTGAACATGAATGATATTTTATTTGGGTTCATTATGACGCGACAATATCGGGGCTTTTGGCAGGGATTTTCACAGCAAAATATACCATAGAGTAGGCCTAATATAGGCCTAGTATTACATTTATTACGTTACATGTGCATGTCAACTGGAATATTCTGTCTGGAATCTGAATGACTATGAGATGGAGCTCTAGATGTGGATCTATATATATATATATATATATATATATATATATATATATATATATATATATATATATATATATATATATATATATATATATATATATATATATATATATATATATATATATACAACATTCATTCATCGAAGTATATTTCATGGACGAATGCTGAAAATCGAAATTGATTGGAAAAAAAAATTGCAATATTACTGAAAAAAATGTCCATCACATAACATAAAGTGATATTCAAGTTTTCTGAAAAAATTTGAAAACTTTGAATTATTCATGATTTAATTCAATCTCAATCGGATAAAAAATCCACATTTTACCACAGTTTTTGAATATACAGTTCTAATAAAATAACACTCCAACGATTTGGATAAGATTTATTCGATCGAACAATTTAGACGATTTTATATATAAAAATTATTCTCGGCTCTAATTTTCAATCTATACCTAATATGTAGGTATTATAAATAATAAAACATAACATCAACCCATCGAGTTCTGCTTTCGTTCTGCTCTTCGATGAAATGATTAAGATACTCTGAAGAGCTAGAGTGATTGGCAGTATATAGGCCCATGTTAGCAAGCATACGAAATGGATTATAATTTTAAGTAACATCACGTAATCGCATATCGCTTCGAAGTCGAAACAAAACCAATTAACAAGGTTCCTCTTAGTTACGATTAACTCAAGCGATAATTAACAGGTTATCAACAATAATCCACATATCTGACCCACACCTAACGAAATAAAAAAGAAGAAAACTTTCACTCTTCAAACCAATTAATAAACCAAGTCTCAAGACAAATTACAAGATCTTTGATTAATATTGATCTCAGATGCTCTTGATGAGTTTCAACGGGCTGTTTAATAAGAGTGTTCAGCTGTAATAAGTTAGTGACGACAAGCATTACATAATAGGGACGCGTTCATTATTTTAATATTGCGTTTCTGAAATGTGTATAGGCATTATAAACTTTTCATAGAG
>OZ023327.1:3721334-3748834 GCA_964007535.1 Brachyptera risi | reverse complement strand
TAATGATTGGAAAATGAATGCGATCCACTCTGATGTGTTCGAAATTTGGAATCATAAAACTGATTTTGAAAATGACGAAGAAATAATTGAGAATAAATTAGAAATTGTACATTTTGAGAAACATAAGCCATTGGTTTTAACTGATTCGATTGAAAAATAATGTATTAGGCTTGATTTTGAACTGTAAACCTACTCTAGGTTCGATGGCCCATGTTTTCCATATTTTTTTTTCATTATATGTTCAAAATTCAATCCTCTTCTATGCAAACAAACTTGGGTCAATATATGTAGATATATCATCCATTTGATCAATAACAAATAATAATCTACGGTTCAAATGTACGAATAAAATGGGCAAATGGGCAAAGAATATTATAACAATAAATACCGTATGCTGACAGGTAATGTAAATACAGATTTATTATACAGATTTTGATTAGTCAATTGAGATTATTTTCTATTTAGTTGCCAGGTTGATAGAGGGATGGCCATTATTATCGCGTTAACCTTGATAGAAGAAATAATCGAGGAGCTATAATAGCTATGGGCATACATGGCACCCCTCTGTGATAACATGACTGTATACAGCTAGTGGACTCAACAAGCGACAATCACTTACCACGTCTCAAGTTTCAATGATAAACTACACTTGAACGAAATATCGCAACACTTTTAACTAGGAAAACGCTATATACGCGTTGTTAGACGAGCGGAAAGTAATAGTATGTCGATTTCATTGCCAAACTTTTGCCTGAATTCGTCAATTGGGTAACATTTTAGTTATAAATGGGTAAAAACTGCTTCGAGTGGTACCAATTTAGCACATTTTATGTTTTTTCTTCAAAATGGCTGACCCGATCAAGCTGATAATTTTCAGAAATGTGTATCAAGATGTAATTCAACTTCACACAAAATTTCAATTTTTTGGAAAATAAAATTTTTTAATTTTTTTTCCCGTCGTGTTATTCTAGTGGGTATTTTTGAAATTTCTAAAAGTCATAAAAATAAAAGTTACCACCCGATAATGCCACAAAACTATACATCTAAGCTAGATGAGGAACCATGATGAAAAAAAGTTTGAAGTTAATAGCTGTAGCCGTTTGACCTGTGGAGAACCGACAATAAAACATAAAAAAAAACATAAAAAGAGAACACCAATTTTTTTAAGTATGTCAAATTGAATCCTCGCTAAAGCTCGTCTAATTAGCTGCATTTAACATGGATGTGATATGTGTAAGAAATTATTATATCCAACATGAAACAAGCAAAAACAAATCTTTTGCCATAGAAGATTGTATTATCTGAGTAAATACATGATTTATTGATCTTTATTTGACGTCAGTGAGTAATGAAATCACGATTTGAATACGATATAATGATGGAAATAGTTAAATCAGATGAAAATAAAAAATACTCATTTTTATCATCCTCTTCAGGAATGATAATACGAGCCAATAATTATCGGTACTTGGTTAGGTAATTCATTATTAGGTATTTATAATTATTTTTACACATGACAGCAAAAAGCGACATTAAAATCAATATTGTTTTCTGGTTCGATAGATTAGCATACAAAAAAAAATTAATTTGTGTCACACATCCTGAACCAATCTGTTGATCTTATGAGTCACTCTTCTATCAAAGTTTTAATTTCCCTCACCAGTTTTATATTTCACCACATTGTTTGATCAATTGAAATTGTGATATCAAGGCAAATATAGGAGATCAAATAATAATTGAGAAACCCGTCATTGGTCAACGCAAATGGGACGGATATTCATGAAGAGATATTCAATTGTCATTTTCATAATAAATGAAAAGCAGTAATGTCAGCTAGGCCTAAAGAATCGTGGTACATCGATTGTGCAAATATAGGCCTAGTCGAGTATATCCTCACCAGTGACTCTTCTTAAATTATCATGTATGAATGTGTAACCATAGTCATTTGTGTATTGATATAATCAGCATAAACCAAAATTCAAGAACATATACATAATGTAGAATAGAATCGAATAGAATAGAATAATTTATTGTCTTTTTTCTGATCAAATACATGATATAAGCCGTTCAGTCGGTACAACAATTGTCACAGAACGACGATACAACAATGAAATTAATAACAGACACATGAAATTATACAAAATACACAATCACATTTGCGAAAGAATAATAATAACAATACAATTACAACTCATCTTTCTCACAGTTACACTTTAAAATCCTACAGCTAGCTTCATTGTGATTGAAGTGTTCGCCAACTGAATAAAAACAATGATCAATACGACATTTTTTCAATTTGTGCTTGAATTTGGACTCATCACACTCTTTGATCGACGTAGGTTATGTATAGGTCCACTCTCTTTTTCACAAGCATCTTTGGATTGTTCCCTTACTTACTTGGATGATTGTATATGATATATCGCTGTGGCTCCAGAGGTAATGGAACAAGACCAGCATGAGATTATACACTCGCATAAAACATCCACGGAGCGAGTCCTCAGACTGGCAATACTTATTTGACTTGTACCTTGCATGTAGCGGTTGTGGTTGATGAAAAATACTGAACACAAATGATAGGGATTATCTCGAGATGACAACACACAGCTGCACATCACAGTATGTATATATATATATATATATATATATATATATATATATATATATATATATATATATATATATATATATATATATATATATATATATATATATATATATATATATATATTTATATATATATATATATATATATATATATATATATAAATATATATATATATATATATATATATATATATATATGTATATATATATATATATATATATATATATATATATATATGTATATATATATATATATATATATATATATGTATATAGATATATATATATATATATATATATATATATATATATATATATATATATATAAGTTATATATATATATATATATATATATATATATATATGTATATATATTTACATATATAAATATATATATATATATATATATATATATATATATATGTATATATATATATATATATATATATATATATATATATATATATATATATATATATATATATATATATATATACATATATATATATATATATATATATATATATATATATATATATATATATATATATATATATATATATTTAAATATATATTTGAAATCAATAAGACCTTTGATACTTCCCCGAATCATTTCATGTTAATGGGTAAATTACGGTCTTGTATATATAATTGAACATTTCAATACCTCAACATTTCAGCACATTGTGTTATTGCTTCTATCAAGAATTTTGAATTACTTCAGTAAGTTCGGATAAATTATGAAAAAAATTATTCGCACTTAAATACTACTAGCTTTAAACAGAAGGAACATGGATTTGTATTCGAAAACAAAGTCAGTATATGAATACGACCATGGACCGTATCTTTAGTCTATATTATAATACTATATTCATTGAATTGATCCATCATATGGAGTGAATTGATTCAACAAGCTCGGACAATACGTCGATCAAATAATTATCACAAAAGTGTAAAGGGGATCGAATGCAAGCTCTGATATATAATACCTAAGGTATAAACCCAGTAGACTGAATAAATATACATTTTGATTCACGGAAACACCGCATATTTGATATTCTTGTGAATGTGTGTATTCGTATATTTTTCAAGTTCAACTTGAAAATTATTTTAAGAATATTATTATAATTGTGTGGGTACCGGTATGGATCTATAACTTTTCATTGATCCATATATTTTCTTTCTTGATGATTTTTCAAACCTACGGTTATGTTATTACATCTTCACATTATGAACCGAGTAAAATTGATCCATCAAAGATATAAACGGTTACTTCACATTAAATCTCGATTCTCATGAAGCATTTAGAGCAAGGAAGAGCTCTTGCATGAAGTCTAAATATGAAGTTATGATTATCGTATATCTAGTTTTTTTCAAGTCATTTTTTCCCACTTGATAATATATCTTGAAGTTTGCTCAGTTTCAAAGGCATTATTATTATAAGTAAGATTTGTCTACTATATATAGAAGCTGCTTTATCATGGAATATTTTTCAAGTCAGATAGACATTACACATGAAATTAAGCTGTTCAAATGTGCACTTGCTACTCCATCCTCGAGAACCAATTACTATTAACAATATTCCATTTTAAATTGTAAGTGAAAATTATATATAATTTCATACAAGCTGGTATTTAATTTTGAATATATAGCAATTATATGTTATTATGGTCATCAGGGGTTTACATACTGTATACATTCAAAAGGAGATGATTTATTATCCCACATTTTTTTTGGCATGTTATGTTTCTCGTCACGTAAAATATGAATCATAAATAGTCGAATTGGTTACCGATTTCAATGAATGTATAATAATTCCGATCAATTCAATGGGTATAACTACATTAGAGGAGACAATCAATACTCAATCTGAATAACAAACGTCTCAATTTTAATGAGAACTCGTTTCAAGTCAAACTATGACTCAATAATTATATAGAACTGTGATAAGTAATTTCATTATACGCACTGATATCAATTGACTATTGAGTATGGGTATTCGTTTACAAAACTTCATAAACGAATATCAAAATCAATTCTCATATTTGAAGGCCCCATACAGCAAGATTTTCTTTATATATACCGCACTCAATCATCGATTGAATAACTTTACAACAACCCATTCCATTTACATTTAAATAGCTGAAATCCACATGTTTCTATTACCCTCTAATATGATCAATATAGCACGAGTTATTAGTTGTACAGTATATTCAATGAGCACAAAGTATATATATCGTATTCGTATCCAATTTACTTCACATTACAGCACGGATAAAATATCAATTGACCTGTCAATGCGAGTAGGCCATTATTATACATTTTTTTGAGTAATTTACATCACTTAGGTATATATATATATATATATATATATATATATATATATATATATATATATATATATATATATATATATATTATATACACACACACACACATATATATATATATATATATATATATATATATATATATATATATATATATATATATATATATATTCATATATATATATATATATTCATATATATATATATATTATTCTCTCAAATGATAGTGCTCGGTTGATCTAAATAGAATGTGCAGCCGACTTATTAATTCGGAAGGACCAATTTAACAGTACCTACTTCTATCAGCTCATTCCAGAAGATCAAATGATTACTTTCTATTCTGGTAATAAACATGATAAACAATGCCCCATAACGTTCAATTGAATCAGGAATAATTTTATTCGAATTGTGAATAATCTGCTGCAAAAAAAAACTCAAAAAAGTGATCCCAAAACTTTTTAAGTAGAGGATATACACAGCATATAGTTTATGACTGAATTCAAAGTATTTTTTTTTTTAATAACATCGAAACTTGATACAAAATCATTGTTTCCCAATTAAGGCTATGGATGAAAGATAGGATCGTTTGGACGGGGCACCACAAGGGCAATCTTACCACCCCATTTTGATTATTTAAAACTAATGATCTTCAACACCAGGACTGCGCTGTCTGTGACCATAATTTTTCGCCGTAGATAAAAGTCTTCCAGTATAAACACACGAATGTTGATATCTTCCACTTTGAACTGTCTCTTGGGCAATGATCACTTCTTTCCCTTGACAGCAGATGTAAAATTGAATTTCAAAGTATGCAAGAACTATGAAATAATATAGATCATTGAGCAAATATCTATTCAGAGTTCCATGTCTGAATGAGTTCGGCTATTTGTTGGTCCAAGTCATGTGAATTGGATCACATTTTATTAACTACAAATTGTCTATTTTCATCCGCTAACTAACTAGTGTCTTGGATGGAATCTTTCAGCATACAATTTTATTCTCACCCATTCAATTTAAATATTATTCATTCATTTCTGGCTTATAATGGAATATAGTTACACTAATAACCCTCCACTATAATTCACGTCTAGTTTTATGACCGTTGAAAAAAACTTAAGGAGTGTATTGTCATCCTAATTAGTGCACAACACGCTTAAGGCTCTCATTATATTTGCACGTAACATATATATATATATATATATATATATATATATATATATATATATATATATATATATATATATATATATATATATGCCATATATATAAATGATTCAATTCAATTATACAGCAAAAAACTGCTCTGTTTCCATACATCATTAAATAACTTCAATAGATTCATTTTAGTATCTCTTTGCAGTTCATAGATGGGTAAAAAACTTACTGATCATGATATGTCATTACTACACTAATTTATGACTAGTATATAATTCAATTAATCCAATTAATAATCGTATCAGATCAATGTTAGTACTTCAAATCATTTCTATCTCCGCTCATTAGTTAATATCTCAATTAGCCTGTAAGAAAGTGAAGTATACCATCACGTACTTGGAATTACTGAGAAATGTATGTATATGCGGATCTATGTGTGCCATTGCATATTTGTGATAATAACCTTCTATAATGTTTGGAAACAAGAAGAAACGCAATAATATATCATATTTGGCTATAACGGCGAAGGTCCCTTGAAACACTTCGATTATTTTGCTCACGTTCAACGAATGAAACAACGTATAATCTCACTCGAAATGTACTGAGTTGAATTTAAATTTGATTTTCAAATCTGTGCCAAAGAAATGTGTAAATAAATGTGTGCAGAAGCGTGACTCTTAATGTTCATCTCAGACCATTTATAGTTAGCAAGAAATAAATTTGCTGAAAATTTGGTATATTAGATAGATTCGATTTGATGAGTATATAGGTACTATTACCATGGATTAGAGATATACTCTTTGGTCTATGCTACTACTGAATAAATATCATCAATAAATATTATTAAATATCTTCATCAAAATTTATCCTGGAATAACCATACATTAACCTTAGTCAGTCTAATGCCAAGAAGCAATTGCATTTTGTGCTGCGAAACCTTGAAGGGAGCTTGCCAGCAACGAAGGAACATGCTTACAAATGCTTGATTCGTCTCCTGCTGGAGTAGGGTCTACTGCAGTGCAGTCTGGAACCCCCACACCGAAACATGCAGCTCTCTTTAGAATCAGTACAAAACAAAGCTGCCCGGTACGTTGTAAACAACCACGCCAATGGTCAAACCTTGCCTCAGCGTCAACAAGACTCAAGTGGGAATTGCTGCACCAACGAAGATCCCGTTCTGCCCTCCGTGGTCTCTTCAATTGACCATGACTGGTCTCCCAGCCTGGAGAGATGTGTCGACGCTCATCACTCCTGCAGCGTACCAGGGAAGAAGCGATCCTGTACTGAAGATCTCCATCCCTCGCTTCAACTTGGACATGAGACGACACTCCTTCTTGGGCCAAACAACTCGGATGTGGAATGATTTGCCCAAAAACCTCAAGGATGCTTCACCCCCCCCCCCCCCCCCTCCAAAATCAGGATATTCAATAAAATTTTCAGATCTGCTGTATAATACTATATCTACTATATCTCAACTATCAATTACCAATTCAAAATCTCAATTTCAATGTCAATCTTAATTTCAAAATTTTCAACCTGCTGTATAATCTTGCTGCATACCTATTGTAACAATACTGACTGGTTGCCACTGGAATTATTACTTACTCCAAGTGATTCCTAAGCTGTTATTACATAAATAATAATAATAATAATAATTACCAAAATATTGATTATCTATCAAATTTACCTGCAGACAAGATGTATGAAGTATCTTTGCGGGATATTGGAAACATGAATGTATCTTTTGTTTTCTTGATAAATAAATAGAGAAAAGAACTATGATTGTTGAAAAAAAATCATCAGGATGAACCCATTCATCTTTTCAATATAACTCATTCAGTATCATTATCTATGCATAATTATGTTATTTATAACTAACTCCAGGAAGAAGCTATTCAGAGACATATTGAGAATATGGTCGTTTTAGAATAAAAACAGGAAAAAATTGTTCATGTATATACATATTATATATTTTGTTTTCTCATTTTCATGTTGTCAATGAGTAGGCCTATAATAAATGTTTCGAAGTGAGTGATAATCTCACTTTTGTCCTGTGGAACTTTACATTATCATGAATACATCAATAGTGTAGGAATTTGTATTATTGAAACCACTACAAGTTATCTGTTATGACATTGTGGGTCTGAAAAATTGTAGAAAATGTCTTCATACGAAGATTAAAGAGCTTAATACCATTTATTATTCATTGTCACATATATTCATATTTGGAACAGACCCTGTCAAGATGAGCAATTTATATAAGCATGATAACAATGTATATGTAGAACTGAGGTTGATTGTGTTTGACAATGATATTATTCGTTATCTCTACCGAAGTGAAAACCAAGTTATCACATGCATAATCATGTTATCCAACACTTTTGTTGGACTTCTCACAGTGTCAACTCTAGTCGACACGAAAACTAACTTGACTGATTTTTGTTGTTCAATTAGTAAGCCTACATTATTCACAATGACAATATAAAACTGACCAATAGGCTTCTGTCAAGTGACGTCACTCATTGTTGCAAGAGACAGACAACAATGTCCACAAGTTGGAATTGACCAATCAGAATGTTTGGTAGTCCACCAGTTCACTGTATTGCTATGGTAACGATTGTTTGTCATTTGTTACTTGACAGAAGCCTATATAGTCGCCCAATGATCATACGTGAACATTGAACTTAAACAAGACCGTGTTTGAGATTTTTATATCTGCCTCCTTGATACAAGCCAAAGCCCGCATCTTAGACAGATTTACAGGGTACAATTCCGCCACATATATCTCAAGAACTACAAACACTACAGACTTGCGGTAAAATTCAATACATAATGAATACCCTCACAATTAGATATGCCTAATCGAAAATTGAAGAATAATTTTATTATGGAACAATAATTGAATCAAAATGTGCCTAATTTGATGGTTTTCATTGTTTAATTCCCGGTTACCGAATAATATTGAAAATAAAATACAAACGCACATCCTCGAGTTCAACTTTGCTTATCAATATTTGAAATTCTAATTTGTCTGTAATTCTAATTTTTTCACAATTTCCTTGGCCAAAATGTGTCATGTAACTAGATTTTGCCCAAATTATGGAATGAAAAACTCATTTCAATATTATCCCCTTCTCACTTTCCAACCCACAACCAAACTTTTGAACGCATCTCAAACTTGAGTCGAGCATTTTGAAGAAAAACATTCTCAGCGGAGATATGCGGGCTCTTAAGAGCTATAGAAAGCGGTGCGTGCGAAATTGTTCTCGTGTATTTACTTTGACACCTGTGCCTATAGATTGAACTCATAATTTTGTTATTCAAATGATGAACATATTTTACATTTTCTCCTATTTAAAGAGATGTGTATTGATTCCATGTGTATTACAGAGAATGGTTTGGCAAATATCAATTTTCTTTCATGATCAATTCAGTTGGGTTAAACCTTGAAACTTTGATATGCCTACTGGTGCCATTGGCCGCCATTTTCTTGGGACTTTAGACTCAAATTGTCATTGGTTCTATCTTTCAATTCCATAGAATCTTAATCAAGATATTCAAAGCAGTTAAACAACAAAGATATCAACATGCGTTCGTACTTTCATATACTTACAAGTAGAAAAGTTACCTACTTGTAAGACGGTGTTTGTCTCAACTAATACTCATTTGAAAGTTATCTAATGTGATCACGACACTTGCATTATTCACTGACGATAATGCCAGCTATTGAATTAGGATAAGTATATTTATGAGATAAATGCCATTGTATAGAGTCAAGTATACGTCACGCGTCATAAAACCGTCATCGATTATAGCAACAGAGTATGGAACATAAAATGCTAAGCCACACAGCAATGACAAGCGTAACGCTATAGGCCTATTCGTCTCAAACGACTTGGGGGTAGTACACGGAATAAAGACGTAATCAAACTTCACCACATAATCAAACTTTACAGTCGTAGATTATAGTGCAAATGTGACATGCCTTCTAGCTCACGGTTATTATCCTTCATGAAATGAACTCTTTACCAACGTAATTATAACCATATGTTAGTGTCCGAATCAGGTACTCTCTCAGTCACAAATAAGTAGTTGTCATTGCGGGAGTAGTCCTCACATAAAATACCTACACAGACACACTTCTGCACATCGCCGTGTACTCGCCCCTTTCTTCACTCGAGAGTGGCATTTCTCAACAATGCATCTGCTATTGAACTGTGAGGCCCTCCAACAGCGCAAAATTTATTGTGACACCTGGTAACAAATACATTGTCATTGTCCACAATTATCATATTATTGACTATTTATTCAAATGAACCCATGGAGTGAGCAAATGTACGTGTACGAGGTGGAATGGTTTCGATTGGCTCGGTGCGGGTTCCACTGTGTGAGCTAGGTGATCTACGGGAGGAAGTGTTATGGCGAAGGAGGGAGAGGGGGTGACCTTCGTGTATTGAAATCTATTTCAACATACCGGACCTAAAGGATGTTATTTCGATTCATACTTGTTACATTTGAATCAAGCAAAAGAGATAGTGAGGTTCAGGAAAGGAATATCTATCTCAATTGGTACGATTCTTATCTGATACGATTCTCAACTGTCATTCGTCACAACTGACTCTCAACTGGTATGATTCCTAACTCGCATTATTCCCCACCGATACAATTCCCATCAGTTACGATTTCTAACTCGCACTATTCCCCACCGATACAATTCTCATCAGGTACGATTCCTAACTCGCACTATTCCCCAATGATACAATTCTCATCAGGTACGATTCCTAACTCGCACTATTCCCCACTGATACAATTCTCATCAGGTACGATTCCTAACTCGCACTATTCCCCACTGATACAATTATCATCAGGTACGATTCCTAACTCGCACTATTCCTCACCAATACAATTCTCATCAGGTACGATTCCTAACTCGCACTATTCCCCACTGATACAATTCTCATCAGGTACGATTCCTAACTCGCACTATTCCCCACTGATACAATTCTCATCAGGTACGATTCCTAACTCGCACTATTCCCCACTGATACAATTCTCATCAGGTACGATTCCCAACTCAGATCATTTTAGGCGCGTTTTATTTCAGTGTCGTCTGAACTGATACGATTCTCAACTGATACGATTCTCAACTGGTACCATTCTCAATTGGTACTATTCTCAACTGGTACTATTCTCAACTGGTACTATTCTCAACTGGTACTATTCTCAACTGGTACTATTCTCAACTGGTACTATTCTCAACTGGTACTATTCTCAATTGGTACTATTCTCAATTGGTACTATTCTCAACTGGTACTATTCTCAACTGGTACTATTCTCAATTGGTACCATTCTCAATTGGTACTATTCTCAATTGGTACTATTCTCAACTGGTACTATTTTCAATTGGTACTATTCTCAATTGGTACTATTCTCAACTGGTACTATTCTCAACTGGTTATATTCTCAACTGATATGATTCTGAAGTAGTATAATTCTCAATTGGTACTATTCTCAACTGGTACTATTCTCAACTGGTACTATTCTCAACTGGTACTATTCTCAATTGGTACTATTCTCAATTGGTACTATTCTCAACTGGTACTATTCTCAACTGGTACTATTCTCAACTGGTACTATTCTCAATTGGTACTATTCTCAATTGGTACTATTCTCAACTGGTACTATTCTCAACTGGTACTATTCTCAATTGGTACTATTCTCAATTGGTACTATTCTCAATTGGTACTATTCTCAACTGGTACTATTCTCAACTGGTACTATTCTCAACTGGTACTATTCTCAACTGGTACTATTCTCAACTGGTACTATTCTCAACTGGTACTATTCTCAACTGGTACTATTCTCAACTGGTACTTTTCTCAACTGGTACTATTCTCGACTTGCATTATTTCATGCTTGTCTCATTTCATCGTCTTCTCAAGTAACATGATTCTGAAGTAGTATAATTCTCAATTTGCACATCTTGACCATTTTCTTTTCTATATTGGGTTTTAACGACGCACTATACTGATGACTGCGATCTATTGGCGTCGATGGATAATGAATAAGATGATAGGATGATGAGATGAATGGTTATTCTATCAGGTGTTTTGGATGGTGGGAAGGAGTTGGTCGTGGCCTGTTGTTAAGGAACCATCCCAGTATCAACCTGAACGACAGAGGGAAACCACGAAAAACCCCTGTCAGGATGGTCGACCATGGCGGGAATCGAACCCCGGTCTCCCAAATGACGGTTCAGTGTGTTACCACTCGGCCACGCGCCTCGGTATGACCATTCCTCTCCTGCATTTTCGTGGCTTTCTTTCTTTCTTTCTTTTTTTCCTTTCTTTCTCCTTTTTTCATTTTCTTCACCCCATGATACCTCGACATTATTTATAAGGCTGCAGTTGACGCCCCAAACTGAATATCACCTGATCACAATGCATGATTGGCTCATTTCAAATAATATTTGGAAGTAGACTTGAAATACAAAAACAAATAGAGCACAGTTTTTCAAAGTGAACGGAATTTGACGGAAACTCCGAACTGTCATATTCATAAGGGCTACTCACTTCAAATGAGCAGGCGCAAGTGCAAACTCACATACAAATTAAAATGTAAAGTTCCATTAGATAATGCATATTTCAGCGGTTTTCAATGCAGCGAAGGATCGTCTAATTGTGCAATTGTGCAGTAACTTTTTTACTCTGCACAATATTCATTTTCAAATTAGAATGATTTGACAATTGTTTCTCTTAGAAGTTTTGAATGATCGAGTTTAGTCTTATATGATGAAGATTGGTGTTATCCAATCAAAACGTTGAGTTCCGTTAGTAATCTTTATTTGTGTCAATGAAAATAAAAAAAAATAAAAAATGAATAATCGAAGTTGTCAATTATAAATTAAACGGGTTCACCCTGAAATAGTTATTATTGGTTGAAAAGTTGAATAGTTGCAGAATAGTTATCATCAACAGCTACCATTTCGTGAATGTCTTGTTGTGTAAGTACTCCGTCTCGCACTGTAATCGATTATGCATTGTTGAATTGTCCGGTGGGTTAAAGTATTTATAGTTCTTCGACATCAGCGCCCTTGGGACAGCAGTTGCCCTTCTCCAGTCAGATTGTCTTTCGATTTGGTAGGAGTAGGAAGACTGTATCATCTCTAGCTGACCATTTCTCGTTCTCTGTGCAATTTTTTTTTTACGATATGGTTCTCGATTTTCCACCATCTAATGAAATCTATAATAGACCAAATGAATGATAATTATACACCCACCAACAGCGTGGAAACGTATACTATTTTGAATCCTTAGAATTTCGGCGGTTGGTCATCAATTGTTGTATATACCCGATTACAAAGACCAAAATGTATTTGTTTATTCTTATTTCTTTTCAATTCAAGTACAATTTGACTATATATTCAGCCATATAAAGAAGGTATTCATCATACTGACTTTGTTGACATCGTTTAATGACCAATTTAGTTATATATCCTTGTCTAATTATTATAATTTCATTATAAGTGTGAACAAGGGAGAGACACGACTCCAGAAACATCACGCTAATTAGGCTGACTCGTGCTAACTAGGCTTAATAGCTTCTGACATAATGAAATAAATGTGCATACCAATTTTTCAGAAGTTATATTTAGCCTAGCTACAATAACCCTACGTTGGAACTTTATACCTGATATCTATCCACACATATGCATCTTTCATTTCTTGAAGATTTAACTTGACCAAAACTTTCATTTCACCACTTTTATATGTCAAAGTGTTCAAATAGCAAGGGTTTGGCTCCCTCTTTTTATGTTTCAATTTTTCGTGGGGATGGAATCTATATAAAATCTCATTCGAACAATCAAATTACATGCATTCTTATAACGCTTCATATAATTTTTACGGAGAAAATAATAAACTCATCCTTTGTGTTACAATCCTGACTATTTGGTGTCATGCTTCATTCCGCTCTTGACTGGCAACCTGAAATGCATGGAAGGTCGCAACACAAATGGCGTATTAATCACAGTAGGTCTTCGGTCGGATAGTATATAAGAAGTCTAAAGTGAGTCTGATATCCAACAGTGAGGAGCGTGACAAGAGTATTGTTATCTTGTCACTGACGGTGACTGGAAACATCACGTTTTTCGTTACTTTAAACTTCTATGGTATACCGTAATTTCAAATGTAAGATTATGCTGTGTGTAAGACAGCAAAATGAAATACCGACCGATATCAATCCATCTATGTATCTATTCAGTGATGATTGTTATTCCTACTTGATTGTAATCTATGATGACCAACATTTACTTTGCGGAGAAAAAGTGAATGTTGAGCATTTCTTACACCATTAATGATTCGTTTTGGCACGAAATGTTCAAATAGGCTAGTTTGTGTGGTTTCACTCAGAAAACATTCATATATTTCTATTCTTGAGCAAATATTTGATAATATTGGATAGTAGGCCTAGCATATGATCGATCAAATCAGTGATTACAGCTACAATTACGTACGTTGAAAATAATGAAAAAGACACTCCGTTCACACATTTTTCTATTGATATTGATATTGATATTGATCCTTGAGATTGATATTCCTGATCAAGAATATAAAATCACTAGAAAAAGAAAAAGAGTAAAACAAATATCTATATGCACGTATAGTAACGTATTCAGTTTCGTAAACATCATGTGAACTTGATATAACCATTTTTCTTTCCGTATTATTTTTATCAATATTTCACTGTGAATTGAAGTGTATTGCCTAATGGTTTCAGTCACGATTGAATTATTATCATTATTATTATTATCATTCATTCATTAAATAGCTTGGAAGACAGTTTTTTCTGTGTACATTAACATGCAACAACACACAATCACAACATACAACATTAAAAATAACAGGTAATGAATACATCGAAATACATTGAAAATATGGTTCACAATTCTCCTACTAAATTATTGTCAACTATCTCTTCCTTCTAAACCATTCGATACACTTAATTTAAAAAAAAACCACACTTCTTAAATTCCTGATGTTAAGCCTGTTTTACACGGTCCAAGTTTTTATCCAAGTCCTTGGATTCAAGGGTTGATTACAAGTTCTTGGATCGTCTAAATGGAAAATGACTTGGATGAAAGGTTGAATCCAGGGTTGGATAGAAGCTTTTTGCTCCAAGTTTTCCATTTAGACGATCCAAGAACTTGTAATCAACCCTTGAATCCAACGACTTGGATGAAAACTTGGACCGTGTAAAACAGGCTTTACTTGGTAGCTTATCGTATTTTTGCATCCCATTATTAGAAGCTTGCCCATTTTTTCCCACTGCACTGTCTACGAAAACATTTCCCTTCTGTAGCCTGTCTCGTGCACACATTGTGTTTATTTTGGACATATTCGATGCGGCTCTGTATGAATTGATCGATCACTGATTAGTCTCCATTTTGCAGCAGCTTCTACAAGGCTGGATGAAATCACGAAAGTAAGCCTACTCAGCAGAAAAGTGACTTGATATTGTATTTAATTTCACCTTCAATGTATTGCACTTACACTGTCCTGCAACTTGACATGTCAAACCATAATCAGAATTGGGAACCAGTAACCGCTTATTTACTTATTTATTATTTTATATTGAATCGAATGTATTATTCTAAATTATGAACTGATATGGAGCATACGTGTGACTGTGGCATTGATTAGTGATTACTGAACGAAGTGTGAAAATGGATATATTCATATAGGCCTTCATTTATATATATGAATATATATATACGTATATATATATATATATATATATATATATATATATATATATATATATATATATATATATATATATATATATATATATATATATTTATATATATCTATATATCTATATATCTATATAGATATATGTATATATATATATATATATATATATATATATATATATATATATATATATATATATATATATATATATGTATACATATATATATATATATATATATATATATATATATATATATATATATATACATATATATATATATATATATATATATATATATATATATGTATATATATATATATATATGTATATATATATATATATATATATATATATATATATATATATATATATACATATATATATTTATACATATATATATATATATATATATATATATATATATATATATATATATATATATATATATGTATATATATATATATATATATATATATATATATATATATATATATATATATATATATATATATATATATATATGTATATATATATATTTGAATTTATATATACGTTATGTCGTTTTGCTATGATCAATTGATTATACTTTTGGATCATATTCTAATAGCTTCTAGCTTGAATCGACGTATCAAAAATACATGATAATTTCTATCTCTGGAACGACTCCTCCGATCTATGTGACACTCTGGAATAATATATATCACTTGTGCTCCATCTTCTTAGAAACTTGATTCCATTCGGAGAGAATATTCACACCATATTTCCTCCTATGGGTTATAGGGGTTTTCGAAATTTCAAAATTGTTTTTCTCACAAACGTGTGGTTCAACCGTTCGCACCTCTAACCTATACAGTGTCAAGTTAGATGATGCCATACATATGTGTATGCCAATTTTCATCAAATAAGACTTAATCACTTTTCGTTCAACTTGTGGAGCGCGAACAGAAAAAAAACACCTTCATTTCACTCAAGTACGGTAAATTTGAGTTTTCGCCCCACTCATCCGAATTTAATCAGAATCGATATAATCTTTCTATGATAATGTGGCGGTGAAATATAGTGCAATACATTGTTATTGGCATTTCCGTGTGTGAATTAAGTGATCAGTTCCAAGGATGTATACAAAAATAATTTGAATCATTTCAAAATGATTCGAACAATATTACATATATTTATCACCTTGTTCTTCCATTGACACAAAATATCAGAAGTTTTTTTGATATAGAATCAAGAATGATACGTATATATACCACCTATACTTATGTATGCCATAATGCCACATCAAAAAACCAATTCCGTATAGAAGCTATGGTGCCTATCGACATACAGATCAAGTTGAATCTCTATACCATTTATGGCCAATCTGTTTGGTTCAAAATTGAATATCTTCTATTCCTACCAATATTCACACCTCACTGTCTCTGTATAGAGATTTATTATCATAATCATAGCTGGAGAACAGATATTATTCTGGCTCATAGCGACTTATGGCAAAACAGAAACGAACAGTAAATAGCTATAGAGATGAGCGAGTGAAATTTTAATATTAGCAGACAGCTATTTATGAATACTACGCCCCTTACCTTACAAAAAGACTCGCTTGCGGGTTTCTCTTTGAGTGATTGAGGATGAATGTGTTGGCTGAGCTCACTTTTCTCTTCGCGAAACATAAATCACATTTAAATCGAGAAAATTAAACAAGAAAATACAAAAACATTTAATCCTTCGTCATTGTCTGATTTATTTCAACCTACTGAATTGAGACAAATGGTTATCCCAGATAAATATTATAGTTGAACCTGAAATAGGGAATCAAATCACCCACACAGTTTTACATGATGCAACACATTAAGACCTGGAGCGAATTTTGAATCGATCACAGCTTGAATATTAAAAATGACGGGGAGTAGAGTTGAATGAAATATGCAAGTAGATAGGCCTATTATTTATGAGTTTATTGCGATCCTGAGAGAAATACTATAGCAACTACGGTAATAATACACAGTGTTAACTAACAGTCTATAGCATGCATCTGCAAAGCGGTATGCAGATGAAATATTGGTACTAAAAGCAAACAAATCAACCAAGGAGTGCAATATACATAAATTAAAATTTGCGATCAATCTTGCAAATTATACAGTGTTCCAATGGTTATAGTAGGCGTATTACAAGTGCCTTCCAGGGATCAAAGTTTTCGAAGATTATAGAAGAGGTGAAAATAACGAATGGTTATCTTGAATTTGACCAAATGTGTCAGTTAAATTTCAATTTACACAGAGAAAATTGGCAAATAAGAATAAGCAAAGCAACAAGCTCACATTTTGTTAGTTGTGGGTATCAAACTGTGAGATGAACAGTCACCAATGAATTGAAGTTCAATTATATATTCGCTGCTTGTATAAATTATAGGTTCAATATGAGCTATATTCAGTTATTTCTTGATGTTGAATTCTTATCTATAAGTTGAATTACTTTTCATTCGATGGTGGTCTGTCAGCATATATGTTGTGGCTAATTGACTTGAATCAGGAAAGTGGTTTATAAACTTCCTAATTTTGCTTGTTCCAAATACTCATTTTTCTTTACATCTCATTTGTCATAGATTTGATGTTTCACTATACACAATATCTCTGAGAAACTCATACAAATCCTGTCTAGAACAGAGTGAAGAGTAATGATGCGAATATTCATTCTCACAATTCAAAGTAACGTGGTATCAGCAATCACTGCTACATTCTCTCTATTTATTTGAATTCTTTTCTCATTCACATGTTTATTATTATTCCATTATGTACCATTGACTATTATCATTATGTATTGTACCACTATTGGAGAGAATAAAATTTTGTTTTAATATTAATAATAATTTGATTTTGTTTACATCCTCCGATCATGACTTATAGTCTATTGTTAGAATTATGAGCAACATCGATCAAAAGTTCTTGGTGAACTTGAAGATGGAAAGCAATGCCGGAATTCATGATCAATATTATTCGCTGTTGATTAAATTGTGACTCATCCATGATTTTCCACCCGGAAAATGATGTAGGAATTCAACTTGGTGTTATTATTTCTGAATCAACTTTAGAATACATTTTGGTAATTGTACAAACACAAACTTAGGCCTACATTAGACTACAGAAGAGGTCAGATACCATTAATATCACTGAAACGAGTGGTCGAGTGGTCAGCTCACTGAACCGTCATTCAGGAGACCGTGGCTCTATTCCCACCATGGTCGACCATTCTCACAGGTTTTTTTTTCGTGGTTTTCCTCTGTTGTGCAGGTCATACTGGGATGGCTCCTCAACAATAGGCCACGACCGACTCCTTCCCACAATCCAAAAACACATCATTGAAAAAAATATCATCTCACCATCCCATTATCTCGTATAGCAATCGACCTCGTAGCATTTCATATCATTCCAGCTTGTATCATCTTTATGGCCAGATAGCAATAGATTGTAATCATCAGTAAAGTGCATAGTTGAAGCTCGATATATATATATAATACTAATATTATTGAAATATTACTAAATGATTGTAATTGCCCTTCAATTTAAAAATTCAACTCGACTTAATTGAACCAGATGAAAAATAGCGTCGGACCTGGATACAATCAGCGAACTATTTTATCAGCTCCACAATCTGCTCTTGAAAAAAACTATGTCTGTTTTTGACATCTAGTTGGGCATAAAGAACTAACCATGAATTCGTAAAACAAATATTAAATATTGTTAATCAGAGTAAAAGTCAAGAAAGTACCGACTTATCGGTAAAAAGAATCAAAAGACTTATCTGAATACCGATTTAATCATTATCACCTATTCAAGTTTATAATCCAAGGGAGTGAAGCGAAACATGTATAGCTATTGTTGAACAAGGCCGACCACACTATAGATAGGAATCACGGAAAACTTGGAAATCGTGTATAGCTACCAATCTAGCTGGCATATCGACTAGAAGAAACCATCAAAACTGTTTCAAGGCTTTTCCAGTAGTCAAAATATATTCTTGGAATTTTAAATGATGATCTCTCCTGCTTATTGGCCTTCTGCACGCAAAGCTTCAGCGAGGTAGCGCTATGGCGTCCTAACAAATCAGATCACCGCGCGCCGCATTCAATAGCATTTTTGAAATGACGTAGCTTGCGTTTGGAAATATTGCGTAACATATCTGTATTTTAGCAAATATTTTTGTGTTAGTAAGGTGTTTTGTCACATTTCATTCAGATATTATTGGCATAAACAAGACTCACTTTCAAGTTTGTGTCCTATGTGATGAGAATTTGGACTCTGAAAGAATTGAAAAGTGAACGAAAAAACGTAGAGCAGCGCAGAAACGAAAGAAAGACAGTCTTATTTGAAAGGTTTGTGAATCTGTTGAATGGTGGAATGATTTTTTTTTAATAATTCATCATTGTAAATCATTAAAATGTAAGTTTCGGAGCAACACACGGATTTCTACAGACATATTGTATTTCAAACTTCACCAATATGCAATGCTTGTCCTTAGCATGTTCTTAGTGAAGTTTATTCTCCATTATTTGATTATTTGATTGCTCATCATTGACTGTGAAATTACTTATTGATATACAATTTTTTGTAAATTCGATAATCATTTTTATTTGCAATACCAATATAAATTAAGCACAACCAGCTGCTTATAATCATAAGCATAAAAGCCATCAATACATGCACTATGATACGAGTGATAGAATGACTAGCACACTGAACCGTCATTCAGGAGACAGGGGTTCGCTTCCCGCCATGGTCGACCATCCTGACAGGAATTTTTTGTGGTTTTCCTTTATCGTTCAGGTCAATACTGGGGTGGCTTCTTAAAGAAAAGCCACGACCGACTCTTTCCCACTATTCAAACACACCCAATGGGATGAACCCTCATCTCATCATGCCATCATCTCATATATCATTCACCGACGCCAATAGATCGTAGTCATCAATACAGTGCGTCGTTAACCTCAATTCAAGATGATTAATTAATTAATGATACATAATAAGTTTCGTAAATGGTTTGCAAAAGATGGGCAATTAATTTGACATGTAGGCCTACATATCAGAGTAATTTATCGCGGTAATTAGTTAATTAACGGAGTTAAAAACCGAATGATAGTGAAAACATTAAGAATCACATAAGTCAAGACTTGTGTGTAGGAAAACAGCCGTCGGAAGTAAATACATGAATTATTGCAAGATAGGGCTAATTTAGTGAATTATGATACAAATTTAGTAGTAGTAGTCTTCAGCTTTGATTTCCAATTTTTGTTTTCATTGCATACTATTTTTCTTTTTTTCCCCTTTTTAATTTTTGTATGATTTCGTTACCATCATTTAATTATTTCTTTTTTCTAGATTTTCTTATTCAAACCTAGTCAAATTATATTTATTCTGTTATTCTCGAAAATGTTGTTATTGCAAATTGTTTTATATTTTAATTAATTGATTTTCATTCTGTGTTTTTGCAATCTTTTAATGTAAGACAGAGTCTGAATAAAGATATATATATATATATATATATATATATATATATATATATATATATATATATATTCCTTTAACCCTCTTTCGAGGAAATCGGTTCACAATTTACATATTCCACAATATAACTTATTAATAGCATTACATTAATTTTGAGTATGGCAGTAAGCCATCATTTATAATTTATCAACGAATTAGTAATTCTAGTATGTAGGTACATGTGTATCTATAAAAGTAATATTATCAACTATGTATTCTATTTTTACCTCACAGGTATATCAATGGCTATACAACTGTGACCAAATATATATTTCTAGAATTTTCAATGCATTGTATTCACCTCAATTAGATTCTATTCGAATCTATGCAAGTATAACTATGTCATGAATAAACGGTAGATTTCCAGAGCATGCCTTCCAGGAATGCCTTCCTCAAAATTACAAAGCATTGCACTAGCAAAGTGAATGTGCGTGCCCAAATAAACAAATGTTAGTCCTGGTATTTAACTCGTGTTTTGGAATTTTGTACGTTTTTCTCATTTCGATTAATTTGTCCGACATGAACCCGCTTGCTTCTTCTTATCCTTTCGTAAACAAAGGTCAAACCGAGAAGTTGGCTCTCCCCGAGGGGTTAACAACTCCTGAAATTTGGTGTAACGTGGCATGAAATCTTACGAAAATACTTTGAAATCTTCTTGAAGTCCCGTGAAATCTCTCTGAAATCCCTCGAAATCTCAAATCAGGTATATGCTACTCCAAATTTACTAGTTGTTTACCCCTCGGATCTCCCTTCAGGATTGATGAAATTGTTATAGCATTGTCCTTTTCAGCAAACAAATCTTGCACATTACATCCTCTATCTGTCATGATACTATCCCCCAAGGTGCCCATATTTACCAAACTACTCCTTTTCTACGACTTACCTGTCGCTGATTGACTCTTCGATTACTGCCGAGCATTAACTAATTAAACCACCCGGAATCACTCCAACAACAACTTTGATAGTGATTTGTTTGTTTCCATACGTCGAGAATGTGTATTTCTGTGCATATAGTTCTTCAGATTTGTTAGTGGGAAACTCAGCTGCATCCATTATCGCACGCGTTGTGGGAAACTTTCTCTTGAAGTAGTCATGCATTTGGTAATTCACCAATTATGCAGTTATGCAATTATGTAATAATGACACATATTTAATTCTCTTCACTGTAGTGCCATGGATGATATCCAAGTAGTTTTTGGATTGGGAACCGTGTTTTCACTAATTATAAACAAATGACTCAGTTCAAATAATATTTGTTCAATTTTTAAAAGTCAATTTTTTTTATTAATGGTAGAAAATTCGGTTTTCTACGAAATGTTCAAAAGTTGATGGAGATAATAATTCAGATGGTGAGCTGCAAGTCCGAGAGTTTGGAGTCGAAATTCAAATATGCGTAGTTCTCCAATCCAATATAAAAATGAATTACATTACTGTTACCACCGAACGTTGAAATAGAAAATCGTGGTTTCTCATAAACTATTTGACAGCCAGCTGTCTTGCTTGTTGATTTCGCCACAAGATCATCCTGTCATAATACACATAATTGAATACACACATAATAGACTTAATATACTATTTGGTTACAGGTTTACAGGTGTGATACACCCGCGTCTGTGAAAAGTGAATCAAGTTGGATAATTTGATTGTCCAATATCAAATGCATATCTGAATATTGGCTGATACAAATTATTGATATGAATAAAAATGTGTGAATCTCAATACAACTATAGGCTTATCATTGATTATTGACAACAATTTCGTATTTTCGAAACAAATAAAACATGAAGAAACGTTATTACAACTATACCCATAAAATATGTTCATAAATGATCACTTTTGTGGGAAATTTTTGCGCTATGGAGATTGAGAAACTTGGAGACTTAAATGTGAGAACAATTTGTATAATAAATATACTTGATGCTATATTTAATTGAACATTATAATCACCTTTCACGTTTGAAAGGTATCAACATTTTCAAATGGGACAAAATCATCTTATTCATTAATTTAGGTCCCAAGGTGTTGTTCAGAGGTATTCATGAATATACATCGACGCATCTCAGAAATTAAATATTGAAATCGAATGCTTATCATGGTATATTAATTATAAACCGTCAATTACAGACAAGCAATAATAGCCCACACGTATGTTTTTGCACGAATAATATTCCAATTTCATAAATGTATCTACCAAATTAACTGAAAAAGTTACATTGTATCCATTTATTCATTTATATTGGATTTAACGACGCGCTTTTATGATAACTAAGAGTCGTTAGCGTCAGCTGACTGATTAATGAGATGATGGGGTGATGAGATGAAGGTTCCTTCAGGAATGGGGAGGAGTGGGAAGGAAGCGGTCGTGGACTATTGTAGAAACCATCCCAGCGTTACAACCGTAATACAGAGGGAAGCCACGAAATACCCCTCTACAGATGAACGGTGGCGAGGAACGAGCCAGGTCCGATTTTCCCCTCACCTACCGGATCACATGAAGCGAGCATGTCAGCAACTGAGCCGCATGTGCCGGTGAAAAAAGTTGAAAATAAATTTAGAATATAATACCATCAATAATAATCATATGGTAGATCTACATTGATGAGTAGTCTTACAAGTTGCTAAAAATCAATTCAGAGAGCAAAAAGCAGATGTTTGCAAATTGGAACGTTCTGCCGAAATATTGTATGCAAGATAATTTAGCAGCAAATATATTGTTATAAATGTGATTGTCAGTTATATAATGTGAATTAAATATGTGTTTTGATGAATATGTTCTGAATAATCTCGATGATATAGTAATTGGTAGTCATCCAAGTTCTTTAGTAACATCATTTTGACTGTTTTCGAATTATTGAAAAGTCCAGTAATCTATACACAGGTCATATAATCACCCGTCAATCGTTGACAGAAAACATTAAACAAAAGGTAAATCATAATTAGTATATAAGATGGACTATTGACCTGGCCAAACTTAGTTATATATTTATATGAGTGTGGAAAATACTATCTTCAGAAAAGTATAATTATATGAAAAGAAGCTATGATGCACTCGATAAATAAATGTAAATGAAGATGTTTTCAGTGAGTGAAACTGATTTATCGTCTCTTCCGTTGTATTCCGTACATTTTTACTCCGCCACTTTAAGGGCGGGTTTCATCAACTTCAGTTCAAACTTGGCTTTGTAAAACTTAGTTTAATGATAAACTGGGTTTTAGAACTCGTATTAAAATAGTATAAGCTCAGTTTAGGTCAAATCTAATCCCAGTTTAGGCTTCATGAAACAGCTTCCTAAATATAAACCTGGATTACAAATTTAAACCGCGTTTAAACTCCAGTTAATAGTTGGTGAAATGAGGCCTTAATCACTTACTATTCCGTTTTTCATCATCTATGCATGAAATAAGTCTCAAACAAGCGTATTTGTAGCATCTGGTTACCCTATGTTTGTAGCCTGCAGTCTGTGACTGACTTATGTTCTGGAAACGAAGCCCATGCACAATGTACACAAGTATACTTGACCATTGATCACGATCACGGAACTCGAGAGAAAATGATATATGAGAACTGTTTTTATAGATAAGACAAAAAGTCAATACAACGCTAATTACAGTGGTTAACAATACATTTTTTATAACATGTTTATGTATGTTTTTTTTTTCAAATAATTTGTTAGATTCTTATCAATTTGCGACTATGTTGCATTGAAAATGATCCACATTGGTGATGTGGAAAACATTAGTTGGTGAGATATTTAATTGAACTTATGAAGGGATATGGGGTCATATGAACCGGGAAAATGATTGAAATAGAAAATGCATTGAGATGAGAACAAAATTACATATTTCTATCATTTCTGGATAGTAAATATTTTGTTTCGCAAGATTTTTCTCAATTTGGGAGGATTTTTCTTCATCTTTTCTAATTTTCCATTCTTTTTTCAATCGATTATGTTTTACAGCAACTATCAGAAAAATAATAATTTCATGGAAATAATAAAAATTATGGGAGAAAAAAAAAACGATATGAAGCTTCACACCCAGCTTTAACAATCCATCATATATAGGATTTGTACCATTCTCTGTCACTAAAACAACCCTAATTTGATTGATGATAATCATTCTATATCTACTAGAAAGCAGGCTTTGATACGATGATTATATATGATTGAATGTAACCATTCTTATTATTATTCATTGATATACTCTATAAGTGTGTCCAAAGCTAATATAATTCTAGACTTGTACGTCCTGTACATAGTACCGTGCATGTTTTGTTGACAAGTGCAGAGAATAGCTGATATGATGGACTATGCAGACTAGAACATGCCCCAGCCATCCACATAGCGCCACAAATCTCATCATTTCCATTCCACACTCGTTCCCATCAATACACCGCGCTGTATTAATGCAACTAGGACGACTGATAAATGGAAAGATTCTGTAAACTATCAGATAAAAAAGAACATAAATAATTATTAAAAGAATAATTCAGCAATTATTCAAGCCGAGATAAATGATATATTATATAAATATGACAGTTATTAGACAAGTGCGCGTTTGCGTTTCTATACCTGATCGAGAACTATATATATATATATATATATATATATATATATATATATATATATATATATATATATATATATATATATATATATATATATATATATATATATATATATATATATTCAAGCAGCAGGTTTCTCTTATAATTGTAATCTTTCTACAATTATTTGTGAACGTAGTCATATTTGCAAATAATCTTCCAAATGAAGGATTTGTCAAATTGATCGCACACAAAATGAGTGGCGTCAAGCGAATTAATCTAGTCGAGCGGAAGCTTGGTGAGATTCAGTCCCGCGCACAGCTAGAGCTATACATTCAAATCACGAAAAGACCCGAGTGTATAAGAAGATTGTAGAATCATATCCCGTAACAATGAAAGTAGATCTATTAACATGATATGTCAATATATCATACTTTATTCTTATACTACTTTATACTCATATAAACTTCATACTTATACTTGGTGAGGAAATAATGTAACATAATAATAAAATGTAATTATGTATGAAAATGTATATAAATATATTTGTGTACATTTAAGGAATTCAATTAGAGATTACTGGAATCGTGGCTTGAAATAACGTATGTTTGTTTTTGGTCATTCCTCTTTATAACCATCACGAGCATGCAGGTTTCCAGTGTAACTACAGGTTTCCATTGAAATGGATAACCGATACTAAGTGTAAAAGAAAAACACTGTTTCAATTCGTGTATTCAAAACATTACCCGATAATTCATCCATTAATTCATGCCGTGACTTCCATGAATTGCATTATTCATGATTCAAATTAATAATTTCAAATATTTGTATTGCACATTACGAAACTCCTATATTCAACAGTAGGCAAAACAAATAAAACGTGCATATTGTTCACCAGGTGCTTTGTTTGTTCAGTACCTTAAGATGCGGTGCTGTAGGCCTATTATTCACCTATCAACAAGTATATTCGTCGTTATATTGGTGACATATCAGCCTGTAATAAATGATGCTGAGACCCGTATGCAAAACAAAATATAAGCGTGTAAAAAATTGTCAACATTCAAACGAATTTCATCCATCATTCATTTCGTTTTTGGAATCAAATTTGTTTTAATTTTTTTTCTTAAGTTTTGAAATGTGAAACATAATTTTTCTTCTCCTCATGCACATAGTGTTAGAAAAGTTTCTTGATAAAAGCAAAATATTTTAAGAATTACTTTTTTTGTGAAGCTTTGAAAGTGTGTATCAATTCCGTAGTATTATTCCATTCCAACGGACCAGCTGTAATAAGTTGGTACGTATATACCATCACATTCACTTATTCTTGTTATTATTATTATTATTATTATTCATGTTTCTGTTTCACACTTATTACGGTGGACATTTCATATACTTTCATCATTATTTTCTTCTCTTCATTCAAGTTGTCAGTCTCATTGTTTTTATTTCATTCAATAATATTATTTTAACGATTCGATAGTTATCGTATGTCGATATGGCAGCCAGCTACATTATAGTGTGATCTCTGATTCCCTGTATATAAATATATATATATATATATATATATATATA
>OZ023327.1:3705114-3721134 GCA_964007535.1 Brachyptera risi | reverse complement strand
AAATCACAAGTAATGCTTACATTACAATACGAATCGACTGACATTTGATTGAGAGCCAATCAAGAAACGATTCAACCTGTCAATCAAATAGCTACGAGGCAATGGATAAGTATATATGACATGAATAATAGAACTTATCATATGCTAATGAATTGAAAATTATACATGGAAATTGCCATAAGTGATGTGTGGTTATCAAAACAGTGGCATCATTATCTGAATAGAAATCGAGATGATATTCTCCATTCAAAATATGTAGTAGATAATTCTTTTTATTTCTAGAAACTTCTCTAACCAAGTCAGGTATCTGAATGAACTAGGGCAAAACAAAACGAGTTGGGTTTGTCCTCTTCTTTCTACTCCTTCATGGTCTGAAAAAATAAAGCCTACTTGGTGAAATGTATCCATTTTCTTTTTTCCACGTCAATTTTTCCTTGAGACTGAAATGGTGATAGGCTGGGTCTGATATCACAAGTCATGACCGCTTCTTCATGCTAAACTCATACTGATAAAATTTCTCCCGTTTAGAATGGTACGCTAACATGGTAATTGACAGATTAGCCCACTTTTTCATTTAACTTGAAGGCTGACGATCAGCAAAACAACAAAAATGGTGCCATTCTGATAATTTGGAAGTACTATGATTTTTCGAGACGAGATTTTAAATACAAAAATACACAAAGGCATCTTTCAGAACCACAAATGCTCCAATTGTTGAGGTAAATTTCTCTATTTGACGACTTATTGAAGTAAGACATGATATATCGACGAATGCTACGTACGTACATTAGACGTTGAAATGCCCATTAAAACGTTCGAATTGGTGAAACATTTTTGTCCTGTAGGAAAGCAACGAGTAAAGAAGTAGATACTCATAATATGGTATCGACAAAAAAATAAGATACAAATTATATTATTGTGTGACCTGATATTCTCGATTGAGATCAATCAATGGAAGAGTACTATTCTTCATCAGTAAAATTACATTTTAGAAAAGATAATACAGAAAATGAAAGAAGCATATGTGATAAAAAAAAAAACATTAACAAAAAAAACATATTGCTACATACTGGATTACTAATTGAAGTTTGTTTATCATTTGAAGATATTCAGTCGGTTCTTTATCTCGCCACACACGAGATGTGTTAGTAGATGAATGATTCGGGTGGGCGAAAGCCCTCAAGGTAGTTGGTGTTAAGATGGTTGTGGGTTAGGAATTGGGAAGTATATACGATTATGATTGGCTTCTAGACAGACCCACCATACTAACAATTATCGTACCCAATGTCTTTCCTCTCCGAACTATAATAACAGTGATCGACGAATTGACTTTCATCAACAATCAATTGGAAATAGAAACATAGAAACATATTGAAACAACCGGCAATTTCATTCACTGATCGAATCGTGATCCAAAATTGATTTAATTTTGTCTATATCTCACAGTTTCATGTTACTGGTTTGATACCTCGCATTATTTATATGAATGCTTTTTTACACATGGGCCTATACTGTAGATTAAATATACTGTTATTAGGTGATGTGTGAATTGATGAATTACTACATCAAATGATATGCGTATAACTCCAATTGATATAATTTATTATTCTACTATTCCTAATATCAATGAATTATCATTAATTAACTCATTTTTTCCGTGATTCAGATATGTAATATAATGACAGGTTGTATCAAACGTATTAATTAACGATCTTTTTTAATCCAAGTGTATACTGATTTTTGCGTTGAAAGTATTTGAAGAAATGTATGTACATTCTCCTTTTTGCATGCCATTATGATATATAGAAAGTCATCGTAAAACTACACATCGCAAAACTAGACTTGATGGATTTTTTTTTTTATAACATCGAAACTTGATACAAAATCATTGTTTCCCAATTATGACAATGGATGGGAAAGTAGGATCGTTTGGACGGGGCACCACAGGGGCGATCTTACCACCCCATTTTGATTATTTAAAACTAATGAACTTCAACACCAGGACTGCGCTGTCTGTGACCATAACTTTCCGCTGCAGATAAAAGTCTTTCAGTTTCCGAATATAGTTTATACCCAGTTTATATGGAAATTACCATATAAAATAACACCAATAATAGAACATTTACACATATATCTATCTATCTATCTCTCTCTCTCTATATATATATATATATATATATATATATATATATATATATATATATATATATATATATATATATATATATATATATATATATATATATATATATATATATATATATATATATATATATCCGAATGATGAATTGATAAATCAATCGATAAATAACCAGTCAGAAATGATGGTAGTTCAAAATGCTCCTATCTGTGTAGCTATCTTATTCTTTTTAGGCAACTTGAAACTATACAAGGAATAATTTTATGAAGGATGAAGATCTGAGAACATAAAATGCACTGCGAAACACTGAGAGCTATGAGGTATTGACCTTGATCACCGATTAAAGTAAATACTATATTAGTTGTGATAGAATATAATCAGGAATCAATCTTCGTATTTCCATTTTCTTGTGAATAGTACGACCCGCCCCAAAGTACATGCATTCCAATCAATATTCCAACAACAATTCAAGTTGATATATTATTTACAGAAATCTATATCTTGGTTCAGTTAAATTTGGCTGTCAGTTATCACTCATAATTTGAAAGAGGTCAGAATGATAAAATATGAGTTATGCATCTGGTAGTTAGACGAGCTTTAGCGAGGATTCAATTTGACATACTGAAAAAAATTGGTGTTCGTTTTTATGTTTTTTTTTGTTATGTTTTTTTGTCGGTTGTCCACAGGTCAAACGGCTACAGCTATCAATTCCAAACTTTGTTTCATGATGGTTCCTTATTCAACTTAGATCTGTATAGTTTTGTGGCCTTATCGGATATCAACTTTTATTTTATGAATTTTAGAAATTTCAAAAATACCCATTAGAATAACACGGTGGAAAAAAAAAAATTTAAAATTTGTATTCTCAAAAACATTGAAATTTGTGTGAAGTTGAATAACATCTTGATACACGTTTCTGGAAATTCTCAGCTTGATCGGGTCAGCCATTTTGAAGAAAAAACATGAAATGTGCTAAATTGGTACCACTCGAAGCCGTTTTTACCCATTCATAACTAAAATGTTACCCAATTGGCGAATTTAGGCAAAAGTTTGGCAATGAAGTCGACATACTATTACTTTCCGCTCGTCTAACAACGCGTATATAGCGTTTTCCTAGTTATAAAATCCACAACCTACAGAGTCTACAGAAACTAGAATCCACAAACATTCTTGCTGAATACATTGGAAACAATTTAAATAAACCTTAAGTACGTTTACTTGCTGCACTGATAAATAGCAAAATGTCTTCTTATTTTTGTGATTACATGCATTAAATTAAAATGAAGTGATAACTATTAAACTAGTTTATGAACATAATATAATAAATTATCAACATTGTAAAGTGCATGTCAATGCAAATCATTGCTAGAAGATTTCACATGCCATTTCACTACGTAGTGTGTCATATCAACATACAGTTTATAATTGAGAAATAAAAGAATGTATATATATATACACACACACACAGAGTTCTCTATAATATTTCAATCATTCAGAAGCAAAAGCATATGCATTGTGGTTGTTGCTTAAGCTAGCTCAAGATACATTAAACTATTACATTTAATTAACGTATATGTATATGTAAATAATTATCAATCAAATATATCGCCTGACAGGTATATACGGAGTTGTGTAATTAATAATCGAAATATTTCACAAAGGAGGTGCTTTATATGCGCGAGTACGAAGGTTTTCCTAATTCAAATATAATGAAACGTGCTTGTATTGACCTATAGGTTTTTTTCAAATAATGATTAATGATTATTCCAGCACTAATTATCTCAATACGGATAACGTATTTGAATAAGTATTTTCAATTAACAGTAGATATAGTTTTACTTATCATTCCCCGCTATAATTCCGCAACGATAATTATATGTGGTTGGTGTATATTTTTCCTGAAAGGAGATTTTAGAAAACGGCACAGGTATAGCTGATTGGTTAACGCACTTGCTCCATGTGACCCGGAAGGCAGTGGGCATGTCGGACCCGGTTCGATCCCCGCTACCGTCCATCTTTACAGGGGTTTTTCGTGGTTTCGCTCTGTAGTCTAGGCTTTAATGCCGGGATGGTTCCCACAATATAGGCCACGACCGCTTCCTTCCCACTGTCCTTTCCGTTACCTATAAAAACCTTCATCTCATCATCCCATCATCTCATTAATCATTCATCCGACGCCAATAGATCTTAATCATCATTACAGTGCGTCGATAAACTCAATATATATAGAAAAAAAATAGAAGTGCCAGATTATGAAGTATGAAGGAGAGTCATATGCTACACGATGCTGAAGATGACCTGAACCTGAAACAAAACTTGGGCCAATATAACCAACCGAACTTGCTATACTTTTAAAAAATCACGATGATTTCAAAACTCCACATCGTGTACCATGGACAAATGATAGTGCCACAAAGGAATCTCTCTGTCTAGAACCATCTCGGCTACGGTTGATGAACAAATCACATATTTAACGATCTCTGAAGAGAGCCAAACTTCAAATTCAAGTCAACTTAGATGAACCCATTAGGTCTACGTAATACTTCGCCGATACAGAGAGGGAGGAGGGGGGTGAAGATGGGGGCGATCGTCCTTCCCATCAATTGAACTTGACAATGAAACGATTGAAAGGAAGAAAGAAAGAAACAAACAAACAAACAAACAAAGAAAAGAAGAATAAAATAAAGGAAGAAAGAGAGAGAGGAAGAAAGAAAGAAAGAGAGCATGGAAGGAAGTCAGCAAGAGAGTGAGAGAGAGAGGAAGGAAGGAAGAAAAAAGAAGGAAGAAAGAAATATGGATAGAAAGGAAGGAAGACAGAGAGAGAGAGAGAGAGAGAGAGAGAGAAAAAAGAATGAAGAGAAATAGGGAGGAAAAAACAAAGAAAAAAAGAAAGGAAAGAGAAGGAAGGAAAGAAAGGAAGAATTACAGGCCGTTCGTAAAAGGCTATTCAATTGAACAAATATTCAATTTTCGAAGTACTGTGTCCTCTGTGAATGCGATGATGACAAGGTGAAGCACAGGACACAACAAGGGCAATATTTGCAGCCTGGAAGGGTGGAAATAGGTGATTGACGATGATGACAAGTTGAGGAACAGGGCACCACAGGGGTGATATCAACGGCCCGAATGGGTGAATAATAATCCATCGCAAATAGTTACATACAATATAAATATTAATTTGTGTAAAGGTATGTGTATACTATGCTACTTAAAAAACATGAAGAATCGAAAAATTTCTATCAGCGAGGATAGCACTTCTTGACAAGCAGCACCCCGGGCCTTTTGGAGCCAGTCCGCGCCTGAAGCCAAGTCTGATATACACTCAATTCTGATTTGTAGTAAAATACAAATTACGGAATTTGTTCCATTATCACATTGCACACCCTCAAATCCATCTGTTTCGATCAACTGATCAAACCATCGGTTCACCGGAAATGACAAAGTGCTTAGGTCATGGGTTCTTCGGGGCAATCACAGTCATTATAGGGCCTACTACCGTGTGGCTAGGGTCAATTTTTACCACCTGCTTGCCTGCAGTGTTTTATCTAATGATCTGACCAAAACACCTGACATGTGTGGAGGGGTGCATGATATGCAATCAAAGTGAGGACCCATGGAAAAGGGGAGGAAGGTTTCGTCAACTATGTTAATTGGGTGCTAATGAGATAAGATGGATGATCTCGTTGACTACATATATATTCAATCATTAATCTCAAGTTGTTTTTTTCATTACAGAAGATGTAAGAAGCATGATTATCTTTTCTGCAAATAGATCATATACATATGTTCATACATATACGCAATATTGGAGTGACGATGATAATAATAATAATATTTCAAAGTTACTAAATAATATTCCGTGATGACAATTCAATGGAAGTATTTTGTAGGTTCAACATATTAAAATCATATCAGCTTGAGAATGAATATAGCAAGATGCATTCTCTGGCAACCTATACTTATTTTGTACCATATACGCCGTCAATAGCGGTGAATTGATCATGAATTAAGCCTATATAATGAAAAAAAAGGTTGAGCCAACTAATTGTTCATTTGCGTATTCATTTCATTCTGTTTGTATCTCAAAACTCCAATTACATGTCAGGAAGTTTCGGTTCCAATCAATCTCCTAGTATTATACTGAATTATTTTGTAGTTATAAGTATCAATCGTATGTCTAATAAGTCCCATATTTTTCCCAACAAGAAATTTTGCTATTGTTTCATAATAAAAACATCATATATATATATATATATATACATATATATATATATATATATATATATATATATATATATATATATATATATATATATATATATATATATATATATATATATACATATATATATATATATATATATATATATATATATATATATATATATATATATATATATATATATATATATATTCTCTCAACTTTTTATGTCAAATGGAAATTTATATATTTTAAAATTATAATAATGAGGAGAATGGAAAAAACTCATATATGTATTGTTATATTGGCACATTATACTATCATTGGAACTCGTATAATTCACAAAACTCAATACGCCATCACTATACCTGTAATTATTTTGTATCAGTTATGTTTTTCATGTGTTATAATTATAATGTAAACCACAGATAAGCCTGTTTACAGGCTTTGTGGAATATTGTGAACTTTTCTGTATAATCTTGAATTGACAAATAAATAAAAAAAAATCTTCAAAAATAATAAGTGAAAATAATCTCGATTACCAGTAACAAGAATCACAGGAACCAAATAGTTCCAATCAAGTACAGATTTGTTTACGACCCATTCCATGATATTAAATACACCATTATTATATTATTTGCCCACACGATTAGCAGTTGCTTGGAAAATGCAATTACAGATTGACTTAAATGAAGTACAATGATCACACCTCCTGTGCTTATACTCATGATACATACAACCATGTTTTCTCTTCAATTACTTGATATGTTCCGGTACGAGTGGGTAACCTACAACTTCATTGTCACACATGTTTGTTTTTTGTCAGCAGACGTGGTTTATTGTATACAGAATATACAGAAGCTAGCTAAGGGAACGTGGTTTGAATCCGGTTTCAAACAGGAAAGAATCAAGCTCACTTTTATCATATCAACCGTTCGATCCTGTTCGCAGACGAACTGAAATCACGTCCACCTACAACTCATGTAAATATACTCTACTATAAAATCTATAGAAGACAAGAACAGCATAACGTGAAATAATCTTGACGTTATTACAGATTAAAAGATGTTAGTATACTATAGAATCGAATATTATTAGCAATAAAACCCAGGTCTGTGAACTAACAGCTAAAGACGGGTTTCTGATGAGAAAAAATGTTGATTGAATTTGAGTTGAAATGTGGTGTATGTCTCCGACTTGGACAGTGGACATGCACTACAGGGGTGATCTCTCGGGTGATCTTGTTGGACTATACAGAATTGACCTATATATCTGCATATTATATATTATTACCCACCGTGGAATGGTACTATAAGTAGGCCTATAATATACACTATAATATTATTTTCAGTCGAATAAATTTTTCTATTCTCTTACACATCTCTAGGCCTATTTCATATGATATCCACGAATAATGACGTTTTACAAGAAATATGTATTCCTATTTATATGTGGAGGTGCCATGCTAAAAACCAGGCACTTCCATTAAAATATGTATCGTTTTTGATTTCATGAAGCTATATTTATTGAAATGAAACAATATCTATGAATAGAATCAAAATGTGATTCCATTACTCAATTGAACTGGCTTCACAATAATCATGGCATAATAGATATTGAAATTGTTGGAAAGCATAACCATAACCATAGCATAGACCCATTGATCTAGGCCTATAGCATGTCACGAAGGAACATAGAATATGATTTACATTTTTCGAATAAGTTACAACAGATGAGTAATGACTTTTGACTTCTTCTCTGGTTCAATTAACTTAATTAATATCTTTGCCACGATGTCAATCATTGTCTTTGTGCACATCGTGTTGCCCCTCTTCTTTTATACTTCAATTTCAACCCTAATCTATTCATTTCGATAATACGTGAGTAAATATTATCAGATGAGAAATAAGGGGGATTAGAATACTAACAAAATGATCGCGTGCACCAACTTCCCCCCCTCCCATCTCTATCACCCTCCAATCACACTTTCCCTCCTCCCCTCCTCCCCCTCCCCTTTCTAACTGCCTCAGCTCACCCTCTCTTAGAGACTTCCTGACTTCACCATCACCAATTACTGTCCTTTCATCGTATAATCCCCATCTATGGAACGTAAGAAAACTATTTACCGATGTCTAGAAAGAAACATTATATATAATTCAAAGTTCTGAAGTACAATAATCAACAATATATATAGTATATAGGTGCATAACTGCGATAAATGTTAAGAACCGGTAACAAATATAATCAAGCAATGAGATGAAGATTCAGGATACATAAACGCAGTATTAAAATCAGATATTTGCATTTATACTCCAAGTGTCGACCTGAATGCGTACCTTGAAGGATCTATAACTCACAAATAAGAAAATGTCCGTACAAAAATTAAATATCACTTTATGTGACACATTAATAATTATGGGTAGACACGCAGTGCTATATACATTATGAAACCATATTATGTACTCGTTTAGGATTCCATTTTCTATAGAATCAAATGATTTATCGACGACCGGAGCTTTTATCCACTTTTATCTTGATTATAATGTCTTTGCGACTCAATGCTTGTAAGAATTATGATCTTCTTCACGTGGTAGTTAGAAAGTTATGGACATCTACTTTGACAGTTTGTCCTGCTGATGGTATGAGTATGAGCATGTATAGGTCTACAGCATACACACAGTACTATCTTGTCATATACTACACTACGAGTCACCCTTTGAACTTGTCACTACTATTCTTGCCAACTAACTCAATAAGAAATGTTAAAGAAGGCCATCAAACTATCACTTAGGACGTAAATAAGGGGAATACAGGAACCTTGTTCGAATTCTCGTATCTCGCTAGAACATTGTGCATGTGGCAGAATTATATTCTTCAAGGGAATACGTATTAGATGTGTGAAAGATGGCGCTTATTTTTCTAGTGCAATTTATAATGTTTGATAATCTACAGACTATTGAAAAACATGAAACTTTACGGAAAAAACAGTTTCTTATTGTGTTCTCAGTATTATGGGTTATGATTAGTGAGGTCATAATTATAACTTTAGGTTCAATAGTCTGATATCAATCATTATTATTCATCCCAATCAAGATGTGAATTGGAGGTTGAAGATAACTTTTCCTTTTCTGAGTAGGCGAGTTCGATCTTCGTTCAACATACATGTTTTCATTTCGTTGTGGAAAATGTATTTATTTATTTCATGTGAATAAAAAGAACGTATAGGCCTACAAATAAGTGTCTGATGAAGGTAATGAGAACTATTTATCGTATGTTTCTATTGCATAATATCGTATGAAGTTATAGGCATACTTGTAGATGCACCGTTTTTTTAGACTTCATCATTCTCATCGGAATTCAATATTATTTTCATGTTTAATTTTATATCCACATTTGATACCAGGCGTGAGCTCGTAGAATACATTATTTTCTCCTCAGAATTGCATTACTTAAATATAACAGATGAATGAATCGTGAAAATGACAATAATAATTCTTTCACCGGAATTTATCATATCCCTCGAGTCCTGTCAAAAGTCAGTTCTAACAAAACCCATGTCATCCCATTCCAGTTTTCACCCGTTTACCCTCCCGTGTCATAAATGATACTTTGTGTCCACAGTATTCGTTAAAATTCCATTAATTAAATGAAACTGCGCAACGGCTTTCATAAAATATTTATTCAAACAGAACAGTGTTTCCTTTTCCCCCCACCGAGCGCACTTCTACAATTTCCACCCCAACCCCAACTCCAACCCCCTCTCACCAGTCCATCGCATGATTGCGTTTATAGGTGACCTGATAGATGTGGGATCTTGCATTATACAGGTTCGAAACTACAGCCTGTTAATGTTATAAAATAGAATGCGATGGTTTATAGTCCATACTGAACCTTGTCTAGATGTAGTGGTCTTAAAAAAGATGGGAGAGGGGTAAAGGGCACGCGGTCGATACCATTAGTGAATTGATGCAGTGGAGTGGGAGGAAAAGGAGGGATTAGGGATTGCCATCGGGGACTCTACTAACTAAACACCACATGTTTTGTGTCATAAGTTGTCAGTGTTTGGTAATTTCTTCCCTCTCCCTAATCCTACTCACACAGTCCGTGATTGGAAGGTTCCGTAAACGATCCCAGTGCCATTACTATTTCAACTTGTGATTTCATTAGTTTGTACTAGTTGATCACGCACATAATTTCATTGATTTCTTTCAATGGTCATTCTTTCAAATCATACTCCAAGTACTAGATAAATCAGTTGTATGTTTCAGAAACAATTCGTGCAGAAATGTCATGTATTGAAATTGTAATGTTGTCGAAGAAGAAAAAACCTTCATTGGCCCCTGACTGTTTTATAAAACAGGAAAGCAATCGATGTAAAACATACATAGAATAATATGGAGAAATGGATTGAAAATATCACATATCAGTACATGAAAATAGGACTGACTGAATAGAGAAAATGTAGGAACAAATTAGGATAGAATAAAATGATAAGGAGAAATAAGGATAAATTATAATAATTTTTTTTCTTTTATTATTATTATTATTATTATTGAACGAAAGAACAAAGAACATACATATATGAATAAAATTGAACTCTTTTCCACAAATCCTGGGAAGGCTTATCTGAAGGTTAAAAATAAAAAAGAATATATAATATATGTTAAGTTCAGACTAAGATGTAAGGAAGGGATACGTTTGATGCCAAAAAGTAGGGTGTTTAGATTTGAAGTGATTCCAAGAGAATAATTTAGAATATAGAAAAGCATATTCAAGGTCAGAACAAAACAAAACGAAAATAATTACACGTCTAAAATAAATATTATATAGATGACAATTTGAAAATGAACTTCAATCTAAAGATGTATTCGTAAATTGAACTGAACTGAGAATATATAGTAATCATTATTATTATATATATAAATAATATATATATATAATTTTATATAATAATATATATATATATATATATATATATATATATAATGATGATTATTATTATCACTGAAACATTATTATATCATTATTATTATATATTATTATGCTAATGATAATAATAATGATGATAATAAATGATAATGAGGAATAAGAATGAGAATAATTTGTACATTTCATCTCAGTTCAATCTAGCATATATATATATATATATATATATATATATATATATATATATATATATATTTATATATATATATATATATATATATATATATATATATATATATATATATATATATATATTTATATATATATATATATATATATATATATATATATATATATATATATATATATATATATATATATATATATATATATATATATATATATATATATACATATACGTCTATAACTTATTCCACGATTCATAGTTTCATTCTCATTAATTTTCATTTTATCTCATTATCATTGACTCGTTGCTTGATATTATCGATGCAAACAAACTAGTTTCATTAGTATGTAGTATATTCTCCAGAAAGATTATTGGAAAGAGTATTCTACAAATTTCAGTATACTGACTTCAAATCATCATTCCACTGTGGCATATATTCAAGTTGAATCAAGCATTCTTTCTTGCGAAGATTTGGCCTAAGAAAGTATTAACTTCAGTCGAGTGACGTTCGGTTAATGGATTGGAAATCAGAATACAACAGAAATGAACAAATATTTGTTTCATTTTTCTCTTCACAAACTATATTTCCTTGTTGGACAGTTTATATTCACACTCCATAATGACAAATCAATCTGTGATTGAATGCTATACCATGGCCAACTGAAAAGTGAATGATGAGCAAAATTAAAGTCAATAATGTATATACCATTAGTGAGAAGTATATTTTTCGCGGTGAATGAATCTGAAGGTAGATTGATATGTGTATTTTAGCACACATTTATACAATGTACAATGTAGGCCTATACACAGTATGTGTATGTGTAACAGAAATTCATGTTTCATTTATATGATCAATAAAATACAAGTCCCACTCTTTTCTTTCACCCAATCGACCAGTCACATAGAAGCAGTAATAGTCCAATTTACCCTTAACCCTGCTGAGTTTGACTTGCCACCGCTTGATCTCATTCCATTAATTCCCGTTTTCACCAATTATATTTATTATTAATCATGATTATATCGTGAGAATTAGATCTTGATCAGAGGATATTATCGATACTATATTCCCTCTATACGCTCAATCAATTGGAATGCTCCAGATCTTGGGCCTATGAGCTGACATAAAACGGAATCTCATTGAGGTGAATAAGAATACATATAGAGTGATTGACGGTGATGGGTGATGGTATATAACGACGGTGGGAGAGGTAAGAGTATTCTTCTGATGGTATTATAACACGCATCGCGCTATGACGCCCTTCCTCCCCCCCCCCCCTTATACCCACCCTCTCAAACTACATATTCTTCCATCCCCACAGGTTAGGATGTCGTCATCGGCTGATTCCTGGTAGAAAATGAAGCTCGAACTTTCATTGGAAGAAACTTCAATGAAAGACGCCGATATTGGGATGCGTGCAAGAAGCACGTGCATGCACTTCAAGCATATAAATCAAGCGGGCACCTCGAACCGGCATCTCAACTAGGTAACTCAAGCAGATAACTCATGTCGGCACCTCAGGTAAGCAACTCAAGATAGCACCTCGAATTAGCAACACAGCAGGCACCTGAAACCGTTGAATCAAGCAGGCAACTCAAGCAGCACCTCAAGTTAGCAGCTCAAGAAGGCACTCAATCCGATACCTCGAGCAGGCAACTCAAGCAGCACCTCAAGTTAGCAGCTCAAGAAGGCACTCAATCCGATACCTCGAGCAGTCAACTCAAGCAGGCAGCTCAAGTTAGCAGCTCAAGAAGGCGCTCAATCCGATACCTCGAGCAGGCAACTCAAGCAGCACCTCAAGTTAGCAGCTCAAGAAGGCGCTCAATCCGATACCTCGAGCAGTCAACACAAGCAGCACCTCAAGCTGAGAAGCAGTTATAGTTGATTATAGTTGTAGTTAGTGATGTGAGCGCACTTGACTAGTCAGAACTTGAAAATACAGAGCATATATATATATATATATATATATATATATATATATATATATATATATATTTATTTATATAATGTATCGCTCTCGTGCAAGATTGTGAGACTGACCAAGGTTCAATAGAGTCCTAAGTATAGACAATACTTGATGATTTTGTCCTTCCTGCAATCTGAAGAAGAAACAAATTAAATAACAATTACTATGTGAGTGCATATGGTGAAGTAAGCTGTTGTTTTCACAAATATAAGATCACCAGTTCGAACACAAAAAACATAAGATCACAAGTTCATCTCACAATATATGTATATCTTATCGTCTTCATTCATATCTAATAATAATCCCATACACCCAATTCTGTACGACCACATTTCACAAACATTTAAAATTTATATATTTGTCTTTTATACTGTAATCTGTATATGTACTCATATTTGGAGACGACGTGTCTAATCTTGACTGTGATCTTTTAATTATTGACTGATCTCACTATTACATTAATTTCACCGACGTTTTAATCAAGTGTACTCTTGCTAACTACAATAAAAAGAAATCAATCAATCAATCAAAACTGAGCCAAGGATAACAATTCAAAATAGGATAAAATATGAGGTGGGAGTAGCAGCAGTTAGATAGGAGTGTAAGGATACATTTGGCTCGTACTATAATATATAGCACAGGAAATTGCGTTCAGATCTTCCTACGCATATATATATATATATATATAAAAGGTCGGAGAGTTGAATGATCAAACAATTTTTAATAATGCAAATTACAGAATCAACTCATTCATTAAAACACACTAAGCTAATTGCAAAATAATGTCTTCTTAAGAAAACTTGTTCTAATGAAGGCAGATTATTAATAGGCTACCTTTTGTAAGTATTGAGTGGTTGAACATAGGTAAAACTACTCAAGATCACTACAAACAGTTGCACTGGCTGTGCTTTCAAGTTGCACTAATGGATTAGTGATATTTAAAAGAGATAAAATGATTTTTACTTTCCATCAATAATGTAACAGAAAATTAACCACACTCTAACCACATGTGTAATTACTAATGGTTTAAGATGCACCTAATTACCTGTACTGCGCGATAATAACATGGAAACTACTCTAATTGATTTGATAATGAATGCACGTATGCATTTATACATAAAACAAGGAGCAAGTCGATATCTGAAAGGGTATAAAGGCATGCATGATCAGCTTTACACGTCTCAAATGTATACGTGAATAGCAAAGTGTCATTGGAATTATTCAATACCGAGTAAGAATAGACGTATTGCATACCAGTATTCAAGCACATAATAGAGAGAAAATCATTTTTATTGACGGCTGTTCATCTTCTTGATGACTGACCATGAAGGTCCAGCTTACTACGAATTTGGAATTATAATTGCCGAAAGTGAAAATGAGTTATACAAATATAGTGATAAGATCAAAAACTTAATTATTATACAAAAAAAAAATATTAGAATTCAAGTATTAGAATTATACTACATTATATACATTATTATATTACAGTATTAGTACTATACATAGTACTGTTATTTGTTGGATATTTTGAATGTTTTGAATAGATGAATAACATCTTTCAAAAATTGATTAATTTATATTTGGTTCAAGAAGTGGATAAATGAATATTATCACACCCATGTGGTTGATTCGGTTCACTGTGAGGTCTTGGTTTCTGTGTTATCAACCAACACTTTTAATTAATATATAGCGTCAAGAAATGTGTCGAGGATGTTTTGATAAAATTAGGCTCACGCAGTTCAATTCCGAATGGAAAATATACAATTAAATGAACAATAATCACGTGAATAATGACTTAGAAACTATTATGGAATCAGATCTAAAAAATATCAGAATATATTTTCCTTTTGTCAAGCGGAGAACCGCCACCATGGACGATCTGTATGTAGGTGGATGCATTTCAAGTATTTATTCCGTCTTTACAATTATAGCAAAGCACTATATGGGATTCGTGTGCACTCATAAAGGTCCGCCATATGCTTCTCTTCTTTTGCCCTCACTAGCCATCACTACTCATACTCATTTGAACAGCCTCCCCCGTGGCTCATTCAGCTTAGACTGCACTGGGAGATCAAGCGTGAGGCCGAGTCCTGCATACGGCATGGATTTTTTCATTTATTATTTTATTATACATCAGCTTTGGACCATTGGTTCAGTGGCGGTTGATACTACAACCTACTACATACTGTACATACTGTACATACTAGTCCTTATTTTAATAATTCCTATTTTAAGTTAAGAGTGGAATGAAAAATGAGTGGAACAAAAAGTGAAGTGAAGTGTCAATTATTAATGTAGCTCTATAGATTTGATAGAATAGTGTTGAATGCAGAGAATTTTTGTAATGTTTCCATTTTGTCCTGAGGGAGATCGTTCCAGAGGCGAATGGATCTACCAAGAAAAGATTGGAGGCCTATGTTGGTGTTATGTCTTGGTAGGTTTATCTTGAGGTTGTGGTCATTTCGTCCAACGAAGTTAGGTTCAGCCAGCCATGCGGGTTGTTTCGACACAGCTTTGTATTAAGCATTAAGCATTCATATATATTTATACTATATTAGGCATTATTTTTGCATTTGTTTTTCTTTTATTAGGTTTAATCATA
>OZ023327.1:3692614-3700114 GCA_964007535.1 Brachyptera risi | reverse complement strand
GGTTATTTTATTAGGTGTTTTGGATGGTGGGAAGGAGTCGGTCGTGGCCTGTTGTTAAGGAACCATCCCAGTAGCCTATTGACCTAAACGACAGAGGGAAACCACAAAAATCCCCTGTCAGGATGGTCGACCAAGGCGGGAATCGAGACCCGGTCTCCCGAATGACGATTCAGTGTGTTACCACTCGGTCACACGTCTCAGTAATATTCATCAAACCGGCACAGTAGCTGAGTGGTTAGCTCACTTGCTCCATGTGATCCGGGAGGTGAAGGGACATATCGGACCCGGTTCGATCCCCGCCACCGTCCATCTTTACAGGGGTTTTTCGTGGTTTCCCTCTGTAGCCTAGGCTAATGCCGGGATGGTTCCCACAATATAGGCCACGACCGCTTCCTTCCCACTATCCTTCCCATTACCCATAAAAACCTCCATCTCATCATCCCATCATCTCATTAATCATTCATCCGACGCCAATAGATCTTAGTAATCATTACAGTGCGTCGTTAAAACCCACATAGCCCAGCTATTGAAAGGGATCGTTAAACAAACAGTCATCAATAATATGCTATTGCATGATATAACTTAGGCCTATATGACATGTTGTATGGTTGAAATGTCGTTATACAAAGTGCTAAGAGCTGTAACAATCTGCGGGAATTAAAAAGACACAGGAAAGAAATGTAGACGAAAACGGAAAATGTCAGATTTCCAGGCGTACCAAAATCATTTCCATGCCTCGTTCTGCTTACATCATGCTGAAGATGACCAGAGACCGACAACATCCCGTATAGGGTAAATCGTAATAGGAATAATGTATCCTTAGAGTTTGTCTAATGTACACAATCATCGTACACACTACACGGTATAATGAGAACCATTGTGCACATCCACTAGCACAAGAAGCTGTTATCATATATTATATCTTGTTATTGCCCAAATAATGCATGTACAATTAAGTAATTGTTTCGATTTTGTATTAATGCACCCTTTAAGCAATTAAGATCATATTATTTTCATAGTGATAAAAATAATGTCACAACTTTTTATATCAGGACCATCATCCAAACTTGAAGAGCTATACAAATATATTTCTCCTCTTTTGAATATATTTTGTGTTTAACAAAAATAGATATAAAATCGTTATCTAAGGAATAGTAATACAATATTATGCGTTAGTCCTCACAGTGCTCTGCATGGTCTCGTATATACACTGAAATGCAATCATCTGAGTGTACAATCTGTAATAGTAATATATACACGAGGTAAAAAAGCCACTACACATACTAGTGCATGCAATGATGCAGCTTGCATAAAATAACCAGATAACAGGTTCTATTGTCATTTGAGAATGTGAATACGAAACACCTTTTGCCTGCCATGTCTATCAATGAATGAACTCTCCATGGACTTCAACATTAATATAACTTGATTTGACGTCGAATCTATCAGGTTCATCAGTTTGATCTAGAATAATGCTGGCATGGTAGAAGAATCAGTAATTCATAAATTCCAATCAAGTCTTTGTATGTATCTTGTTAAAATGTTACATCTATGATATAACTGAACTAAGAGTATTCGATTTTGATATTCACAAAGTGTTGTAAAGTCTATATACATTACACGATTATTTATCGTTCGACAGAAAGGCACGTTGAAATGTGTATTCCTGGTTTCATTTATTAGTGATTTATCAATGGATCGGATCAGAATACACACATTATTAGAATAGCAATAAAAGTATAAAGAAAAACATTTTTTTCATTTTGACATCTTAATTGTATTATTAGATGAATTTGCATCCCTTGAATATTTATTCAATGTTGAACTGTTACCGAAAGTGACACTACTATATATAGAAAGTACTGAATACAAAAATGTGTAGGCCTACTTTGTATAGTGAAATGTCAAGTGGGCCCACATCAATCACTGGTCTGAGGTAGGACCATTAATCAATATGATACCTTTGTCGGTGGGCCCAAATAGTGTCAACATTACGAATTTTCACTAAAAATACAATTCATTCCAATATAATGCAATACAAATACAGTCCTCGAAGCAAATGTTTGGATGAAGTACTAATTGGCCACGACCATTAATTAGTAGAGCGATAGGCCTAATTATAACATTATAGGCCTATCACTAATTTAATTTGTGCATTTTGTATAATGATCAATTTTACATCTGCTGTCAAGGGAAAGAAGTGATCATTGCCCAAGAGACATAGTTCAAAGTGGAAGATATCAACATTCGTGTGTTTATACTGAAAGACTTTTATCTACGGCGAAAAATTATGGTCGTAGACAGCTCAGTCCTGGTGTTGAAGTTCATTAGTTTTAAATAATCAAAATGGGGTGGTAAGATCGCCCTTGTGGTGCCCCGTCCAAACGATCCTATCTTTCATCCATAGCCTTAATTGGGGAACAATGATTTTGTATCAAGTTTCGATGTTATTAAAAAAAAAATACAATACAATACAATACAAATACAATCCATTCATTCCAGCATGTATCATGAATTATTTGTATTTTCTAAGATGGATAGAAATCAGCAAAAATCATGTATTAGTATCACAACTAAAAAATCACATTATCTTCATTAAAATATATATTGCCCACACAATAAGGCTATAGAGAACGATCAGATCTATACATCTATACAGCTGTGCCGTCATCTTTAAAACATTGATTAGCGCCCGCCATTTGTTTATTCTTCTTCTTCTTCACTGTTTTGAGAACGTCTTGTTGTCGGTTCGAGTAACCTCCCTCTACTTGACTTTCATTATCCTCTATTATGGCCAGGCATTGCCAATGATTGGGTCATCGATTCTACTATAACTGAGCATGCGCCTAGCTGTAGTCAGTTATACAATCCAACATGGAAGGTTGACATGCAGTAATTAAGCTCTATTTGATGCAATAATTCAAACAAATAATCGAATATATATACTGAATTGAATAGTTGTGGATATAAGGGAGTAGGCAATGAGGGGGGGGGGGGGGTACTATTCCCCACGAACCAAGAGAAAAAAAGAAATCGAAAAAAGCGAGGGAGAATTGAAATGAAATAATGCATGAGGGAAATGTGAAAATACAGTCGAATACACATTCTTGAATATGTAACATCGAATGAAATAATAATACAAATGGAAGAAAATGTCACAACATTTTTGACTCTATACTCAATTTGAATGACTACGAGTAATTATATAAGCTCAATTAAAATTAAAGGCAATGGACGGTTGAACTGGATATGAAAAGAGCTTAGAAATATGAATATCTAAAATTCTGTCAGCTCATTCCTTTCATCCACATACCTTGGATTATTTAAAACGTTGAAGAACCATCTATACTTGCTGCTTGTTATTATTTTAATAGTACGACCTGTTGCACTTGCGGCTTGCAAAACATTCTGATACAAATATTCAATCAAATGTAAAGGCCTACTTTTGATGCGTCCTCTTCGTTACCCATATCAACCCTTGTGAAAAATTACAAAGAATGAGTGTAATCTTTTTTTATCCACAGTAAAAATGTTGATGCTTTTGTAGATTTTCTGTTTTTCAATTATTTCCTCTCCAGATTATTCTCATGAGGATTTTCCAAACTTTCAGACTTTTTTTCGAGAACCGTCAGACCATTTTTTCTGAAAAATAGTCCCAACTTATTCATTATTCAGGTATGACAACAATGTGCAGAGAAGAATTGCAAGTTGATTTTTGTTTTTTCTTACCTGTACACGCCGCGCGTACGAAATTCGCCCCCTCCCCCCCCCCCAAAAAAAACATTAAAAACAAAGCCCGATTTTAGTGTGTATCTGGAATTGAAGTCTTCGCTACTCTCACCTATAACTATAATCAAAGGTATAAGCTTAACTTATCAACGCATATATCCTTCTGTAAGTCGTGATACCTAATCTTGGATCGGTATACACGAGAATTTAAAAGCTCAACACAATTTGATTTTGTAACGAATAGTTCCACAAAATGTAACTGTAACAACCGATCTCAATAATATTTTATACAGCATTATTAAAAAAATAGCTTGGAATAAACTTTCAGTACCAGTGGAGTTATCAGGAGTTGTTCAGGTAATTTCAAAGATACTATATATATTGATATCAATCTAGCCGTTTGTTACTTGGATCAATTAATTAATTCAATCGTATCAAGCTTTTCGAACTTGATAATTTCTCATAATTGCTGTAAACTAATATATGCATAACCAAATATTACAGAACAAGTATCACATACACACTGCAGATGTATAAAAGGAAGGTCAGGTCTCCTCGCAAGATAAAAGTTGTTCAACATATCATTTACTTGACGTTTTTAGCATTTATTATTCAGAAATACATTTGATGGTAATAATTTTCATTGCAGTAGGCCTAGCTAACTTTAACAGATTGTTTCCCTGAATCATCTAAAGTGGGAGTGTCATGTAAATCCAAGATCCAACATCGATTAAATAGGCTGATGTTATTAACTGATGTTTTCATGCAATGTATGTACGTATAATTCCATTTGATCGCGATTTGAGACATTGAATCTACTCAATGTAATGGTGAGCTGGTATATAACTATTGAAATAAATAAATAAATAACGAATTAAGAAATGTCCAGACTGGTATTTTCAAGTGATTGTGTGTGGCATACGCATTATACATACGCTTCCCTCCACTTGATCGCAATGAAACGAACTGGGCACGTACCATATTAATGGCACGAAGATTCTTGTAGCATTGCACCTGATCTCATTTCAAAAGAGTACAATAATAAACTCAGAAGCATGTTTTAAATGGGTTTCTCTTTATCTAGAAAGGAAATTCACACAAATGCAATGAAAATCTATAAACTAAGTTTGATGTAGCGAATGGATATGCCCTTAATACCATATTGTGTCCTTATACACTAGTTCCACATGTTGTTAACAAGTAACTTATACATATAAGCAATTGGTGTACATGACTTTTTTACTTACTAGATAGGTAAGACTATTTATATGTAAGCTTATTATCAATATATATATATATATATATATATATATATATATATATATATATATATATATATATATATATATATATATATATAAATATAGGCTATATATATATATATATATATATATATATATATATATATATATATATATATATATATATATATATATATATATATAAATATAGGCTATATATATATATATATATATATATATATATATATATATATATATTCATTTGAGTATATATATATATATATATATATATATATATATATATATATATATATATATATATATATATATATATATATATATATATGTATGAGGATGGGAGCGCTCATGTTATTCGATGAAATACTGTTATATATCTCACATTGAGGAGAAGAACGTATATCAAAAGTATATTACACCTTTCAATAAATAAGATTTTCATATTTGAATGGCAGTATGAAATTGAAAATGTCGTACGTTTATGGAAGAAAATCAATACCGAAATACAAGATAAGGAACAAAGTAATGTCATTTTTTTTCCGTGAGAGACTAAACTCAATGAAATATATGTATATATATATATATATATATATATATATATATATATATATATATATATATATATATATATATATATATAACAAAATAAATATATTGAAATTGAAAATGAAATTGAGAAATGATACTTGATAGTATATAACCAAATCACTACCCTCGTACACAAACTTTGAAAACGCATCTGCCACTCTCAGCTGGGTGATCAGCTCGCAGACTCAGGTCAAGTTGATGGAAAACTATCAAATAATATGATAATCATACCTTCAACTGAATACTTATTATATCAAATAAGAGAAGAGACTGTTTGTCTTATAATAATTAGGTGTTGGCCCATAACATACATGCTATATTCTATTGTGATGTTTATTTCGTATTCATTATTATTCATATGAACAGATCAAATTAGTTGAGTTTTATCATAACTGTTGATGAAGGTTATTATTTTTCTATCTGCTGTGTGTTCATTCATTTTGCTTCACTCCATGTCCTTAATTTTTCATAACTATAGTTAATTTGTTGTTTCTAAGTATACGATATGCGGGCTTCTATACATTTTTCCTAATTAATTTTCATTCTTCATTTATCTTTAGTACTCATACCAAACACTGTTACACTACTGGAATTGAATTTATCATTTATCAATAAAATTGGATATTACCATAATTCAAGGAACACAATTTACTTCATTTTTGAAAAAAAATTTCTTCAGGACTCAATCTATCTATACTGAAGGTGTGTGTATGTTAACTATAGACATAAATGTGATCGATTTGTGAAAAATGAAAAATTGCACATTTCATACAACTAATTCCTCATGTACGATGTATAGAATAAAATGATTTTTGAATTGAAAATTGAATTGAATTGATATTCATATTATCTCTCACTCTCTCTGGTCTTATATATAGGCCTGATAATTCTAAAAATGTAGGTAAAATGAGTTTATTTCGTTAATATTTTCTCATAATGTTCACATTAAATTATTTTCATCTTGAGTATCTACCAATGATAACATCGTAAATTGTGTACACGTACTGTTACTGGTGAATTAGTTGATTCCTTTTTGAGCCCCTATTTTTCATCTTCTTTTTTGAATGGATGCTAGTGTTTTCCGATAGATGAATATATCTTTTCGAAAAACTCTGGTAATGACAAGAAATAAAATCATTCAGAACTCAAACAACTTACTCAAAAATGCCGATGTCAGAACCACAGCACAATGTCGGCCATCTTGTCCAAATTGCAGGCCTACCACTACATGAAAGTGCACATAAACACTTTCAATGTGATTTTGAAAAAAAAAAATCGCACCTCATAACCCCGCGACTAGAAGCCTTTTTTTCTAAATGATTATAAAAACCTTCAAAACACTTCTCATGTAGTTAGAAAAAAACTTTCGCACCTCAAACCCCGCGACCGAGAGTCTTTCTATATATAATTATAAGAATCAGAAGTGGTGTGTAGTGTAAGTGATGAACTCAATTAGTGGAAACTCACGTTCATGATAATTTCCAACCGCCTTTCCCCGCCATTTTATATGTATATGGACGCCATCTTCTGCAATCCACAACAGCGATTTGTATACAGTTTCACCAACTCCAATAACATCACATTTGACACAAAACAATCACTAAAACTGAAACAACACTCAATCTTGAACGACACTCGTTCCTACATTTGGGTCAAATGACCTCCAATTAAACAATGTTCACGAAGCCACTCTAACAACTTGACCTCATCACACACAATCCTCACACAGTCAAAACACGATTCGCATTCCATAATGATTGCCGGTCAAGTGATTTATGAGTAATGACCAATGCACAGATGACAAAATGGCCGAATGTCAACATTTTGTCTAGTGGTGAAAATTAAAACCACAGGCGCTAAAGATTCAAATAAACAGTAAGCAGGAGTGAAAACATCTATAACAACAAAGAAGTCGATTGACAAA
>OZ023327.1:3670635-3692414 GCA_964007535.1 Brachyptera risi | reverse complement strand
TATATATATGTATATATACCAGCTGCCTGGATTTGCTCTGAATAATCACTTTGAGGTATATAAGCACAAGGATCTTTGTCTATATTATCTATTAATTTGCATTACATTCTATTGCAACAACGTCTGTCGGTACGATCAATGCAAGCAAGTCTGTAGAAGATATATAAATCAGTTATTACAAATAGGTTATTTTCATGGTATAGCTTCTGTTCTCAGGAATTTAGACTCCTGAAATGAGTGAAAGATGTATCTAATTCGATTGATTAAAAGTAGGTCAAGAATATTTGAAAATTAGTGTCGAGATTGGTTAGAAACATGAGAAAATTACAATGAATATGATTCAATTTTTTTTTTCATATTGGGTTTATAACGACGCACTGTAATGATGACCAAGATCTATTGGCGTCGAATGAATGATTAATGAGATGATGGGATAATGAGATGAAGGTTTTTATGAGTATATTGGGAAGGATAGTGGGAAGGAAGCGGTCGTGGCCTATATAGTGGGAACCATCCCGGCATTAGCCTAGATTACAGAGGGAAACCACGAAAAACCCCTGTAAAGATGGACGGTAGCGGGGATCGAACCGGGTCCGACATGCCCACTACCTCCCGGGTCACATGGAGCAAGTGCGTTAACCACTCAGCTACCTGTGCCGGTTTCAATATTTCTTATGAGTGGTATAAACCAATTTCATATGATTGTTTTCAATAAGAAAAATGATGCACCTTATTATAATAACCGATTACTACAGCTATACGCATGGGTGAATGATGAAGATGTCGGGAAGATGAGATGAAAGGTCATTCCACAATGAGAATCAGGACAGTAGGGAGCAAATGGTACAGCGGCCCGTTTACCAGTAACTATCCCAGTATTTACCTGTACATGGCACAAGGAAACCACGATACAGTTCTGTCAGGGAAACATGAGAAACCATGTCAGGAATCGTAACCCGACCAGTCTCATCCCACGCGCTACCGGTGCTAATTCACTTGTAGAAGAAAGCTAGTATCCTTGGTTCCAATCAAGTCATATCAGATGTGCAATATTTGGGAGTGTATGAGGTAAAAAACGGTCTAAAAAGTGTTTGATAACTATCTCAATGTCATAAGCATTCTGTTTTTATATAATTGTCAAATCTAATTCATAGTGAATAAACTTATAATAATAATAATTATCATTATCATTATTTTATTATTTTTCTTTATTGGGAATTAGAAACAGTTCACATATTTTGTACAAATCTCCGCTAAGTTGCTTTTGCAACTTGTCAAGAGAGATTATGCTAATAATAGAATACACAATTGAACTTTACAATTACTCAGCGTCTTGTTTTGAAGCTGCTTCCTCTGAACGGCAATATATGAGAGAATGAAAACAACACAATCATAACAAACAACAAACAACAAAATCCCATTCAAGTATCCGAGAAAAGAAAAGAAAAGAAAAAAGATTATACATCATTGAATTGATTCAATATTTAGTATATACAATTATATATTTTTTTTTTTGAGAAGATTTATTTATTTCACAAAATATAAGTTGTTTACAAATATCATAGACCCACAAAGTCAAAACAGACTTGTATGTGGGTCTACTAATTATGTCGTCATACAAAAATATACATCACAAGAAATGTCTGGATAGCAGCTAGTTGACTTAATATTACAATTTAAACAAATAAAAAACTTCTTCACTTCTCCTTTAATAATAAATAAAACATATTAATCTAGTCATGAAAGATATTAGCATGATATGAGCATTTAATTTTTTAAATTTCAAGATGGTAATTTACTATAAGATGCAACTTTGCCAAATCCATTTTTTTATCTCAATTTTTACACCGGATAGTTTTTGTAAATTTAATAAATCAGGTGGAAGTTTGTTAAACAGGGTCGGTATTAGATATTTTTTTTCCTGTTTCCCATACGAATTAATATAAATTGGTGGTACAAATTTGTCCTTAAATCTAGTTATGTGGCCATGTTCAGCTTTAATGATAATAATAATGATATTTTTTTTTAATTATTATTATTTTCATAATGATGATGTTCATTCGAACAGATTGACCGTAAATAAACATGATATCACTATTGTCATGAGAGGGTACAAAAATAAGTAAGATTACATGAAAAAATCGTCGTAGAGATAACTACAAGTTGTCAAGGTTTGAATGATCCTATACATAGCAGTGTATACCAAGATGCAAAGCTTCATAAAATGTCGAAGACCTGCCTTGATGCCATATTAAAACACTTTATTTATGGAGCATCTCGTATGAATTCTTGGACACGCACTTTGTATTCATTAAATGTTCTAGAGTCGATCTGAATACATTTCTCTTCTTTTAAATGGAATTGAAATAGAATTAAAATGAAACTGTTAATCTGATGTTAATCATCACATTATAAAAACATTGTAAATAAATATATTGATGTATTCAAAATCAGTGTTTACATGAACCTTCAGTTTACCTCAGTCATTCAAGTCAAGTTGAGTCAACCTCAGACAGCCTTGGAAACCCAGGGCCCAGATTCACAAAGAATTTTATCTTTTAACGGTTAACCCGTTCCAAGTTGAAATAGTTTTAGGAGTTATCACCAGACTTGGTTATAACTCGTATTCACGAAAAAGTCCAAGCAAAAGTTTTATGAATAGTTGGTGATGGAGTTATCACCGGCCCCGAGTGGTTTTAGTGGAGATAAAACACTCACCTTACAATTGTTTTCGATGATTTTGGAGATTTGGTTTACTCATATTCAATTAGTGCACATTTGGAAGATTGAAAATGAAAATCTAGAGTGGTTGAGAGTAAATAAACGATCCAAATTACGATTATCATACTTAATATTCAATCTTGACCTCACATTTGGGAATCTTGTCTGACAGCTGACAGAATTGGCGGTAGACAAAATGCAAAGCCTTCTCGATGATCAACAACAAAAAGATTCACAACAATTGAAACAAAAAAACGTAAAAGTATAGGGCCTATGCAACATTTTATGCATTCATTTTGATTTCAAATATTATTTAGCTGTAGGAAACAAGTAATTGATGTTATATCGCGTTATTACAAACTAATTGACATCCCGCTCTTTGCTCACATTGGTTGACAGTCGAAAACAATGACGTCACACGGCAACGGCATGGATAGTTGGGGCCAAAAGTTAACAACACGGTAAAATTATCTTAAAATTCTTTGTGAATAAAGAATAAGGATGAAACGTTGATCAAGTTAGAACGTGTTATCTCTGTTTCAACTTGGAACGGGTCAAGGGTTAAAATGTTTTAGGATACAATTCTTTGTGAATAAAGAATAAGGATAAAACGGTGATCAAGTTAGAACGTGATATCTCTGTTTCAACTTAGAACGGGTCAAGGGTTAAAATGTTTTAGGATACAATTCTTTGTGAATCATGGGGCCTCTGAAGTCAAATCGGGCGTCGGTTTGAGACTGACGTTAGATGAGAAAATCGTTCGTGCCATCCACCTAGTCTTACCCCCAAATACTGTTGTATCAAAAATCAACCATTCAGTAAGCTCATTTTCTAATGTTATATTATTCAGAAGATTGACACGTTGCCGAAGGATCGAGTAAAATATATGACCATATACTATATAATGACTATGAAATCTCTATATGCACAAACTCTTTCTACTTATATTTACTTCTCCCTATTAGCAATCAATCAACATAATTTATGTTCATGAAGAAATCTTTGCCTATCAAGTAATTGATACTACGCGTTTATAATATATAATCCTTGAATCCAGTAGGTATTTAGGTATATAATTATGCATTATAACGTTAACGATAAATTGCGTTGTATTATTATATCCATAGAAAGCCTACTCAATAAAATGAGTGAATCGATTTATTATCAAGTTAATAGACTTGGTCAGATATGCATAATATAGTTTCAACCGCCTTGAGTGATAAGTACCTTTCTATCAGACAGATTTGATTACAAATTGAAAGATTCGTGAAATAATGAAGCTCATAATCATTTGAATGTGAGTTATTGCAAGTGTAAGGTAACTACTGTAGTTCGATTAGTTTTTTTGTTACAAGAGTCGGTTACATGAACATATGTCTCATCACGTGTCCTAACTTTTCTCCATATTGTCGATAACTTACACAAATACCGTACTTTTGTATAACTTAATAATGGTAAGATAACCACATAACTTGATAGTCAAATAATTATAAACGGGACTAATATTTATTCCGACGCGTTTGGAAAAGACTTTGGCCGCAGCCATCAGGCACTCAAACTGTTTATTTTTATGATTTCATTCATTGCAAAAAAGATTTGATATCCGATCAAAGTATCTTTCATAAATTGAACACATTCTAGCGGACTTCGAAAATTTCGAATTTATTTTGATCAGTTTTATTCATGTGTTAATTTTTCTCTCTCCCCCCCCCCCCCCTACCCCCCTCCTCCCCCACACACACACTCGAAATAAACGCAATCATCCCAGGAACTATCCAAGCGAAGATTCTGAGATTCTGAAAGTTTGTGTTAGTATATAGCATTAATTTGGTACTGAATCCTCGTCAACATTGGGGGGAGGGGGGAATTGTATCTAAACATAGGTATAAACTTGACCTTTCCCCCTCACAACCTCCTGTCACTAATAACAAACTTTCATCTCGGAAAATATCCGCGCCACATCTAAATCTGCATAACAGAGTAGGCCTACAGATCAATATATTTCAGCAGTAAATCCTGACTAAGTTTCAGAATTGGTGTTCAAATGGCTTTAAGGTGGTTCAGGCTGACCTGGCGTTACTACCATGGCATGAATTGGAACAAGGACCAACAAATAGACGCATCCTTGCTTGAAGTAGCCAATCTGTAAATTAGGAAAACGCGGGATTTGCGCTGTGAGATGAGCTTAGAAGTATGGAAATCTAGAATGAAAAATATTTCGTCAAATCAATCCACATTTACAGACCTTGGACTACTTCAAACGTTCAAAAACCTTACCTGCAACTTGTTGATATTTTAGTGCTGCAACCTGTCGCATATACACTTTGCAAAACCAATTGATCCCAACCTTCAATAAAATGGATACTTTTATTGCGTCTTCTTTGTTATTTCTCATCCGAATGTTGTGAAAGTCACTGAAAATATACGTAATTATGTTTTCCAATATTCAGTGAGAATTTTGAAGTTTTTGAAAATTTTCGACATCTCAAGTATTATTTTTCCATCCGTGTTATTCTCACGTGGATTTCTCAAACTTTCCGATTTTTTTCCGGAAAAACCTTCCGAATGATTTCTCTGAAAAATAATCCCAACCTCTTCTGGTATGTCAGAAATACGTAGAAAAAGTTTCAAGTCAACAGGTATTTTTTCATGGCCTGTATGCCGTGCACAAAATTAAAAAAAAAGAATCACAAACATAAAAACAAAACCCATTTTTTTTCGGTATGTGAAATGGAAATCTTCGCTATACGCTCATCTAATAAACATATTTCCTTGCTATTACCGTATCTGTAAGTGATGGTTAGGGTGATCTATGAGGATACAATTTTATCTTCAACCTAACTTCTCTGACACGTAAATACTCCAGCAGAGCTATGATGTTGACCAATATCGGTGGATTTTAGTGATTTATCATTATTTTATTCACTGTATCCTAATTGAGATTGGTTCAATAATCAAATTTACCATGGCAAAAATGATTATGGAGAGAAAGAGAGAGAGAGAGAGATAGAGAGATAGGGAGATAGAGAGAGAGAGAGAGAGAGAGAGAGAGAGAGAGAGAGAGAGAGAGAGAGAGAGAGAGAGAGAGAGAGGGAAAGGATAATTAATCAAGAATACCAATTCGCCAAAACGGATACCACTTGGAGATGATAAAACATTATGTACAATCAATGAATTATTTTAAGATAATGAGAAAATACAATTTGAAAAGAAATATTGGAGGCACTATTTTTCGAAAGAAGTGTGGGTGGTAAAATATGGGAAAGCACCGTAGTAGGTCGGGGTGAAAGTGAGCTGATACGACAAAAGTACAACAACGAACACGAATATAGAGGCATATACAAACAAGACTATTATGTCAAAACTGATGTGAATTCTGATGAAAAAAAGCTATACAACTAATGAATTATCTTCAGAGAAAGATTTTATATAACGGCTTACTGTGGGTACATATTCGAATATCTTGATGGAATACCCCCATACGACTACGTTATTGTCTCTGAAACACTGAATATAATACCCCGAAGTACCCGGTTAAAATACCTCCTGAGGGAACGATACAATACCCCTATACATACATTCTTGACGAACAAAGTGAGTCGCTATTGGCAAACTCGAAGGGATCTATAATCAGCACCCAACCCAATAATTGAAATACTATTCAAGTTAAGAAGGCACAGTCAAGTGGACCCATGCATTGGTCAGTTTTAGAACATATGCCAAGTTCTCAAAATTTATTTTCAAACATTTTTTATAATACTGCCCTAAACATCTAACTTCTTCACAACAGGACAAATCCATTTTTTTTTTTTTTTTACATTATTATGTAGAAAGTATAGATGTCTTTATACATTTTGTGTCACGACGAGTTATATAATCAAGCCTCCTTTATTGGGCCTAAATATCGATCGGCACTTCTATTTTGCTATTCTATGATAAAGTTATAAAATATAGCCTGATGTCTTTTTGACATTCAAGATCGGTCCACAAAATTAATTTACAATCCACTGCACCAAATTCCAATATACCATATATATGCTCAAGCTATCAGAGGATATTATTTGGGAAATATTTTTTCTGGGTATAATTTTTCCAAGGAATTTTTGCCTGGCAATATTTTCACCGCTTACCACTCTCTCTCTCTCTCTCTCTCTCTCTCTCTCTCTCTCTCTCTCTCTCTCTCTCTCTCTCTGTATAATAAAATTGAGATGAAGTGAGAATTGTCTGAAGATCTTTGTTTTACACAAACGGATTTCCTTTCAAGTTGAAATCATGCGTTTAACACGAATGATCCATTAGAAATGATGGAGTGGTGATTTTCTAGCTTGAATTGTACGAATAAGTTGTATATATATATATATATATATATATATATATATATATATATATATATATATATATATATATATATATATATATATATATATATATATATATATATATATATACATATATTTAAGTTATACGTTCATGCATGCAACAAAATGTTCGATGCGATCTCGAGGTATCAAACCTACACAATTTATACAACTATCTATGCCTTGTATAATTAAACATTAGACTTAGTCTCGCTATAATTATCATCAGTTTATCAAGTAATTAACACCTGGACACTTCGTAAGAATCCGGTCATTACCATAGTTAGTTCACTATAATAGCTTTTGTGTATGTATGCGCATAGTACGTTGGACTTACGCCGTTCTTCTATCCCACATGATATCAAGTATTCTTCGCACACATATCTCAATGCTTATTGCTGGTGGTTTATATTTTCTCTATGTTTGCTCGAAAACATGTTGAATGAAAACAATTCTTGTTAAGTATATCTTCATTTTGTTGAGAATCAATTTTTGCAATATTGTATCATGGTGTATCAATTTGACTTTTTCATGTAGAGGCAGTTGATCTTGAGCGACAAGATCTGCGCAGTATGATAAAATAGTATCGTCTGATTGACTGGCCTCTGTCAAGCTTGACTAGCAAAATGGTTGATCTCAAGGGTTGACGTCAACCCTTGAGCTCAAGGCATTTTCTATCAATGGTACAATCGACACGAGTCAATGGCTTGATCTCAAGGGTTGACGTCAACCCTTGAGATCAAGGCATTTTCTATCAATGGTACCATCGACACGAGTCAATGGCTTGATCTCAAGGGTTGACGTCAACCCTATCAAGGCATTTTCTATCAATGGTACCATCGACACGAGTCAATGGCTTGATCTCAAGGGTTGACGTCAACCCTTGAGATCAAGGCATTTTCTATCAATGGTACCATCGACACGAGTCAATGGCTTGATCTCAAGGGTTGACGTCAACCCTTGAGATCAAGGCATTTTCTATCAATGGTACCATCGACACGAGTCAATGGCTTGAGCTCAAGGGTTGACGTCAACCCTTGAGATCAAGGAATTTTCTATCAATGGTACCATCGGCACGAGTTAATGGCTTGAGCTCAAGGGTTGAATCCAAAACATTGAGATCAATGAATTTTCTATCAATGGTACCATCGGCACGAGTCAATGGCTTGAGCTCAAGGGTTGAATCCGAGCCATTGAGATCAAGGAATTTTCTATCAATGGTACCATCGGCACGAGTCAATGGCTTGACCTCAAGGGTTGAATCCAAACCATTGAGATCAAGGAATTTTCTATCAATGGTACCATCGACACGAGTCAATGGCTTGAGCTCAAGGGTTGAATCCAAACCATTGAGATCAAGGAATTTTCCATCAATGGTACCATCGGCACGAGTCAATGGCTTGATCTCAAGGGTTGGCGTCAACCCTTGCGATCAAGGAATTTTCTATCAATTGTACCATCGACACGAGTCAATGGCTTGAGCTCAAGGGTTGAATCCAAACCATTGAGATCAAGGAATTTTCTATCAATGGTACCATCGACACGAGTCAATGGCTTGAGCTCAAGGGTTGAATCCAAACCATTGCGATCAAGGCATTTTCTATCAATGGTACCATCGACACGAGTCAATGGCTTGAGCTCAAGGGTTGACGTCAACCATTGAGATCAAGGCATTTTCTATCAATGGTACCATCGACACGAGTCAATGGCTTGAGCTCAAGGGTTGAATCCAAACCATTGATCGAAGCATTGATCCGTGTTAATCAATCAACTTCTGGGTCTGAATCCACGACCAACAATGAATGAGATGCAACTAGAAATATGTTCATTCTGGGATTGTATATACATACATTACATGTGCACGTATGCGTTTCGATTCCAGTTAACGTAATAATAAACAGCTCGCCACACTGTATACGTCGTCTAGGCGGCAAACGTACAAGAAACACAAAATACTTGAACAACTTCTGTACTATTCACAGCAGAACATTGCAGTCCTCCATTCAGCCCTGTTGGACTGACTACTTGTACATTGAGTGATTATGCATGCATTCATCTAGTGCCGTGGTAACGAGATCACTGACAATCAATGGATGCAATTAATGGTACACGTGACGGCCATGTGAGGGCGGAAGGTACAATTGATATGATATTGTAATAGACAGGAATCAAGACCTCATTTTGTATAAATATATATGTCTATATGGAGGCCCATATATATGTTTTCATATATATATATATATATATATATATATATATATATATATATATATATATATATATATATATATATATATATATATATATATACATATATATATATATATATATATATATATATATATAGCGGGTGATCGCTTAGCTCAGTTGGTTGAAGCTTTGAGTACAAACCAAGAAGTCCTGGGTTCAAGTCCCAAGAGTGGTCACATTTTCATGATTTGGCAAAAACGTTCATATGTATATATATATATATATATATATATATATATATATATATATATATATATATATATATATATATATATATATATATATATATATATATATATATATATATATATGTGAGTGTGTGTGTGTGTATATGAGTGTGTGTGTATTGAATACAGGTAGATATTAAAATTTGCTGAAAATATCATTTTTCACTGTTTAATATGCTTATATTCTTATAGTGGATCGATCATCAGTATTCTTTCGAATTTTCATTCAATAATAATATTGGCTATATCAATATGATAGGCCTACCTATGATGAAATTGAGTTCTTTCATCACTCTTCGCTCGCCTCTTCACCTTCAACAAGTTATTATCTGTATTTTTTGTGTGACCCCAGTCGCGAATTAGGCATTTTCAGAAATCATTATACCTGACAAGAGTCGATCATCTCAAATGAGATTCCAATTCTTCTTGATTTTGTGTTGAGCACTCTTCTACAGCTAAGGTCGAAGAGGGTGATGACAGCATCTACTTAAGATATGATCAGGTTAGGACCCCGTTAGGTTCATTTCTTCATGTGCTCCTTTGATGACTCATAGCCATTTTGAAGCAGTCGGTCACAGTCAAAGTAAGGGTACATGCCCAAAAAAGCGAGCTTCCAGTCCCCACACGTACACACCACCAGATTTCAGCACTGAGTGCATGTATATCAAATAAATTGCGCTGCACAACACAAATTATCCGAAAAAAGTTTCTTCATCAAATAATAGCTGTTGGGCTCATAAATCCGAGGACAATTGATTCTTGTTCGATAATTTCACCATCAGAAAACGACACAAATTCACGATACTGAATGAGGGATGGTTAATAAATAGTATTTGAGAAAAAGAATTCAAGTTGAAAGAAAATGTTTTCACTATAATCTACATTATACACTCATGATTTTTCTTAAGTATATACTCGTCCGTTATTAGCCTCGCTCATAATATTTAATTGACCTTTTTATAGATTAATTATGTATATGCTACCTCGTCCAAACGCATTCCAATGGTAATCGAACCTTGATCTCCCACCATAACACATAATTAATCCCAGATTGAAACAATGTAACGAATGCACTCATAGTCATGTAATTGGAGACATGTTCTGCATTATGATCGATGATTGTGAATAAAAACTATTTTCGAATTTTCCACCGTAAGATAATCATCATATGGGAAACTAAGTGTACGAATGGCGGCAACAATGATGGTTATACGAATAATGTTTGTGAATTATAATAAAGAAGAGAATTATCAATTCAAACAAAATTAAGAAATAATATTTTCTGTATCAACATTTCGAATAACGCTGAATAAGCAATCCACATTCTATTGATTGAATGAAATCTTTATTAAACATTGAATTCAATATCATAATATGAGAAACCATAATCCAACCATCCAACCATAATTTCTTTTGAATTAGAAATACATGAGACTTTGTCAATCCAAGATGAACAGTCAATTTCTTGACAGTGTAGGTATTAGGAATATTGAAGTGCAATCTTCTCATTAAAATGTGTTCTTTCCAATTGATTTGCCTTGGCATGATAATGGCATGTACAAACATCACGTCCATTATTGTTACATCAATGGATTATTTTTGTAACATTTCAGAAATTCAATACCGTATTGTCATCATGAATTTACCGAATTGAAATAAAAATAAAAGTTTTTCATAGTCATCTCGCATAGATACCTGTATCGTATACAATAAATTATTTTACATCACAATTGTTAACAACAATATCTGAAAAATGATAATACTATATAGTAAACTTCCTTACATCGATAATTATGCTTGACAACCATGGTCTGCAATTATTTCACGGTTACGGTTCAACATTATGCCTATACTTATAGTTATACAGAAAATGACAACAAAAAAACGAGTCCTTTAGTTCAGGTAAATTAACGCGTACGCCTACAACTATAGGTTTATTGTTCACGCTGCAACGAAGTTAGCGGTAACACCCAGTAATGAAATAATTAGAATAGATTTGTTGCACCATATTAATAGGTTATTAGCGTTTCACACGAAGCAATCTATAATAGGTATCCATGAACAATCTAATACCATTGCTATAATCATGTGTAAGACTACTAGAGCTAATGAAGAGAGAATAGGCCTAGGTAATAATTGAATCTGTGTGACTTGACATTACATCTCGGAGTAACTATTACAATTCACTAGATCCGTGTACTAGTATGAGGAAAATATTAAACTGTATGATTAGTGAGATGGCGATATACGGAGGGAGGTTTACTGAAAAGGGAAATAAGGTAAATCTTCTAATTGAGAGTGCAGATTGTCACACTTTGAGGATTATCTGTAGCTGGATAGAAGTAATATTGAGCACATTGAGCACGTTTTCTATGAGAATAATGCCATCTATGAAAAAGACTTGGAGGAAGTACATAACCTTGACGGAGACATATAGAGACAGCAACTATACACTTTCCGAAGATGAATTGTGCAATGCAATTCATGATGAAATGCGTTCTATTTTTTTTTTCTATTCGGAAAACGAGATAAAACTCGATGCAATAGAAATGAGTCTACACATTCTATACATTAGACATAATTATATATTCATGAATATATATTTTTTTTATTTATTTATTCATTATAATATATAGACCTATATAAGTTATTTGATGATCATTCCAATGAGAAAATTATAGTTGTCAATAAATTAGAAAAGCTCCAAATAGTTCAACGTTTCAGCACATGAATGACTTCTCAAAAGTTTCGAATCATTAAAATGAACAAAACAAGATCATGCGTAGATTGTTGGCCGGATACAACTTGAAATACATGATGGCCGGATTCACAAAGAGTCCTATCTTTAGGGCGACTCAAGTTGGGCCCATTTGACTGAGTTAGGACTAATATTGGTCTCAAGTTAGGCCCATTCCACTGAGTTAGGATCAATTGGTCGCAACTTGAGACGTACTGAAGATAAAGACTCTTTGTGAATCTGGGCTCTGGTCCATAGAACATGAATTCATATTTTGAAGCCCAGAGTTTCAATATGAATGAAATAAAAGCCTACATTTGGCTGAAGAAAACGAAATGAAAATAAAAGTGGATGAAAATAAACACAACAATGAAAATGATGGGTGGTTGCACTTGCACTTGCATCGATTGTGTTGATTTCAAGACTATTGACTTACAGTTGAAGACTATAAGCTTTCGAGATGTGAGCAGAAGGATATACCTAATCAAATGAAATTGAACGTATGTAGGCCTACGGTGATCAAAAACCATACAAATTTACATTTTCTTTTGTGAGTATTTATACACAGAAGTGGATACCCACGCGGAAATAACATCGAAACTTGATATAAAATCATTGTTCCCCAATTGAGGCTATGGATGAAAAGTAGGATCGTTTGGACGGGGCACCAGAAGGGCGATCTTACCACCCCATTTTAATTATTTGCAACCAATGAACTTCAACTTTATTGAATTTATCACTTGTTTCTTTCTTTGTTTGATTGGGTTTAACGACGCACTGTAATGATTACTAAGATCTATTGGCGTCGTATGAATGAATAATGAGATGATGGAATGATGAGATGAAGGTTTTTATGGGTAGTGGGAAGGATAGTGGGAAGGAAGCGGTCGTGGTCTATATTGTGGGAACCATCCCGGCATTAGCCTAGACTACAGAGGGAAACCACTGAAAACCCCTGTAAAGATGGACGGTGGCGGTTACTTTGTTTCTTTTCTTTTTTTCCAAAGCATTTCATTTCACATCATTCGACTTGTATGACATTACAACATTGCACTTACAAAGGATATACAAATTTCATACGTCAAATGTCCATCTATACATAGACCTGTATGATTATTATAGGCTGGTACTTTTTACTGTCCATTTGCTGAACCCATTGATCAGAAAGATGTCTGAGAGAAGGACAATTGGATGAAAAATCCATTCAAAGAGAGTGAATGATCCATCGGGATTATAATGTACAATAATCTATAGCGATTTTAGAGCGTGATGAACGATAAGTTTATGGTAATTGCTTATGTATGGTACCTATCGTTCCGAATTAAAGTTGAAATTGATTTATTATAATTAGAAGTTCCTATATAAAATTATTACTTGCAAACATCCACGTAGCTTCGCAGTAATTATTATTCATTATTATTATTAATTTCTCTCATAATTTCATTCTAAATATTACAATGTTTATCATTACCCATTCTTTCATCTTGTTATCTGTTATCATATGTTTTGTATTTTGTTGTTTTTTATTATTCTGTGTCGTATCGGCAACCCGAATATGGGCAGAAATCTAAATAAAGATTTTACTACTAATTGAAGAACCTATTTTTATCACTATCTTTGTTTATGTTTCATTCCCGCTATATGGTCTTGTCAATTGGAACCATTTGAATTTGTTTTTGTTTGACCGAGGTGAAGAATGCTTATTAATGGTGTTGATTATAATTCTAACTACTGAACGTACGAATGAGATGACCAGAGTGTATATAGGCCTACTTCAATAATTGAAAAATCAGAAGACTATAATCATCTCTACACAATAAAACTTCTGTTTGCAACTCACAAATACCATACTTTTTGAAGAATATCGCAATTAATAGGCCTGTAGCCCATAAAAGTTATCCATTTGAATATATATATGAACATATATATATATATATATATATATATATATATATATATATATATATATATATATATATATATATACATATATATATATATATATATATATATATATATATATATATATATATATATATATATATATATATATTTGTATGTAAATACAAAGAAAACGTGAAAGATGCATTTTGTTTCTGGAGATCGAGTGATTGAATAAGCATGTAATGCTTTCATTCAATAACTTGTTCTGTTATAAAGATCTTTAGAAGATCTACAAATGCACTTGCATGCATAATTGCTACTGCAACAACCATATGCATCTGGATAATAATATTGTGGGTGGGCGAATGCATTTAGTTATGAGCGGGTGATAAAAGGTTTACTGCACAGGTATGAAGGTTTCTAAGGAAGTGGGAAGGATAGTGGGAAGGAAGCGGTCGGGGCCTATATTGTAGGAGCTATCCCAGCATTAGCCTAGAATACAGAGGGAAACCACGAAAAAAAACTGTAAAGATGAACGGTGGCGGGGATCGAACCAGGTCCGATATGTCCCTTCACCTCCCGGATCACATGGAGCGAGGGCGCTAACCACTGTGCTTCATGTGCCGGTTATATATATATATATATATATATATATATATATATATATATATATATATATATAAAGATGGATACATATATATTTATATAAATATATATATATATATATATATATATATATATATATATATATATATATTTATATGAATATATGTATATATATATATATATATATATATATATATATATATATATATATATATATATATATATATATATATATATATATAGATATATATATATATATATAGATATATATATATATATATATATATATATATATATGTGACCTTATGAATACAATGGTCTTATATATTTCTTGAACACGAAACACTATCCAATGTCGAGACTTTTGGTTCAGTATTGTCAAATATCATAGAAGTTTTTGTATATATATATATAAATACAAATATGTAATACATAGTAAAATCTTCCATGAAAAGCCTTCTTCTATAGGCCTAATTAATCGGACATATATACATGTGGACCTGTTTGATCTAGGCATACACAGAGAAAGCGTCAGTTCATATAAAGCAATGCACTCAGTACGATAATGGTGAAAGTATTGAGCATTTGTATGTGCTGTAAATAAATTATAATATCATTAAGTATAATTTCAACTTATTTTCATATCCGCGATTGGGTGCAAATCATGTGATGCATTTCTAATAATATCCAACTTACAAAAGGTTTAACCAAGGTATCACAATAGCCGACGTGAAATCTCTGATCGATCAGTATGAGGAAGTTCTATTTTATGAACTCATACGACTGAGGAAAAAGTGTATCTGTCCTGCAATCATTCACTAAATCTGTTGACATTCATTCATTTATAATGGGTTTAATGACGCACTATGGTGATAACCAAGATCTATTGGCGTCGGCAGTGGCAGATACAAGGGGGAGGGGGGGCGACGGGGGGCGATGGGGGCGATAACCCCCATGAATCGGAAAGAAAGGAGAGAGAAAGAAAGAAAGAAAATGGGAAAAGAGACTGAAGGAAATAAATATCGTATAAGGCTATTTGTGCCGCGATTTCATATTTCACATAATTGCATTGAAAATTAATTTGATGAGCTGTTTCTAAATGTCAGATCTAGTAGGCCTATGTAGTTGAGTTAGCAAGAATTAACCAACAACACTATACAGTGCTTTGATTACGATTTGTGTGAATGACGGTTGTAATAACGGAGAGGGTCGTTTCTAGGGGGGGGGGGGGGGGGGGGGCGCGGAGAAGGCGGCTGCCCGGTGGCCAAATTTAAGGGGCGCTATCGGCGACTTTATCGTATTTTATTACGAATGTAGTTATATTCATATCACTGAGATGAAGTAAATGTTCACATATTCAAATATCACTGTTATTGAATGATAGATTGATCCAGCGTTGTATTTGCTTGGTACAGCCATTTGGCAAAATAAGTCTTGTTGAAATCCATGAACTACAGGAAGTTTGTGTAGTTCCTGAAACCAGTGAAATCTTACTAGAAAAGAGTGAATTTTCAAAAATTCACTCGCGCATTCACCTTTGATATGAACACTCAGTTGGGCGCACAATTGAGTGCTTGCCCGGGACGCTGAAATGACATGAAACAAACCTAGCTGCACCTGCAGCCACTGGACCCTGCAGCTATTGGTTTGGACGTCATTTTTTATTTCATAAGTAGAATGATTTTGGCACCTGAACCTCATCTGAAACACGCTAAACCGTATCAAAAATGGGTGTAATTTAAAAAATATCCCTGCGGGGCAGAAGAGGGCCTTGCCCCCTCACCCCCACGGGTCGCCGGCTTCGCGATAACAGGCCGTTGCACACAACTATTATATGTGGCATTTTCTTTTCCAAACTGGAATCCCCCCCCCCCCCCCGTAAATATGACCTGTATCCGCCCCTGGGCGTCGGATGAATGATTGATGAAATGATGAGATGAAGGTTTCTTAAGTATTGGAAAGAATAGTGGGAAGGAAGTGGTCGTGGCCTATATTGTAGGAACCATCCCAGCATTAGCTTAGACTACATAGGAAAACCAAGAAAAAACCCTGTAGAGATGGACGGTGGCAGGCATCGAACCAGGTCCGATGTCCCTTCACCTCCCGGATGACAAGATGCGAGTGCGTTAACCACTGCGCTGCATGTGCCCATAAAACTAGTTGGATAAATGTTTCAAATCATCATGAGTCATGACTGAGTATGCATACTCATTTTCAAAAATTGGGTTATGATTTTATGGATTTCGTAACTATCCTAAATTATAATACGAAATCACTATACCTAATATATACACTACATACATTCGCAGAAGTACTACATCACTTTCTCATACTCTCACACAGGTCCTACAATTAACAACTATAATTTGGTTTAGTTTAACGAAAGTATTGACTATGGGATCAGCGTTAATCCTATGAGTAGGCCTAATGAATGACAATGACATTGGATCCAAGATGGAGCAATATATTCATGTTGTCATTCCGGTATTGTGTTGAATTTGAATGTTAGCGTCATGAAAAGTTATGAGTCAATTTAAACTCAGGTTTAGAATTGTGAGTGTCATGCATTTTATGATAGGTAAATTAGTGCATACAGTTTTGCTTGGATTTGATTATTTTCTACATGTTATGTTCCACAGTATACAGTCTATTTATATCTACTTACAATAACACATTTTCTGCTTGAATAGAGGCTGAAGCTTTAGCCATTGGGCTTGAAATTTCCTGGTTTGATGAGACGAAAAGATTGATAATAATATAGTATTGAATAATTTTATAGCAAGTCATGCCGATAATAGCATTATTGTGTATATAATACAATATTTCGTGAGGCAATTACTTCCTCGATCGAATATATATATATATATATATATATATATATATATATATATATATATATATATATATATATATATATATATAATTATTTTGAGCAAAGTGAGAGGTTGTCAGCTAGTATTGCAATATCTGCAGATTGTATTGTGGGTTCCTCTATATATATATATATATATATATATATATATATATATATATATATATATATATATATATATAAATGGTATGATTGAAGTTGATTCCTTGATCCATAATTATGATAAAGATAAAATTTCCGGTTGATCAAGTAAGGGCTTTATTTATTTTAAAATTAAATAAAATAATAAAGAAGCCTAACGTTTCGATGTGTTCGCACACACCCTGGTCACAGGCTGGTCACCCTGTGACCAGGGTGTGTGCGAACACATCGAAACGTTAGGCTTCTTTATTATTTTATTTAATTTTAAAATAAATAAAGCCCTTACTTGATCAACCGGAAATTTTATCTTTATCATATATATATATATATATATATATATATATATATATATATATATATATTTATATATATATATATATATATATATATATATATATATATATATATATATATATATATGATAGTGCTATCAGTTCTATGACGTTGGTTCTCAGAGAATATATTTTGAATCAATTAACTTGACTTTAAAAGTGAGTTATTGATTCATCAGATGAAAATTGAATTCATGACTTATGCGACTCTCGGATGCTTGAATAAATCACACGTTACTAGAACAATGATTGAGTTTTGGGGGTAAATCGACATTTGCATCCCCCCCCCCCCCCCCTCCCTCCCCCAATAGCTTATCCTCATGTGGAAATAAATAATGTTGACCTACGAATAAACACACAATGAAATATGGTATAAGTTGATCACTTATTAATATGAATTGTATCAGTATAAACTCTACTACTTTACACCTCTTTTTTTCTTCTCGATGATGATTCAATTATTAGATTCCGACACTGCTCGTGAATCGCGAAAATCACTTGAAAAATGACCATATTTCAAAAAAATCACTACTGGGAATTTTGCTGGGAGAAATCGCGAAAATAGCTTCGAAAATGTCCACAATGATTATACTATTGAAAATAACTTTGGTAATGTCCATATATAGTGATTCAATCATTGGACTCCAAAACCGCTTGTAAATATCAAAAATCACTTAAAAATGACACTGGTCTATTTCATAAAATTCCCTGCGGGGCTTTGCTGCGAGAAATTGCAAAAGTATGGCTTCGAAAATGTCCATGATGATGCAATTATATGAATCCAAAACCACTCGTGAATCGCAAAAATCTCTTGAAAAATGTCCATATTTTAATCAATTTCATTGCGGGACTCTGCTGGGGGGCTTCCACCCCCTGGTCCCCCTTTTCACGCGTGGCAGGTGTCCAGCTGGGCAGACATCATTTTATTCATATGACCTGTGCCCCCCCCCCCCCCCCCCCCACTACACAAATCCTAACGAAATCCTTGATGAACTATGTTATTCGGGGGACGCGCAAAGGACGATTTGGAAAATTTCATCCGAGGCCGGTAACTCGTCTAAAACAGAACAGAATACACACACACACACACACACACACACATACACATACATACGTATATATATATATATATATATATATATATATATATATATATATATATATATATATATATATATATATTTTTTTTTTTTTTTTTTTCATTTCTATTTTTTAATGAACATATTAATTTCTTTTCATATTCTGACGAACATGATCATTCTCCTAGGTTCTGAGGTCACTATCAGAAGGACACACCAAAGAAATGAATCACATACGTTATAAATTACTAACTGTCTGGAGACCTCGATTACCGAATAGTATAAAAGTTTGGCTATACGGAAAATATACAGAGGATAAATTGACGAGTAAATCACTTATGAACAATCTATATGGCTTACTCAATTTCGTACAGATATTATGATTATATGTTATCCGTTAGTATGATTACTTATCGGAAACTTCAATACAAGTTCCGATATTACCACCCTTGGAATATTGGGAGCTGGAATAATTGTATGAATAATGTGAATGCGGACCTTGTTCAAATGATAACTTTACATAAAGTAAATTTCACCTTATTGGTGTTTGACAACCTCTGCAACAACTTGGTATGGAGTTACGTATGAACGAGTGTTAATGGAACGATGAATGAAGTGGTGAAAAGTCAGTTACAAAAAACTAATTAATTAAACGGGATTCGATCCCACAATTCGATTTCATTTTCTCAAGGGGTGCCTTAGCCGAATGAGCCACGGGGAAAGCGTGAACATTCAAACCCTCAAAAAAGTACGCTATTGTTTGACAAAACCTCATCAACATTCAAGTTATTTGGAACTTCAAATCAAAATTAATAAATTATGAACGCGTTTCACACACATAAAACGATACTTTGTGAAGAATAAAGACGCGCTAAACAGGCATATAAATAAATGTAGCTGAAATCATAATAATATATATGTATATGTATAAATATGCATATATATATATATATATATATATATATATATATATATATATATAAATATATAAATATATATATATATATATATATATATATATATATATATATATGTATATATATATATATATATATATATATATATATATATATATATATATATATATATATATATATATATATATATATGATGTTTTAAACTTTCATGGTCCTTATTATGTGAGATATTGTTTCAAAATAATTGTTCAAATTGTTTCAAATTAATTGTGAAATACTCTGAATATTGTCTGATTTAAAATTAATAAACGATCCAATGACATGTCCAAACATGCTGAAACGTAGGTAAAACATATTCACTTGTTTTTCCAATTTCAATACACATGGTATTCCCGAAAACAATATTTCACATATATATATATATATATATATATATATATATATATATATATATATATATATATATATATATATATATATATATATATATATAAATATATATATCATGCATATATATATATATATAACCTTTGAGAGTCAAACTCATATCCCATCTGTGCTCTTGAGTACTTAAATCGCAAATGCTCGGACAATAATGATAAATAATCTGTAATAATACTTCCTTACAAAAGTATCGAGTACACGGCACGAGTTTGCCACAAGCCTACACGTCTTTACCATCCTAGTCCTTACGAGAACAAAAGCAATGCTAGATCAGCATATAGAGAAGGATTTTCAAACCTAATCTAATTTATGACTCCAGGAAGAAAATGAAACTATGCTGTATTATACCGATAGAGAGAGACAGAAATATTATAGATAAATATCACAGCTATTAGGAGTGTTTTGAGTATTGCAGTAGTCTAAGAAGCAGTCAGGGGAAACAATGCGACTCTAATTGGTGTAAATAATCGTGACTGTGCGAATAGATTTTGCAGCTGTTGAGAGGCCTGTGACCATACCATAAGCTAAGAAGATAATGCATGCATTGGTGACATCCGATAGAGAAGAAACGAGTGCACACAAAACAATAGCTGTAATAATTTCAATTTGATCAATGTAATGCACGTTCCTGGATAACATGTTTGAATCTTCTATTTCGATCACGTTCTTTCTTATTAGGTGACTAAGAAAACGGTCTAGAATGAAAATATAGCATGTAATTTTCCACTATTATTTATTTATGCATTTTTAATATTTTCACTATCGTGTTTGATTGTACAAATCTTAGCTGTTCTCTGTTATCTATATGAAAATATACATCAATCTTATAGAATATACTCATTACCCAGGACAAATACAAGCTATATTATGGTCAACATTTTACCCCAAGTTACATAAAATATATTTTTCGTTATTTTTCAAAATATTTGTGGAAATGGTTCTCAAAATTTTGTGGAAACCTTTTCCAAAGTTACCACGAAATCGTGATCAAAATTTCTGTGGAAAATCTGGCTCAATATTGTGGCGTTTATTCCTAAAGTAGAAATTGTAGATTTTCATTCATGCTATAAACCATGGTGTACAGGTCTCGGAATTGGGATTATATGCAGTAGCTCTTTGGGCTCTTTCTCCTCGTGGTAGCTCACAGCGTATTCAGATGGGCCAAAAATAATTGATTGAACAAAATTTGTCAAAATGTGAGGACTTTTTGA
>OZ023327.1:3618135-3668135 GCA_964007535.1 Brachyptera risi | reverse complement strand
TATATATATATATATATATATATTTATATATATGTATTTATGAATATATATATATATATATATATATATATATATATATATATATATATATATATATATATATATATATATATATATATATATATATATAAATATATATTTATATATGAATTTATCCATTTGTATTGACAGAGATTCTCGTGGCCAATGGTACATTGTCAGAAGATTTCTGCGGTTGTGCCTTGTCTTGTAGTTGCAGGAAAAAGACGTTACAATGGAATTTCATACATCATCAGGTCTTGTCGGAACAGAGATCGAATCAATATATCGAATCGATGAAAGCAAGAATATATATTTGCCTACAATATCTTCCTGAATTACAATATACATCTAATAATGAGATAGGTAATTAATTACAATACGTATGATACAATTGATTGTTTTTGGGGATTCATAGATTTCTTGGTAGATTCAGAGAAACAATGTATAGGACATAGGATGATTACAGCATTATTATTCAGTAGCACATTCGCCTCCAACAGTTGTTCTGTATGACTTCTGTGACTCAACACAGAATTATGAGCCCCGGGGTGAGAGAAATTTTCTTTAAGTCGGTTTTCAAATGATACTAAAAGTGGCCAATGTGAACACCAAGATTTGTGATGTCACAACACAGTTACTGGCTTGAGCTAAAATTGAATTATTCTAGTAGCATACCCTCAAGCATATGTCACTGTGGTGGTATTGTTGGTATTGCTGCTTCACGTGCTTGGGGTCCATTGTTCGAGTCCTGACGCAGCAACTTTCTTATACACAGAACAACTATGTTGTCCTCAGCACAAGGTTTACTTATTTGGAAATTGACTGAAGAAATACAAATACATTATACACAAATGTTGTGATTTACAACTATTTTTGTTTTTTTGAAAATGAAAAACTTACTGGCAGGAAAATTCTCGCCCCTAGGGCAGAGAACTTGAGTCTTCCAATTCAGATGAGGGTTTCATTCCTTTTTTTTCAGAGCAAACATACAGTATGTTGGGAAATAGGACCTCGGTATTTCCTACATCAAAACTCCCTAGGTATCCATAGAAGTGCATAGAATTGGTCCAGAATTTTAGCATCGTTAGTTATAACAATACTCTGCATTTACATTTGAACAGTGCTATTCAGTAGTCTTCAATTAATTTCTCGAAACTATTTTCTTTGAAAGAGAACTAAAAAATATGGAATTAAATTAATTTAGGACTTGATTGGTAATTACTAATTAAGATGCAAACACACCAACAGATGTTTGTGCATGCATCTTGTTTCAAACTATGCAAACTGCTGACTAACATAATTCTACAGGTTTTGTACATGACTGTGTGACCGAGTGAGCGACGGAGAAAGAATAGTTCATATCCATATTATTTGAAAACAGATTATTGTGACGATCCTCAGAAAGAAGCATCACTGTCCCGAGATATTTGCCACTTATTCCAAGCCGGCTGCTCGGAGCATGTGTGCGCTAGACGTAATGAGTAATACATAATAATAATAATAAAATCTTCTTTATTTGCATTTATAGTATAATACAATATACAATAATATACAATATGTATACAAAAGAGCGATGTTCAGTGTATGACCCCAGCTTTCAAACTGGAGTGAAATTGACATTTGAGTATTTATATCGACATTGACATTGAGTAAGGGTAATTATTTGATTATTGATAAATCGACTACGTAATTGATAATCAGTGACATCCCTACCTTAAATGATTGTAGACTACCTACCAACCAGGACCCCCATTCCCGAGATAAATGAGATGTGAGAAAAATAAAAATGACTTAAAATGGCCGATTGTTAATGGTAAATCGGCCATTTTAAGTGAGATAATCGTTTTCTCACTCACTTTTATTCTTCTCACATCTCATTTATCTCAGGAATAGGGGTCCTGAAGTGTTGTGGGCACTTGATATTTTCTTGTTGTTTTTCACTTTTCAGCATAAAATCAATCATTCAAACATCTCATAGTTCATAAGAATAACAAATAAACATAATGATCAAATATCGTTTATTTTATATCAAAGTGTCAAATTATATCTTACATGTCATCAAGTCTGAATTAAAAAACTGGAAAAATGGCAGCGTGCATAATGAAGCATGCAAAAGACTTGTTGATTTAGCTAACTTCTCACAGCCAGTAGATTCAAATCCTCACACTTCCTTCTGAGTGTGATGTAGACCTGACACCTGATGGTAATCAGACTGCAAAACGCATTCTGAAATTCTGACCAATCAGCGACAACGCTGATGTGATTCTTGAAATATATCAACTTTCTCTGATATAGCATTGCGGATATTTCTGGTATGCGGTATTGCAGTTGGGAGACTAGAACATTTACAGGGCGTACTAAGCTCAACCCTGGGTGAACAATGGCAACAATATCTTTTCTTTTTCTTTCCTTTTCTCTGAATTGACGGTATATTTTTCATGCGCTCCTCTGAAAAGGTAATTGGCCACTAAGCACAGTTGTTTTCATTTTCAACAAGTCTGAATGTATATTAGGCCTACATCACATCAATATTCAGAAGCAATACAAATACAAGCACCATTTAATTTTCCCATTCTAGTGCATATACAGAGTGAAACACGGAGAACTGAATCTCCCGCTGGGAAAACAATAAAATTGAAACAATATAAATAAAACAAATAAAAATAAATGAAACAAATTGTAACAATAAGGAAAAAATAGAAACACTGATATGTGCTTGAGACATTTTATGGATTATTCAGTCAATCAGTCTTAGGAACAAGAAAGTTTTTTTCAAAAACTGACTGAAAAAGACTGTTTTTGATTCAAATGTCAATATAAAAACGATATCCAATTCACCCAAAAATGTACCAACATTTGAAATGAAACAGTAGGCCTATTTAAACTGCATTTGAAATTGATTTTGATATATCATAGAGCCAATTTAAAGTTTTGTAAATGGAATTTTCAATCACTAATCATCTTCTCAGATATCTTCTTCAACAGACCTACTGTACAACCTCACAAAACTTTTATTGAAGGTCATTTCATTACCCATTGTTCAACTGGGGTTGGGTACGAAAGGTTAATTTTCTTGTCAATAGGTGGCACACCAGAAAGAGGACGTGCCTCTAGCAATTGACGTGATTTCTCTCTCAGTTAAAGTGATAGTGGGATTAGCAAACTAGGACAACTCGAGCGTCACATACTTCAATACAGGAGCTGCAAGTATGAGATTAAAAGAGTGATCTGAACGACTGGTAAATATTTCATATTCTCCCCACAGTCCTCTACCAACAAATATCATCTCGAGAGCTTTCGTGTGCATAGGGAAATAGCCTGAGGCTGAATATATGAATTAGGTGAAAAGGAGAGAAAGAACAGCAGCTTGCTGAGATTTATAAGTAGAGATAGACCTACTCACAGTGGAGAGCCCGTAGATAGAACAGAGAGATGAAATGAAATATACACACGAGATTCTGACGTTTTGGCTATTGCCTTGGTCACAGTAGAGTAGAGTGATGAACTAATGAAGGCTGCTTGTTCTGGTAGGTGGGTGAAGGTGGCCATCAGTTCATACGGATAGGTAGGGCATTGGTGGTTAAGCCTATGTATTCGGCAGGGCAGAGGTTACGCCACATGGCAGACTGCAACATCAACCCTGACGACATGGACAAAGTAGTTCCGCTCCATGCACTCTCACATGGACGAGACTTCAATGCCTGCTTCACAACCAGCATAATCCGTTCCCTCCCATCTTCGTGCCAACGCTCAGAGTTAAGACGCTGGGAGCTTGCTCACCAGTGGATAACTACGTCTCGCTTCGCCCCAGGTCTCAACCTTAGGTAACTCATCCCTGCTACTTCTTCTGCCTCTCATCTCACCTTTTCAACATTTCAACTACACTGCACAGCTTCTTTTAGCCCCCTCCCACACATCCAACCTATATGAACCCCCCCCCCCCCAACTTCAATTTCAACTTATTATCCCCCCCCCCCCTTCACCCACCTACCTGAACAAGCAGCCTTCATTAGTTCATCACTCTACTCTCCTGTGACCAAGACAATAGCCGAAACGTCAGAATCTTGTGTACCTTTCATCTCTGTGTTCTATCAACGGGCTCTCCACTATGAGTAGGCCTATCTCTACTCATAAATCTTGGTAAACTGCTGTTCTTTCTTTCCCTTTCACCCAATTAATATATTTTGAGAGATTTATCCATTAAAATGATTTACATCTTATTATTAATTTCCAGTGTCATCCATATCAGAATCATCATCCGTGATGTGAGGTAGAGGTGAATCACACCTGGCACCTACGGGGCCGTCAAGAGTAACTGAAATAAAAATGACACGGAATTGTTATTCATCGACAGCTTTTATACGATTATAATGCAAGAATCAGTGACTGACACGTTATTGTTTTGGTTCATCAAATTAAGGTTCTTTCAGTTGGAGTTTGGACATGCAAGCATTTCAAACAGCAATGGTGATGACTAGGCCTACTATCTCAACCGACTTTACAAATTCAAGTTGAAACCTCTATGCATTTTGTCTCACCCTACACCCATATCACCAAGATTCAATTTGCCTGAATGGATCGTTTGACGTTTTCCTGCGTGGATGGTTCATTTGACTGGTTCCTTGAAAAACTTTAGCTAGGTTTCTCTGTAAATTGCTGTTCGAAAGGAAAATGAAGAACAATAGCAGAATTGTAAAATTGTGATGTTGAAATTTGAATGAAATAGGCCACCGGTACCAAAAAATATTGAATGAAAAAGGCAATTATGGTTGGGAACCGGAATCGTACTAGGAAAATGAACGTAGCTAGCGCCATAGAGACGTTCAATTCTCTTTGTCTTTCATCTGGCTGTGTGGCTCCAAGGCTTGAGTTTTTCACACATTATATGAAAGTGGCTTGACAGATTTTGTCATGAAGCAATATACTGAATCCTCGTTAATCCAAACTCGATTAATCCAAAATTTGACATATTTCGAACTTAAGGTCGGTCCCCGGCTGGAGATATGGGCATTTCAATGTTAATTAATATGGTAAATCCAAATTCCAGCTAATCTCTGATTCAAACTAATATTTTGACTCTTCAATTGATTCAGCACTGTTTTCGGATTGGATAATTTGAAATTGTTCCGAGTGAATTCCTGGATTGATCATTATTCTCTCTATTTCAATACTTTTTATTTTGAAACGTAACAATACGCCAAAGCTAGCTCAGCTGTTCGCTGCTTTGAGTGTGTCATCCAAATGGGCTCTGAACCTCTGACCACAACGAGTACGAGATTTATAGTAAGCTCGGAACACTCGTTCGTCAGTAGGCTAACACTCGGAACAGCCGAGCGCCAATGGAAGTGGGCTTTATAATGATTGTGCATTGTCGGCTAGCCGAATACACACAATCAGTGGAACGGTTTCTCTCACGTGTGGCATAGCTTTCTCTCGCACGCAATACAAAATTGCTTCAATTCTAACCGGTAAGTATGATGATTTTCGTGGAAAAGGAGTTTTTGGGGTAATCCGAATGTTTATAAATCGAAATATTTTTCTTTGGGATCCCTTGCATTTCGGATTAACGAGGGTTTACTGTGTATGTCCATGTCAGATAATTGATTCCAAGGTTGACTTCAGAAATTTGATGTCAATTAGTTAAGCCGTAGGACCTATGAAGTTTGAGGTGAAGAGTTCAAACTTCATACCAACGGAGATTTCAAATTGGTAACTCGACCAATTCTCTTTCAACAATAAAGTGAATTATTGTTCAATTCAATTCAGTCTAGGGATAACATCGATTAATCGAGAATCGATTAATAATCGATTCTGATGAAAAACGATTCTCAAATCAAAAAATCAATTTTTCCCCCAATTTTTTTTTTTTTTTTTTTTCGGTTCAGTGCTGTACTTCTTTACGTCATAATAAGTGCTCATTTCGTTGTCTATATTATTCTGTATTGTTGAGATATTACTATCTGGACAAAAGCTATCACTTCGGTTACGTCTGACAGCCGAACGTTGACGGAAATATCCAAATGGTACAGTACAGTTCAAAGAAGTCTCTAGCAGCTATTTTTCACGTGAACGCCTTGGGAAGCTTGAAAACAAAAAGTTTCAGATTACACTACTTTTTTGAGAATAAACTTTTTTTTCAATTTTTTTTTTCAATTTTTTTTCAATTTTTATTTTTTCAAAATCGATTTTTAATCGATTCTGGAGCATAGAGAATCGATTCCCGATTTTGAGAATCGATGTCATCCCTAATTCAGTCATTATGAAGACTTTTATGAGTTCACCAAGATAAAATCTTGTTGATGCAGTTATGTCTGCCGTTCATCATTACTCACCGAATTCGCAATACGGATTTTCTCGCAGTGACTTCTTCAACGGAATGATGTCCATCAGTAGAGCGTTTGTTGGACACCGAGCGGCAGCATGCTTTACTCTCACAGTCGTCACACTGGGAAAATAAAATGAATACTTGAGCACAATATGGAATGTTTGGAAAGAATATCAACGTATCTAAGGAGCTAAACACACAGTTCTTTTCATTTGAAAGAGTTATTTCCATCAGTGAAAGATTAAATCTTCTGTATTAACTGTGATCTTTTGTGCCACTGTCGATTGCTTAATGATAATGACAGTCTGTCAAGTTGTTGTACTTATGATACATGATTGAAGGGCAAGTTGATGCTGCAATCATATAGGTTACTGGTAGAGACATGTAAATATAGCTTCTATTTTTTCTTTTCATAGCATTTAAAATTTGAAAAGTAGCACTTTGGTGCATCTATTATTTTGAAACATCGCGTTTTGTAACCCAACAACGTTCTGTAGCCTAACAACAGTAAAACCACTACATAGCGTACAATAGGCATACAAGTGAAACACCCCAATTGATATTTTCTAGGAAAATAATCCCCACAAGCGGGTTGAACCGACACCTCATTTGCCGCCTGCATTTTCAACTGCACTTTTTTTTTAATTCCCCAACTAACTTCACCCGTTTACACCTCAATTGACATAATTTGGGAAAAAATAGCATCTATAATGCTTCTATTCTGAATAGCGTCTATATTGCTAATACATTGAAACGTAGCGGATTCAGACGTTTGTAGCGCTTTGTCGTCTTTTCAAAAACATGATAGAACACCATCAAACGTATTGAAACATGAAGAAATATCACAAAAACATGTAAAAAAAACACTTTCACATTTCATTGCTTGTATAGCAATTGCTATTTTTACATGTCTCTAGGTTATCGGTAATCATAGGCGTGCACATGGGGTACAAATTGGCAAAGCTTGTTCGAGGTGAATAGTAATGAGACAGCTGTTTTCATTTCTGGGAAGACTGTCAGTAAATTCATATCCAATTTTATTATGGGCCTACCTGAAAAAACACTAATACCTTATAAAATGACCTTTCATTCCAACATCTTAGATATCTTTCACCGACACCAATGGATCTTAGTCATCAGGACAGTGAGTCGAATGAATGAAAAATACATTTCTATATTATGCTAATGAGTGTATATATATTAGTGGTGCCTTCGGGTACCCATGTCGAGTACGGGTAATGTAATACCCGGGTACTCGGAATATAGAAAATGACACGCAAGCTGATCAAACTGCAAAACCGTGCAAATTGATGAATAGACGAACAGTCGATCGTATCCTTCACGTATTGATAAATTCAATGTATCCCCAACTCCAGCATGAACTGATAAAGAAGAACATCAATCCTTTTTTCTAATATATTGGGTTTTAACGACGCACTGTAATGATGACTAAGATCTATTGGCGTCGGATGAATGATTAATGAGATGATGGGATGATGAGATGAAGGTTTGTATAGGTAATGGGAAGGATAGTAGGAAGAAAGCGGTCGTGGCCTATAATGTGGGAAGCATCCCGGCATTAGCCTAGACTACAGAGGAAAACCACGAAAAGCCCCTGTAAAGATGGAACGGTAGCGGGGATCGAACCGGGTCCATTATGCCCACTGCCTCCCCGGTCACACGAAGCAAGTGTGTTAACCACTACGCTGCATGTGTGCGTTTCTTTGTCAAGTCTTGATACCCATTTCAATGAAAATGTAAGCTCTCCCCCAGGGGTGATACAGATATGATTCACATTAAATGTGGTCAATAAAGTCATATTATCATGAACCTTCAACTCACAATCACGACAGAAAAGCAGAAATTGAAAGGGACGATGTGAAAACGATTTTTTTTCTTCAAATCAGTAGGGTAATTTAGGTGGGTACCCGGTTCCTTATTCGTTACCCGAAGGCATCACTAATATATATATATATATATATATATATATATATATATATATATATATATATATATATATATATATATATATATATATATATATATATATATATATATATATATATATAGATATAGATGCACTGATGACTACCGTCTATTGCCATTGGCGTTGATGAATGATATATATGGGATGGTGGGAAAATGAGATAGGTTATTTGATTATGTTTCTGAATGGTGGGGAGAAGTCGGTCGTGGCTTGTTGTTGAGGAACCATTCCAGTATTTACCTGAACGCCAGAAGAAAACAGCTAAGAACCCCCGTCAGGATGGTTGACCATGGCGGGAATCGAACCCCGGTCTCCTGGATGGCGGTTCAGTGTATTAGCCACTCGACCACTCGTCACAGTCTATACAGTAGAATCGCTTTGGTAAGTTTCTCGTAAGTACATTTATCACCTTGATAAATTTCATTTTTCAATCCCATTCATACACTCCCACACGTTGAATAGTTTCTATAGTAAGTTTTTCACTTCAACAATTTTTTGTCTGGTCCCCTGAAAGATGTACAGAAGAGGTTTCACTGTATATCTACTACATATGTCAGGCCTGGAAAAGAACAGAGTAAAACTAATATTCAACCAGTACAACACTTACTATTGGGAGGCTTTCTGCGAGATCTCAGTCCATTCCACTTTCCGTAGCGGTGTCCATTTAGAGATAGGGTTGAAACAGGAGTTCATCAGACCACGGACTACGATTGTCAGACCTACTTCTTGCAACGAGTCACTTACCTAAACAGAAAACATCAAATTGATGAACGTAAGACATAACATACATACATAGGCAAATGGCAATACACTTGTATAGTTACATGCATAGTTTGTAACAAACTAATCAACAATAGTTAGGTTTGTTCCATTTACAACCGTCATTTTATGCCAGCTGTTTCTATAAAGGCAGTGACATATTTCAATTTTCAACTATCAAGTACAAATTACTTGGAGATATTTCAAAATTTCAAACCATATTGTAATTTTTTTTTTTTTTCGTGTGGTTTTGAACTTTCAATTGTACCTCATAGTTTACTACTCATAGATAGCTACTCATATTTACTCATAACTAGTTCACCGAGATATCATAGATTGAGCTCAACATTTTATATGGAACAGTTGGCCATTCGATTTCGATACTTTCAACATTCGATACTTTCGATTGATTGTATACTTTAGGTTTTTGATTTGATATCGAATAGGGAAATTCAATATCAAAACTGTGATTGATATCAAATTCAAAAATCATAAATAGATAAAAATCCTGAAATAGGTAACAACTAACAAGTCTAGTAACAAACTGAGAAAAAGAGGAAAAGTTACCTAACCGCAAGGTTGACAAAACCCTAACCACAAGTGAATAAAATGTATGAATAACAGGGATTCGCTAACAGTTTCTCGTTGCTGTCAGTAATGTTGTATGCTGACTGCAGAGCATATGTGTATGTAGAGGACAGACCTCGACGTGCTCATTGTCATTTCATAGTATAAGATTTTTTTTTTATATTGGGTTTTAACGACGCTCTATAGTAATGGCTACGATCTATTGGCGTCCGTGGATGATGAATGAGATGAAAGGTTATTTTATTAGGTGGTTTGGATGGTGGGAAGGAGTCGGTCGTGGCCTGTTGTTAAGGAACCATCCCAGTATCAACCTGAACGACAGAGGGAAACCACGATGCACCCCAGTCAGGATGATCGACCACGGCGGGAATCGAACCCCGGTCTCCCGAATGACGGTTCAGTGTGTTACCACTCGGCCACGCGTCTCGGTAAGTTTAAGATTGTTACGTATAAGACAACAATGACTTTCTTCTTTGAGAAAGGAATTGACCATCTTAATACGAGTTGAATATAATTTTGTATTTGGTTACAAAATGGGTGGGAAATGAATTGAAACTGCAACACTAGTATTACATTATCAAGATTCATGACTTCCAATCCCGCAATTTTCCCATTTGATATTTTCATTTGATATTTTCATTTGATATTTTCATTCGATACCATGTTGTCCCGAATATAAGCCAAGGGTTTTTGCTGTACAGTGAAACCTCTGTGGATTGTTCCCAGATCCATCGTTTTCCTGCTTGTACCATTCATTTTTCCCACCCTACTCCCATATAATCAATGTTACATTTTCCTGGATGGATGGTTTTATTTTCCTGGTCCCTTAAGAAACGATGGATATAGGTTCCACTGTACTTAGAAGTTCAAGTCACCATTGGCTCCCCATATAAGGGAATCTTGGATTACAATAAGTCAAAAACACATTTCTTTTAATTATAATTGGGCCTACTATGCTGTTAATTATCATATGTTTCAATTCAGAAGATAAGATGGACAGATTATTCTTCATTTCATTCTCTCTCTTTTTAAAATATCTAAATTATGACAGATAATAACTGATTGGAAACTAATACGCCAATAAATGCTTCCATTATCAGTTGACACTTTCCCAAGATTAATTGTAGGAATTCCAATCATGGTCAGGGGTTTCTAGTTTTTATTGACAGCTACAGGCATTTGTTTTGTTATCTTGCTTTGCCAGTTTTCACTGAAGAGGAAGGTTGAGGACTAAGGGGAGGACTCTAATTAAGTGGAACCTGATCCCTACTGCCAACAAATGCACATAAAAATGCTCTGGATGATCACTTGTTTTCTCCATGCTTTAACACTGACAACCAGTTCTTTGATGACACTTGAAAAGGGAATGTTTTATGAGTTGAAGGGTCAAAGATCTCACTGTGTGTCATGAAATAATTACAGAAGACCAAAATAAACATGGGCACCAATGTGTGACAAGTTTTGACAAACTTACTGGTTGATTCAACTAATATTACAATATTTTCAATCTCATTATTTGTACTTATTTTTTACTCATTGAATTGTGAAATTACATTATTTATAATCCTATTTACCTAGAAATCCTTTCAACTACTGATCTAAAAGTTTGGGGGGTCAGCTTATATTTGGGACAATATGGTATTTAGTACCCTCTCCATTTCCAATCAAGAAGTGGATTCATTTCCATATTGATCATAAGTAAGCCTACACATATTTTTATGAAATCCATGTACCATTTCAAACAAATATTGTTTCATTTTATATTCAATAAGGATCCAGTTAACCAGGCAATAATCCTTATCTGCTCAAGTCAGTTATATAGAAGAAAAGGAGGAAGAATAGAGAATACATTTTTTGTTTTAATTCGATTTTCTTCATTTTCAATGATCCAGCAAAATTGAGTGTGTGTGTGTATTTATCAATTCACACCAATACTAATGCTGATGCAAATGAATTGATTATTATAGAAAGGAATACATTTCATGTTACAATTAGGTCAGTCTATAGCATTGCCTTGATGCTATAATGCTGCAATGTGAATAAAATATACGGTATAGTACATGAAATCTAGAAAATTAATCAGGTTTAAATAACCAAAACATTTGGTATTCTACACTTTTGATCTGAAGCATGAGACCCAATACTAATTAATCTCGTCGATGCCAAGATATACCGGTAATAGTAAAAGACGGTGAGGAATGTGGACAGTGTTTTATACTGGAATTATGGTTCGGTCGACCGGTTCCTATTTTTTGAACTAAACTTTCCATCACGTACCTACCCATACCTTCCAAACTTGACAAATATTTATAATGTGCATAATTTCATACAAGAGAGTCGACCAGTAGAAGTAAATAGCTCGAGCTTACTCTATAATCAGTCAGGATATTGTCAGTAGCACTTAGATACTCCGTAGCACGTGTAATACTGTCCATGTCTGAGAAGATGCTGATGTAGTTCTCTTGACACAGGTTGATGAATTTGTAAGATTCACATACAAATTGGTTCACAATGTCATTAGGGTTTGTCTTTAGGAATCCTCTCTTGTCGCGATCCGTACTTCCTCCGCTTACAGCGATCGGTTCACCTACACAACACAACAATATAATAGTTCCACCTCAATTCAATTATATTGGTTATCTGGGAGTGACTGGGTGATAGCCCTGTCTGAACGATCCTAACCTTAGCCCTAATTGGGAAAAAATGACACTGCATCAAGTTATCGAAGGATAGAAACATGTAAAAATAGCAATTGCTATAGAAGCTATGAAATTTAAAAGTGCTTTTTCACATGTTTTTCTAATATTGCTTCATGTTTTAATTGGTTTGATGTTGTTCTATCATGTTTTTGAAAAGGCGACAAAACGCTACAAACGTCTGAATCCACTACGTTTCAATGTATTGGCGATATAGACGCTATATTCGGAATAGAAGCATTATAGATGCTATTTTTCTCAAAATGTTTCATTCCAGGTGTAAACGGGTCAAGTTAATTGGGGAATTTGGATAAAAGTACAGTTGCAGATACAGGCGGCAGATGAGGCGTAGGTTTAACCCGGTTGTAGAGACTATTTTTCTGAACACATGATCAATTGGGGTATTTCTCTTATATGCCTCGGCCTATTGTACGTTATCTAGTGGTTTTACCGGTACCGTACTGTTATTATGCTACAGAATGAAGTTGCGCTACAAAACACGATGTTTCAAAATAATAGATGCACCAAAGTGCTACTTTTCAAATTCTAAATGCTATGAAATGAAAAAATAGAAGTTATATTTACATGTCTCTATCGATGTATGAAACAATTTTGTTTTCAAATTACATGGAAGCAGAATAGCAGATAGATCACTGCAAGTTTGTACACATCACTCAAACCGTATGTTTACACACTCGGAGAACATTTTGTCTACATTCACATACTTACGTTTGGCATAAAGAACACGGCCAACGCTCGGTAATACTCCATCAAGGATATCTTTACCGTTCATCTTTGGAAGAGCTGAACGTAGTTTTTTATCCTCCTTTCTTTTTTTCCCTCTTTTTATACAACTGACAGCAGTAAGGGTCTTCCTTTTGTTGGGCGATAATGACCGATCTAAAAAAAGTAATGATATTTAGGCTACATAATAATCAATGCATAGGATTCATAGAAGATTATCATACAGAATATCAAAGAATTGATGGTTATATTGAAAAGATTCATACAATTCAATATTATTAACAAAGGATTGACTCTTCACTGGCTGAGTTTTGGAAAAACTTGAAATTACTAGGCAATGTACATTTGAACTTGTTTTCCCTTGAAGTTGACCATGTGAAGATAACTTTAGAAAATATTACGTCTTGATGTCCACCTCTCAATTCTTTCAAGGATAATCCTTTCGTTCCAAACACCAACTGCCAAGCAGAAAAACAATGGATCCGAGAAAGATGCATAAAGATTTCACTGTATTTGAATTTTTTTGTACAAAATATTCTTTCATATTTTTCTCCACTGGATTATTCTTATGGCATTTTTCTAATTTTCAAATTAGTTTTTCTGAGGAGATCTAGTGATACACCGATTGTGCACAAGGATTATACAGTACCGAGTCAGATAATGACATGCCAAATGTCATCATAATTTGGATTGACCTGTGGAGCACGAACAAAAACAGTTCAGAGTGATATTGTGTCTTCAATTACGTTTATCCAGTAAAACTAATATCTAAATATGAAAATAACAACTACGGCATCTGATCGATCACATGTTTATATGATTGATGCATATGAAAATGGTCAATATTCTGAGAATAAAATAAATAAAAATGGAAAATATGAATTTTATCTATACTGTTACAGATAATAAAATAGATAGGCACCAAGAAAGTTTTATCCTTCAGCTGTGGTTCCCATTTTTTTTTGTTCAGGACCTCTTTTAGAGAAAGGAAATGTATTTGGTGACTCAAAAGTACAATTAAAACCCCGTTCTCCTCCCCTACAGAAAACAATGTGCGTTGATTATAGTACCGCTAACAATTGTTGTTGGTGAAAATATTTCTGTTTTATACCTGTATAATGCAAGAGCTGCCTTCTCAAAATGAGCAAATGATTTTCAATAAATATTTTTCACTCAAATTGTACATGCTACACAGTCAAAAGATTGAGTAGGTATAGGATAGGAATTTTTCAAACTTTCCTACCAGATCTAATAGTCTAGGTATCAGTACCTCATATCTTCGTACTGTTTGTGTAGAGATTGTGGACAAGCAAATACAATTTCTCATTCGTTCTTACGAATGCTTGTTGGAACCTAGATTGACTCAGCCAAAAGCCAAGAAGATGATTATTAGGGAAGTTATGATGCAAGGAGTACTTTGAGCATACTGCGATCAAGTAGTAACCAATCCGTAGGTCAAAAGAAATGCTGACAATTAAAAATATGATGGATATTACTTCAATGCATATTGAAACACGTCTAAATATTGAATATCTCATAATTGAATACTCATGAGGGCCGACCAAGCGATGATTCCTTATAAAGTGGAACCTTTTTTATATGTTTTTCAGGGGACTAGACTAAAAAAATGTATTAAGAGGTAGCAGGCGCTCTACACGGGCTTGTTGTTCGTTTGATTCAGACTCTAGTTTAACATGCATCGTGTGTTAGGCGCCACCCATAGACTAGCCCGCCGAACTCAGATTCACATGAACGCCGTTAATTCCCTAGCTCACACTTCTGATATATTCCACATTCTATATTTTTTTTCGGTATTAAAAAATATGTAGGGGCCTATCTAGGTTTTCGTGAATTAGAAATTTTTCTATTTTCCATTTGAAGAATTTGAAAAATCACAAATTTTTGGTTCAAATTTCTGTATTTGCGGTAACCTTCATTTTTCAATTACTAACATAATGCAAAAACACTCATATTGATATCTCAAAAATTACGGCCGTGAGAGTTTGCGGCGTGAAATACGAGCGCACGCGGCCTCTTTAACATGAAAAAAACTTATTAATAAAACTATTCAACATGTGGAGCATATTGATTGGATCAAAAAAATAAAACTTATAAAATGTAATAAATGTACAAACAAGAAACTTATAACAGAGGTTCTACTGTATACATAATATTTGTTTACCTTGTGTCTGATAATGCCAGGTCAGAATAGCATAGCGTATATCGCCATTAGATTTGTTGCAGATCGCATTCCGTACATCCTCTGAAACATCACCACGGTTCTCTAGATTTGCTATTCGATTAACAGCTTTCATCATAGATGTGGCATTCACGGAAATAAACCTGTAAATTGAGGCAATTATCACAACACTTATCAAAACTTGAAACACGTTGCAAAAAAATATAAGTTACAGGCTGGTAACATATGGTAAAAACAATCTTGAGCGAGAATATTTTTCAATAATTTGGCTCAATTTAATGATAATTTTTCATGGCTAATGATTTTTGAGTCAAGATATGAAGATGAACCAAATTACTACACTTCACTCCCTCATGGTCAAGGGTAAACAAAGTCAAAAACAAAAGTAAAATATGCTGCAAAAATATCGGCACAGTTCACCGTTCTCTGTGTGTGGTATAAATATTACCATTAATGACCGAGAGCTTTCCTCTAACTTAGTTATATTAGTTTGATCTAAAAACATGGGCTTTCATCAAGTCAAATGAAGTGTCAGTATTGATGAATGTGGTGATTTGGATTGTTTTGTAGCAGAATTAACAATCTAACTTCACACTTTGGTCTCCATTGTGACATATATCCTTGAGAATAAAATTAGGGTTGCTAAAAAAGAGATAGGGGGAGGGGGGGGGGTAACAAATGCATGAGATGAGTATGAACTAAAGTAAGTTGATGATATGCATCAAAAGTAACATCGGCCCGACTTCAAAAAATCTCTACGGGTGCTTGAACAGCGGTCAAAATTGCCCTACCATAATGAAGATCTTCCGAGCTCGGAAATCAATTTTTTGGAAAATCATGTTTTTCATACAAATGTTGTTAGTTTGACAGAACTGTAACAGTTATGATCTCTGATTTTATTAACTTATATATAAATCTTTATTAGACTATGTCATGGTATACATGATTGCCTTTTGAAACATAATAATAATCAAATACAAAATTAATGAAGTAGAAAAAACACATAATAATAATAAATCACACATGAATGATTGATAAAAAAATGATTGTAGGAAATAATGAGAGAGTAATGAACAGTAGCCCGATATGAAAAAGTAATAATATGAACAGAGATATGAAAATAATATAAAAATAATTGAAAAAAAAAGAAGAATAATTATGCTAAGAATGTGATCGAGTACAAATGGTTTCTCAAAATGGCAATAGATCCTTTCAAGGCTAAAATACCTATCAAATTGATGAAATCACTTTTTTGATGTAGCTTGCAATGAGTCTAGATATAACTTACATTCAATGTTACTTGTTGTATCACGATCCAGCTACAAGCTCATTTTATTAAATACATACGTACATTTTGATTACAATAATCAACAATAGATTAAGAAAATGAATCATATTCTGAAAAACGTTGGCCTGTCTCTTGGGTGACCATCATGAATGATTCTATATCAACTGATTTTACCAGTACAGTAATGAATTCAACAAGGATATATTTACGTACCACAATAAAATAGAATTTAATTGCATCTGTAAATACTAGAATAGCATTCTTAAAATTACTAATTATATTCTGTGATACTGATTCGACTTCCCTGGTATCTGGAATAATAAATTAGGCTACGTAGATCTAGGTACGAGAAGACCCAAGCGCTATCAATATGGTAACGCTACGCTATACTGAAATTCATGTAAAATGACTTATGAAATGTATCATTTGCTAAAAGCTTCAAGTTGAAAAAGATACATACGTGACTTACGGTATAGTTAAACAAATTGTCACCTTGAGGGCTAATTAAACCCTCAAAGTGGCCATACCAACAAAACTGGAATGGTGGACACGTTCATTATATCTTACAGTGGCGGCTGGTGACTAACAATAGGGAGTACTGCAGTTGATGAAAAGATGATATACAAAGGTACAAAGCCACAGAACAATGAGTGTCTATAGGGAATATTTTTTGCCAAGATTTCATTTCTTAAATATTATTTTGTTCGAAATATTTCACCCTCATAGACGCAATTTTTTCATTTAACATCCATATTCAGATCTCAACATTATTTCTCTTCATATCTCGATCATAATCTGTTGACCTTGTCCTTGCGGATTTATTGAAGAAAGATATCTTGAATTTAATGCTGCCAAAACTTGAATATTTCGATGTATTTATTTGGAAAGTATAATTTAAAAATCGAGTTTTATGAAATTAAAAGATATATAATTCGATTGATCGACATGATTAGTGGGTCTATATAACTCAGCCATGATTTCTCAGCGTGACACTATACGTAATGCCATCCGCCAAAAGCTTAGTACGAAACTATCCCGACTATTAAGTAAGGACACCACTGATAATATGTCCATTTGTTGGAATTTACCATCTCACTTGGTTCAATTAATTTATTTCAGTTCTTTTTTTGGGGATACTGAAGAAATAATGGGAATTAATCCACTGGTATATTTTTATATTGAATCATCTAGTGGCGAACCAAAATCGCTTCAGAACGGAATATTGGTACTGTAAAGTTTGATGGCCGTTTCCTTGGCATCTTTTTTCAACATATTCTGGAATGAAAAAGTGAATAAAATCTATTTGATTTATTTTGTATTTTCACATTTTTTGTGCGTTTTTCATGAACTAGATAATAAATCAAGTTGTGCATTATTATCAATAAATCTTGAAAACAGCATGCTAAAATAATTGTTGAATAGAAAAATTATCAAATAGCTTGGATCAGAAAATATGTGTGAGATTAATTAATTTGTAATTCCTACAAGAGAAAAAAAAACGCCCAACTCATCTCGGGCCGTTTTCTAGAAAAAGTGTCTCCATGTCAATAAAAAATATATATGTTTTAACTTTCAATTTGAAAAAAAAAATATGCAACCATGTATTTTTTACATTTTTCTGAGGGTGATGTGAGGCCATGATGAAAAAATCAACTCAATCGGGTGTAAGATATATAGAACTTGGTAATTGCAGTGGTGAAACTTGTCAATCGGCTCAAAACACCCGGCCGCGCGAGCAAGAAGTGCGTGCACGGCGTCTCGCAGTGTTTGGAGAAGTTCATGCTGAATGCTATCCCTCATGCGGTACGCCTTACAGGCTACAGTCACGCGCTCCCCCCCCCGCTCCGCGTGCCATCTTTACCATCATCCTTCGGCCAGCTATCGGGAATCATACACTGCAAGTCGTGCAGTCCCAGAACCTGTATCAAAGGTTGCCTGCCGCTCGCTTGCAGGCGCTCAGCGGCGTGTAGATATTTTGATGCATTTGAAGCCGAGGGCGTTCAACAATGAATAATTACGTTAATTTTGATAATACTTTTATGGAGCTGTATTTTTCTTAACAATAATTGCTAGAAAAAATTATTCATTCAAGATGAATTTATTTGAAAAATAGCATGAATTTGGAAAATCGTAGGGAGTGCTGCCTTTCAGCAGTACTTACACACGAGCCGCCCCTGATATCTTATATATACAGTGAACCCTCATTAATTCAAATTTGGTTAATTCAAACTCAGTTAATCCAAAATTTGACATATTTCGAACTTGAAGTCAGTACCCAACTGAAGGTAGAGGCCTAAGCATTTCAATGTTAATTAATATGGTTAATCCAAACTAATATTTCGACCGTTTGGCTGCTTCAACACTGTTTTCGGATTGGATAATTCGAAATAGTTCGAGTGAGTTCCTTGAATCAATCATTATTTTCCCAATATCCATCCTTTCAACTTCACGCAGCGTATGAATAGACCGAACCGCCCAAGCACGTTGAGCTTTGTGTGCGTCAACCGACCGAGCAGGTCTGACCTTGCCGAACACGACACCAGACGACAACACTCAGAACGTTTGTTCGTCACACCATCGACTCGGGACGGCTGAGCGCCAATAGAAGCAGGTCTAACGAGTGGCGGAGCTAGCGGAGTAACCATGATGATTCAGCCCCTAGCAACGGTTTCTATGTATCAGCCGGTCGTATAGCCTCCTCTTGCGTGCAATACAATGAAGAGTGATGATTTTCGTGGAACAAGAGTTTTTTTGGCTAAACCAAATTTTCATAAATCGAAATCATTTTTTTGGGTTCCCTTCCATTTTGGATTAATAAAGGCTAACTGTATATCTATCATTCATATATATATAATTGATATATTTCATATACAGGGCATATGTAATATTATATATGTATGTTCAAACAGGTATATAGGCCTATAAATTTTATATTTATTTCAGCTAAATGAAAAATGTATATAATCATTGCATACTTTATGTGATGGATATTCAAATCACCAATCAACTTCTCAGGAAACAGATCTCGAGTTATCGAGTGACCAGAATTCACCTCGGTGGAAATGAATACGAGTGGAGACTTCCCTATTCGTCGATATCGCCTAAAAGTGAAATAAATCAAAATATCGGTAAGTTTATTAATACGGGTACGGTCGTTAGGACAAAACAGTGCAAAATTGTGCCCACCTCAACAGACAAGTCATCACACAACATTGATTCTCAAGCTAGTTGATTAGTGATTACGCAGATGTTTTGGACACAATACAAACGTCGAAACAAATGTCTGAACAAAATATGTGGGTTACCATCTTTGTTATGAATGACATTGAAAATTGTACTGTATTTCAAACTTGGGGTGGTAAGATCACCTTTGTGGTAGGCCTACCCCTTTCAAACGATCCTATTTTTCATCCTTTGCCTTAATTGGGGAACAATGATTTTGTATCAAGTTTCGATGTCATTAAAAAAAAAAAGGATTTCAAACTTTGAAAAATATTATTACGGTGTGTGAATGATAATTCAATTACTGTAATCTTATTTATTGAAAAATGAAGACCCGCTGGCGAGCGTATACTGGAATAAAGTCGACTCGGTTGTGTGACATGGATTTGGGTGTCCATCCTTACCCGAATCCTAACCACATTCCATTGGAAAGTACCCCGAAGCCCATGTCACATGACCGAGTTGACTTTATTCTGATATACGCTCTTCAGGGCCCCCACAATAGATTATACTAGAACATATACAAAGCTGGTGTACAATTCCAGTAGACGTATCATTTAAATACTGTAGCACCAACACTCTGATGATAATATTTCAGCTTATTAACCTCATCCACTTTAATGTACATTATAGCACACATCGGTTCTAATTTATTGTAGCTACGGATGCTGCGATACAATGCACATAATTTGAAATAAATAACAATTGAAATTTTAAACATTCAACTGGACTAAAAAGTCAAGTGAATTTGTATGTCAATTGTTAAGCTGGCTTTACATGAACATTTTTGATGCGATATCGCAACCGCATGCGGGAGCGATATCAGTCATTTTGAATTATTGATCAATCAGCGAAGACTGCGTGATGGTGCGTGGTTTTGTCGCACAAGTACAACTCTACTCAACTTTTGGCTCGCAACGCAATAAATCGCATGAGGAATCGCCGGATGTAGCTTGGGTTCAGGTAAAATCCGCTTGAGGTCGCCGTCGTACTGCTTCCCCCAGAACAGCTGTGTCGATTTTGGCGTGAATTGTTTTAAAATAATTCCATAATTGATCAATTTGCCCGCTTGCATACGAGTTTTTTCATGAGGTTTTTATATAGTTATTATTATGATTGAGAAGACACCAGCGATGTCAACAAAATTACAACAAACAGTCAACGAACTTGAGTCATTCCACAAAAAGCGCGGGACACTATAGACACGCCCATCTCTTTGACAAACTTGCTTGAATTGCTACTAGGCAGCAGCACTTTTGTTTAATCGTGTCGCCACCGTTTTTGATATTGCATCAAAAATGTTCATGTAAGGCCAGCTTTAAGCATGAATTTGAAAGTAATTATGGCCAAAAGAAATACATAAATATTGAAGATTTGTGCTGAACAATAAAAGAACTCCACCTTGGAATGAAAACGAAAATATCCAAATGAATATTAGCTAATGTTGATCAAATTTGATTGATTACTTTTTAAACATTTCTCAAGAACTTCACAAAAATATTTATTAGCATTTCAACAAATATTCCACAGTGAAAATTTTGCTTTTTTTTTCAAATTGCAAAATTTTGAAAACTTTTCAACAAAAAGATTTGAAAACATTTTGAAGTGAAACTTGGAAACAAATTTCTACAAGAGATTTGAAATGTTGAGCATATGTTATAAATGATTGAAACCTACCATATATTCATTATCACATGAATTCAGGTTTTGTCTATCAATCACAAAAATGTGCATCTTAGGCTTCTTCTCTGTCCTACTGAATGAATGAATATTGGAATATGAAGGTACATCAACAACAACGTGGTTAAATTGTGCCAATAATAAACAAGTCAAGTCTATAAATAAAATGTATAAGCATAGAGAGAAAAAAGAAAAGAGAAAAAAAAGGAAAATAAGAGAAATAATGAAAGACGTCTACAAGAAGTCTGGATTAATCTAAAGAAAACAGAATATAAAAGACCACCTATTACATCTCACCTATTTTGCCACCTATTGCAATATTTACCTTATGATATTATGAAGTAGGTCTGGATCTTTCAAGAATGCATTTGGATAATCTTCGATTAAAATCAACTTCTTCTCTGTTTCAGCACCCATAATTGAACAGTAACGTCCTGCTGTCATCAGGTATTCTTCAAACTTGGAAGCTTGGCTATAACTGAAACTTTTATTCTCTAATGGGACAATAAACAGAATATATACATTAAAATCAATTTACAGTGTTATTTACTTTCAATAAGACACCATGAACAAGTGCAGGCCTACGTGTTGATAATTTGAAATATATTTAGGAACCGTATTTTCAGTGGAGGTGCAAAATTAGATGAATTAAATTACAAAATATGGTAGCTACAGTAAAATTAATTAGGCCTATATGAATTATAACGTCCATCTTATCCAACAACAAACACCCAATTACATTGACATTCCCTGAAGTAACACTTCATCACCACCTGTCCTGAGTCCCCCACATTGAGACTAACTGGCCAAAATGAACTTCTCTTCTGTCTACTGTCTGCTCTACTGTTTGACTTCCTGACTCTACTCTGCTGTGACCAAGGCAATAGCCGAGACGTCAGAATCTCGTGTGTACTTTTAATTTCATCTCTCTGTTCTATCAATGATCTCTCCACTATGAGTAGGCCTATCTCTACTCATAAATCTTAGTAAGCTGCTGTTCTTTCTTTCCCTTTCACCCAATTCATATATTCAGCCTCAGGCTATTTTCCTATACACACCAAAATAAACTTTGCTATTCAAACTGTGGTTCGTCCAGTGAACACGTCAGTGGTGATAGCATTTATTTCATCAGTGTACAGTCATTGCTCCAGTACGAGGTAATGTTCTGGGGTTCAACTGTTCAGAATATCAGTGTTTAATAATCACCCGAGAGCGATTAATCCCATCTATTATGGATATCAGGACTGGAGATTAATGCAGACCTCGCTTTGAGCAGCTAAATATACTTCCTCTCTCTTGCCAATGTATAAAAGCCATTAGCGTCTTCACCAAAAACCATTCGGAACTTTTCAAGGGCAACAGCCACCATAACCACAACACCAGGAGATCGACAAATCTCGTACACGAGTACACGAGATTGACATCTACTACTAGAGAGATCGTCCAATCGGGGAGAATGCGTTTCATCACCTACACACTGACATCAAAAGTGCACTCCAAAAATATATAAATTTAAACTGTATTAAAAGCGCATGAGAGTTGATTTTGTGAAACTTCAGTTTTTGGTAATAACTTCTGAATGGTATCATATTAGATATTGGATGAATTCCATTACAGGGGTCACACAGATATTCTCAATACCTTAGACATGGTATGAGTAGAAACTATCCAACTTATATTGGTTGCATAATTTTCAGAGATACGAGCAAATGAACGTGTAAAATAAACCCAGATTAGATCACTTAATCTGTCTGCAATTAAAACGAGTGGGTGCTCGTAAACCAGGTATCTAATGTCATCCCTAATCGAAAATACTGTATGAAATACGTGGCAATAGTTGAATCTTCTAAATAATACACTTTATAATATCGTCTTATCCAAATGATGTAAATAGCATTCGACTATAAGCTAGGGTCCCTACATTCAATGGCGTTCAGTTTGAATCATTGATTTGAATTTTGGACAGTTTTAATTACATTAGAGGGCAAGGAAAGAGTATGAATTTGAACCGATAGAAGACAAGGTACAAATGACGATTTGTGACGTCAAGAAAGGCTTAGCTCGAGGTAGATTCATGCTCGTTGCAAGGAGTAACTGTCGACAGTGCTTCAGTCCGACAGGCAATCTCAATGGTCGGCCTGATAACTTGGCTGAGACTTGCCTTCTATTGAATTTAAATAAAATCTTGAAAATGAGACTTGCCTTCTATTGAATTTAAATAAAATCTTGAAAATAAATCTTCGTATAAAGTGATTTATCTACCAGACCAGTCTAGTTGGCATTTGTATCAGTCTATGTCAGTTTCCATTGACCCTGTACAACTAAAACACCCGGTAAAAGCTCGGACACCATTGATTTGTGTCTATTTGGGAACAAGAAAATACTTGCCAGCTTCCCATATTTCATCCACAGGGTTTATCCACTCCATGATGTTAATTTTTTTTGAAGCAGCTAGAACACTTAGGGTGGCGGTTTTGCCAGCTCCGGTAGGTCCAGTTAACAACAATATGTTATTACGCTGAAAAATACAATCAGAATTATCGATTGCTCCTAACATGACCGCAGCTAAAATGTCGTATCATGTATTTTTGCTGATACATTCATAAAATCCTACAGATGTTATCATAGTGCAATCGCTCTGTTGAGAATATTTACCATGCCCACAAATAATTGCAACTCAAGTTCACAAGATTCGGAATCCTGGTGTTGGTAATAGCATACACGCGAACATGGTTCAATTGTGACAAATTCAGAACATTCACAAGTCACAACATAGTATCGACTCCTACTAATAACCAGCTTGCCTCACTATCCCAAAAGAAGCATAGAAGCAAGAGTAAGAGCTGTCAAAAAAATACTTGAGGAAGAAAAAGATCCCAATCTTAGACTTTTAGGCCTCGATCAAATTACAGATCCACTCCAGTAGAAAATGGATTCCACCCAATTGAACTAATGTTCGGCAGGAAACTGAGGACAGCCGTTTCTAGTGTCGCAACAAGACAAGCCTAGCCAATCGGACTCTCCGAAAAAAAAAAGTCTTTTGAAGGGCAAACAATAGGAAAATGACGACCAACGTCATTGATTACGCGAAACTACCAGATTTACATATAGGAGACGAAGTCTGGATAACGCGCATCAAACAGGCAAGAAACAGCTGCTCCAATTGATGTGAAACTTCGCAATAATGTGCATCATTTGTGTGCTTGAATGTTGTGAAAATTTGCATTTGTTCGAAGAAAACATCTTTTCCAATTTATCCCCTCTGGATTATTCTAATGAACCATCGGAAATTTCTAAATGGTTTTTCTCAAAAGTAGGCCTAGTTCAACCAATTGCACCTCAAAACTATACAATAGGCCTACTGGTATTGATATCAAGTTAGATGATGACATATGTGCTTTTGTTAGACATGTAGAGTGCAAAATGAAAATGAATAAGAAACAAACACTTTCTTCTTTCAAGTACGGTGAAATTGAGTCTTCACTTCGCTCATCCGATCATCAAGTGTAACCTACTATTGAAATCTAACAGTTTATTACCGACGCAGTTTGATAAAAAAATAGCCTAATCTGACTAACCTAACCTCTTTCAAACTTCATCAGGAATAAACGATGAAAAAAACCTGTGTCAGATTTCAATTGTACTGTACCTCAGTACCGGTACGACATTTTCAGTAGAATAGTACAACGTCTATTGCTGGAGGGGAAGTACCCTCACCATATAGGTGTATAGTCTCAGCAACCAATCAGGAAGACTTCTTTGAAATCTGACACATCACACAGCTGCGAACTGACAGTTTTTCCCGACACAGTTGCTGTTCTCTCATGATAAAATGAACTATTGGTGTGGTATACTACCAATTATCCAGTTGGGGCTAACATAATGTTCTATGCCAATCTTCTTGAAATATCAGTTGGTTGATACCCTATATAAGCTAAGAGTTTACAGGGTCAATAGGCTTATGCCTAATAATCTGATGAAAATTATGTTCTTCTCACCTTGTGATTGGACCAAGCTTTGTCCAGCCATAATTCCACTTCATCTATTTTTTTTCTATGAACTGCAAGGTCCTGTTTAGCAAGTGGAAACTCCAATGATGGTGCACTTTTCGGTGGCTCTTTCAGCTTTGAAACGACACTGTCTCTTGCTAAATCCACAATATCACAATCACTGTCGGATGAAGTGACAATTTCAATGTGTTCTGCAGTGGGTTTTGTGAAGCTACCAGAGTTCTGAAAACAGTACAGAAAAGCTGACGGTAAACTTGTAAATTTGGTTACCATTTTCAATCTTACAATCAAACACTAGCATTAAAATGATAGGCACAACCATCGAGTTTGTCTTATACAAACTCAATGTCACAACTCACACAACAGAAAAAAACTAGCACGTTCAGCCACTAAACATTGAATACTAGGCCTACATCAGAATGCCAAGCCATAACTACTCTCGGGTACAAAACATACCATAGAAAGAAAAACATTCAAGAAGACTCAAGTCAAACTCAACCACACCCTAACCAATACCCAATAACGATAACTAAAATCGCAATATTACTAGGCTTTTAGAAAATTCATCAAAATCTGTATTCAGGCATAGGCCTAGGCCCTACTACCGGTTCTGTAAATTAGTACATTTTTAGTAAGTCGTGTCATTTCGTTTTATGGATGGTTAGGCGTAGTGGGGTGATGGTGGGTGTCTGGGTGATGATTTGGACAAACTTAGTAGTTGGTAGGCCCTATATGTTGAAATTTGAATGTACATTTATAGCAAGGCGTGCTTTGGTCGTGCCAATCAGTTGTAGGGCTGATGTTTAGGAATAGATAGGGTTTGGTTTAAAATGTAAAATGGCAGATCAATGTCCATAAGACACAAGCCTTAGACCAACCATTGATTCAAAAACAATGTACAAACTAACACTAAAAATCACTAAAAAGTGAAAATGCTCAAGAACGTAGAAAGAATGGCATAACATAACTTTAAAGACAGATTGACACGGATATTGATTTTGTAAGGTTCTACAAATTCAATGACACGGATGAGTACAAATTCACCCATTTGAATCAGCAAAATAACACTCCCTGTACATTCAACCTAGGATTATAGCCCAGCCTATCTACGATGGATACACAATTGAGAGCGACGTTGTTCTGAGTCTACGAAACTGCATAAGCCACCAAGATCGACTACTCAGGCCATCAGAGCTCTGTAGTTTGCAGGCGATCTGGGTGGAGTCGAAATCAAACAGTCGCTAGGCCTACAGAGCGTTTATACTTATTTGTAGAACATCTCTCACATAAATGAAAAAACAAGAAACATATGATGATCAAATGAAACAAGTAGATATCCAAATAACAATATGATTCGAACTTTACCTATCATGCATAGCCGAAAATATTTAGGCCCTGCAAACTATTGCTCAATTTGACATTCATCTTGATTTCGTATTAGGCCTATTCTATAATGTTGCTACAAGCCTCCACCGTCAAGGTTTCTTAGCATTGGAGATGGTCGTCGGCTTTTCTTCATTCGAATAACATGGGAGACGTTGAAGTTGTGTATCCATCGCAGATTGATTCCTAGTTCCTAGAATCCTAGATTCAACACAACCTTAGGCCTAATCATACAAAATATATAAATCAAATGACCTGAAAAAATATAACAACCCTAAAGCAGATCGCCAGGACTTAGACCTAGGCCCTACTATAGATTTACTAGGCCTATGCTATAAACCCAATGCTTAGGCAACTGATCCCTAGGTCTTCCTACTGCAATCTAGGCCTATGCCCAGGATTTGTTCATTGCTGACAAATGACAATGCCAAGATCTAGGTCTAGTCTAGGCACTAGGGCCAAACTCAATGCTAGGGCGAACTTGATGTATGACCTGGGCTATTGAGTTTGTTACACAATAAACTCGATGTGTAGGCCCAGGCCATAGTTAATAAGTTCAATGTGGGCCTAGACCCCAAGTTTACAACTGGGACTAAATACTCACATTAAACATGAGTGAATTGTTCTTTATTCGCTTCTTATGCATTTCTGTGAAAGTGCAATGTTCAATTTTCGTAATAAACTTTCAGATAATTCCCATAAACGCAACACATAGGCCTACATAACCTGAAATTAGTACTTCGACCGTCATTTGAACACAGCAGCCACAGCCTTCTTATTCAGATCGTTGATTCATAACACAACGAACTGAAGAACCTAGTTCATACATAGAGAGGTAAACACTTCTCCATGGTTCGTACAACGTTTTGCTAACTCATGAGGTCAGGACACGGAAAACCCTCCACATAATATCCTAAGTCCTAGGATAATTTAATTTAGATAATACCACAGATAATCGAGCTCATATTTGTGATAAATCTGATAATACATGAAAATTGTATGAGGGATGAGACAATTTCAATCCATTTCGATAAGAAGAAACGTTCCCGACCCATCATCCATTGGCAATTGGTCAAATGCATTTTTAAAACATTGAAAATGAAACAAAAAGTAGCATGCAGTGGGATTATTCTATGACTATCAATAGCGTAACGGGATAAGCAAAATGGCATTTTCCTTTCGCACCATGCGTATATCAAAGGGATGCCGCCTGACAAATTGTATTATAATTTGCTGGTATTATTGTATGTTGATCTATACAAGTAATAGATGTAAGCAATCTGTGAATCAGCTCTTCCCAACTGCTTTAAGAGTCCACGGGAGTCGATTTAGCGAAATATCAGTTTTTTGGTGATAACTTTTGAACGGTATGAGATATCAAAATTCTAATAAGCGAAAAACACAGATAATTATAATGACTTCGAGATGATATAAGATATAACTATTCAAGTCATGTCGCATAACTGTCAAGAGTATACAGCTAAAAAAACACATTTTTCAGCTGTCGACTCTTGACAGTTATGCGACATGACTTGAATAGTTATATCTTATATCATCTTGAAGCTATCATAATTATCTGTGATTCTCGCTTATTAGAATTTTGATATCTCATACCGTTCAAAAGTTATCACCAAAAAACTGATATTTCGCTAAATCGACTCCCGTGGACTCTTAAGCAATATTGGAATAAATTTCATTCGAATTGACCAATCTGAATTTTAAATACGTCTGTAAAAGCATTTAGACCTCTAGTCAAGAGCCCTACTGCCATATTTACCGTTTGATAACTAGCTAAATGACCTCGCTGTCGATGCGCCTTAAAATCTTAATATTCATTCATTCAGGATAACTGGATAATTACTCATCATCTACGAGAAAGATCAGAAACAATGCAAGTATACAACTATGTCCTATACATTGAAATACGAGCCTAATACGTACGATTTGATTTTAAATTGCGAATCTCAGAAATGTACACGGAAGCGCTGATTCCATCATGGTGAAAACGGTCTAATGTTAAAAGGAAAGACTTATGCAATGTTGCTTATTTATCCCGTTACGTTATTGATAGTCATATGATTATTAAAAGAGATTTTTCTTTAAAAAAGAGACGTATGAAGCCTTCTAGTGGCTTAATACTCAACGAAAAGTAGAGTTATAGTAAATACTCCAACAGTCCAACTCTAATTTATATGATAACAAATGGAAGCCTCAATACCTTACAGTTGAATTGGAATATAACATTCAGCAAGTTGATAATAAATAATTGTGATGTGAAAAGAACTAGTCTCGAAGAAGATGGCAGTAAACACTCGCGTGAAGGATATTCAAATTTCGAATAGAATATGTTTGTATTGTGGGCCTATTTGTAATGTACTGTGTATCTGTTACCGGTATTTGTAAATTAGTGTATATTTGTACTACGATCCATTCACTATGGGATGAATAGACCTACAATGGTGATGGCTGAACAAATTAAAATATGAAATCATAAAATCGTAAATATAAATGAATGAGTACTAAAAATGGTGATCGCTGAGCAAATTGAAATCATAAAATCATCAAGTCATGAATATGAATGAATGAGGATGATCCTACGGTACATCTTAAACTGTCGATGAAACCTAGCGGCGCTTTAAATGTTGAATAGTTTTTTAATTTATCGTATTGAAAAATATATAGGCCTATTATGTAACCTATCGAGTATATTGAAGTGGGTATTGGATATTATAAAGCTGCTCAATGACCCCACCCACAGCTAGGTTATAAGAGGGTTAAATGTTATATTTATGTATGAATACTATGTATGATTATAATATATATATATATATATATATATATATATATATATATATATATATATATATTTATATGTATATATATGAATATATATATATATATATATATATATATATATATATATATATATATATATATATATATATATTTATATGTATGTATTCATATATATACTTATAAATATATATATATATATATATATATATATATATATATATATATATATATATATATATATATATATATGTGATAATTAAACTTCTTGGATATGATCCAATATCGAGATATTTGAGATGTTATAGTCATGTCGAAAAAGATACGCCTCGACCGGGACTCGAACCCGGGACCTTCTATCTTTTTCGACATGACTATAACGTCCCATATATATATATATATATATATATATATATATATATATATATATATATATATATATATATATATATATATATATATATATACATATATATATATATATATATATATATATATATATATATATATATATTTATATATATATATATATATATATATATATATATATATATATATATATATATATATATATATATATATATATGTATATATATATGTGTTATTTCTCAAATTTTCGCAGACATAAAGTGATGTTGGAATTATTTTTGGGATTATACAAAAAAGTAATTCCAACGATACATAGGCCTATATATATATATATATATATATATATATATATATATATATATATATATATATATATATATATATATATATGTGTTATTTCTCAAATTTTCGCAGACATAAAGTGATGTTGGAATTATTTTTGGGATTATACAAAAAAGTAATTCCAACGATACATAGGCCTATATATATATATATATATATATATATATATATATATATATATATATATATATATATATATATATATATATATATATATATATATATTGAGAATAATCATTCATATCATATAATAATTAAACAGTCGAGTAAAAAAGAATAATGAATTAAATACCACATTGGAAAAGTGAATGATTTTTGGTCTCGAAAAATTTTCTAATCGCAAAAATGCTGAGCGAGATTAAGTTTATATACGCACCAAGTTATCCGATATATTCCCCGACTCGAATTATCTGGCTCTCCGATAATCCTAAGATAGCCATAGGATAATCCTCCGAGGATCAAATCTTCCTAGGCTAATCCTGAATCCTGATCCATACAAACCCAATTCATAGAACTGTATGATTGTACTTGAATCTAAGTAGGTTCATCATATGAACTCATAGATGCAACAAGTTCTTACAAATAGTTGTGTTAACAAAAAATGCCAAGTTCGTGACGGTCATTAGGAAGTGATAAGGAATTATCTTCAATCCAGTTCATGGACCATGGCCATTTTCTGTGAGCATTAGTCAAATATCACAACCAGTTGAAGATCATTCTACGTTTAACCATTGCTTGAAACCAATAACAAAAAAATATTTAATATCATTGAGGTACGTTGAGGATTATTATTATCATAATAATTACCAATAATCCAGCTAGTACTATATAGTGAATCAAATTGACACCTAATATAAATATACCAGCAAGCTAAACTATTAACTGTGAGTCATACAGTAACAGTATCAAACAAATGATAAAATTGTTACAATGAGGTTCATCGATCCATGTCTTTCAAATCTTTTTGAATTCTTTATTTCACTTGGATTTCAATATTCACCTGCAGTGTATCGCAGAGTATTTGAGATAAACCCAGGCTTGTAATTTATGAGAAAAACATTATGAGTTAAAATTCAAAAATCGAGCCCCTTTTTCAACTGTATTTATGCACAATAATTCATGTTGGACTAGAAGATGTCAACATAGAATTAATAAAATCAGTCAGATCGGAGAATGATACGGTGAAACACGCCCAATTTTTGTAATAATATGATTAGGCCCTATATTATTAAAAGGTAATCACTCTTGGATAGCTATTTTCCGATTTCAATGAAAAAATGTGTTATTTTGTTTTGAAAACTTCTGTTTTTAATACAGCTATGGTGTTATCATTTTTTCAATTGCTATTGCCAGTGAAGGTGTGAGAATGCAACCTGATGACAGGTATGACTGATAGTAGAGAAGCAACATGCATATTTTTTAACTCTCGTAGGATTTTCGTGGAAAAGTATAGCAATAAATGGGATTCTAAATTTATTTAGATATACCAAACGAGCATTTTATCCCCTTCCTGGCACTTTATCACAATGCTACAGAGATCGTTTGTGGCGTTGATATAATCTTTGACACTTATTTGACCTGAAACGTTCAGAGAGCTCTCCAGAAAATTGTGAGACGAGCTTTAGCGAGGATTCAATTTGACATACTGAAAAAATTGGTGTTCGTTTTCATGTTGTTTTTTTTATGTTTTTTTGTCGGTTCTCCACAGGTCAAACGGCTACAGCTATCAATTTCAAACTTTTTTCATCATGGTTCCTTATCTAACTTAGATCTGTATAGTTTTGTGGCATTATCGGATATCAACTTTTTTTTATGAATTTTAGAAATTTCAAAAATACCTATTAGAATAACACGGCGGAAAAAAAAAATTAATGAATTTTTATTTTCAAAAAGATTGAAATTCTGTGTGAAGTTGAATAACATCTTGATACACATTTCTGGAAATTATCAGCTTGATCGGGTCAGCCATTTTGAAGAAAAAACATGAAAATGTGCTAAATTGGTATACCACTCGAAGCAGTTTTTACCCATTTATAACTAAAATGTTACCCAATTGGCGAATTCAGGCAAAAGTTTGGAAATGAAGTCGACATACTATTACTTTCCGCTCGTCTAACAACGCGTATATAGCGTTTTCCTAGTATGAAACAATTCTTGTAGATGGTAAATGTACGCACATTTCAGTATTCTGAAATTATTCTCTGTTTTGATTCAATCAACGCTGAGAGCGTCAGTACGGCGCATGCGCCTATTCAACAATACGTATTCAACATACATCGATATCATTCGACAGGTTTACTCGACAGAAAGAATTCCATTAGTGACATTCTACTTCTTCTATATAGTATTCTTTAAACGTAATTCAGTTGTATTACCCTTTAAGATAAATCCTATGAAGGGTGTATGGAAAACATATGTGTAAAGTTAGGTCTACATATTTACAAATATTCACAATAAAATATAGACAAGAAGTGTTTCACAAAATCATTACCTAATGAAATAATACCGTAGTTTGAAGAAAATATAAAACAATTGCTACTTAGCAAAAATAATATTTTAAATTCTGAAATCAGATTTTGTCATTTAAATATTCTTCTACCGAATAATATGCTTTATTTTCAAGAAGAGTTTTGAGTTTATGTTTGAAAACTTCAATTTTATTCATACATTTTATATTTTCGGGAAATTTATTATATAATTTTGAATTAATGTACTTTGAATTAATTTGTGTTAATTTTGACCTTTGTTTTATTATGTGTGAATTTTCTTTTTGTCGCGTGACATGAGTATGTATATTTTCATTCAGGGTTTGAGTGTTGAATAATTTTTTAACGCTCGAAATGGACTGAAGTATATACACACTGTAGAATGTTAGAATTTTGTGTTTGATAAAATGAGACTTACAATTAGGTTTGACAAAACTGCTTTCTTCACACTTAGGACTAAGAATACTCCGTAATGCTCTTTTTTTGAAGAATACAAATTGTATTTGCATCAGTGGAATATCTAGTGCTTTATATAGTATTCTTTAAACGTAATTCAGTTAGCGTTGAGAGCGTCTCGGTGGGACATTTGTTATGCTATCTTATAAATGGATGGCAATACAGGAGTGTATAGTTGTCAACAAAAGAAGTATAGGATATAAAACTTATTGTTTTATACAAAACACACAAAACACACACACATACACAAACAATATAACAACATACAAAATGTATTTCGACGCTCTCGACGCAAACTGAATCTGGTAAGAAGTATTGTAAGAGCACTCAAATGTATGCCCATGAATCATTTCATTTCATTTCATTTATTAGCTTTTTGTTCATACCATTATATACGAGTTATAATTAAAACCATTAACATAACAAGCAGGTCTTAAAAGTTGTCTGGATTAAAATAACAATAAGAATAATAAGTGACTATTAACAATATATAAAATGAAATGTTAAAATCATTGAAATAATAAGATTGATAGACAAGGATAGGATCGTGACAAGTTTAAGTTGAATTGACAATAATACATGTAGGTGAAGCTTTTAAATATAATATTTCAATAAAATTCCAATAATTGACTACAGACAGCTACAACTACTCTCTGTCGTTCGATAAATATTCTCTCACATTATAAAAGCTATGGTGAATCAGAAACTTCTTGACATTAAGCTTAAAAGACGTTCTATTGCTATAGCGAAACTTTTCAATTTTTCTGGGAGTTTGTTAAAAAGTACCGTGCCTGCATCTACTGGGTCATATTCAGTAATTTTACGTTTCAACTTAGCTGGGTGTAAGTTGTTCAACTTACAATTATTTACAATAATTTTCTTTTACTAATTTCTGTTAAGTAGAAGGTGTTCTCAAGATATCGCTGGATATGTGCCTATACGCTGTCGGTAAGCTCTTGACGTTGACTGAATCAAGATAAAGAGTAACATGAGAGCACTTGAATGTTCACAAATTTATCATCCCCAACAATTGATCCTTACTAGGAAAACGCCATATATGCGTTGTTAGACGAGCGGATTGTAATAGTATGTCGACTTCATTGCCAAACTTTTGCCTACATTCGCCAATTGGGTGACATTCAAGTTATAAATGGGTAAAAACTGCTTCGAGTGGTACCAATTTAGCACATTTTATGTTTTTTCTTCAGAATGGCTGACCCGATCAAGCTGAGAATTTCCAGAAATGTGTATCAGAATGTAATTCAACTTCACACAAACTTTCATTTTTTTCATGAATAAATCTTTTTTTTACGTCGTGTTATTCTAATGGGTATTTTCGACATTTCGAAAATTCATAAAAAAAAAGTTATCCCCCGATAATGCCACAAAACTATACAGATCTAAGCTAGATGAGGAACCATGATGAAAAAAAGTTTGAACTTGATAGCTGTAGCCGTTTGACCTGTGGAGAACCGACAAAAAAATATAAAAAAAATAAAAAAAATAAAAACGAACACCAATTTTTTCAGTATGTCCAATTGAATCCTCGCTAAAGCTCGTCTAACAATTTTCTGTGACGGTACCCGTTCGAACTTTATACGTCAAATCAGTGTAACTACCCACCAAACACTATATTAAACGATGCAGAGGTGGCGGAGCTCTAATATTATTGAGGGTCAAGATTGATGAATTTGTAAAGTCATAGGAAATGGTGCGGGATGTGGGGCAGGGGCCATATTGACGTGAATTCTAGGAGATTTAGGGAATGAGTGGTTGGGGCACAATCGATTAATAATTACAGAGAGTCAAGGTGTTTAATTTATATGAAATTATGAACAGCTGCAAAAATAATCAACTACTCATTATTACTCTGGACACATTTACAACAATGGAAAATATGTTGTGGTAATAATAATTGATTCAATGTCATCATATATATATATATATATATATATATATATATATATATATATATATATATATATATATATATATATATATATATATATATATATATATATATATATATATTTACATATATATATGTATATATATATATATATATATATATATATATATATATATATATATATGAATATTCATATATATATATATATATATATATATATATATATATATATATATATATATATATATATATATATATATATAAATATATATATATGTTATATATATATATATATATATATATATATATATATATATATATATATATATATATATATATATAACATATATATGTTATATATATATATATATATATATATATATATATATATATATATATATATATATATATTATATAGACCTACTCATTAGACGTCATTAATTCAATTGAGAGTACGAAACCACACTGGATGATTGAAAAATGATATCAATTTGAATCATCAATTGTATTTAGAGGTCAGGTCAGTGGTTATAGTTAGGTCCATCACATGATTATTGGGAGGTCAGCCGAGCCCTCTGACCCCCCCGGCTCCGCCGCCGCTGATACGATGACAACAGAAAGACAATGAAGTGATGAAAGGTTATGTGAAAGAAGTTTAACAAAATGCAATGTCCACAGCGGGACAAGAACCCGCGTCCGTCTGTCTGCGATTTCAGAGCTGTGCCACAACTGTTAGGGTCAAACGGACGGCGACTATCTTAACTTTTTGTCACCCATCCACCTTGGTCACCCCAAAGACTTGTTAACTCTTTTTTCAATATTTCAGATGGCAGTGTACCAATTATCACTCATCTTATTGATTGTCTCATTTCTAATGGTGGGTGGAAATGATGAAACAGTGGAGCCCAGCAGTTTATTGCAAACATACTTCTGTCAAGAAAACTGTCCGACTAAAGATTGCACAACGTGTACGAAAGATTCGAAAAACCCATGCTGTATTCGGTGTTGCATTACAAATCTACCAATTTTGTCTGACTTTTGCGATAATAAATGTAATCGACTTAATTGTATTGCATGTAAGTCTATCAATTCGCGACATGAATGCTGTGTCAAATGCTGCCCTTCATATACTGTGATAGAGTATGAAACTCAAAATATAAATTGTACTACAGAATGTCCTAATATTGATTGCCCGCGATGTTACGGTTCAAATCATAAATGTTGTAAGAATTGTTGCTCGAACTATCCTATTACTGATAGCAACTTTGGATCAAGAAAATCGTGCTCAAATAATTTTTAGTGAAAATACATGTGTATGCATACATTCTATTATTCCAGTTGTAATTACATAATTATAATTATATGTAATATGTGAAAATACTATGTGTAGTCAATGATCATCAATTATAAAGATTTAACACTTTATTGGTTGGACATAAAATAGTCAAAAAACCTACTTCATTATTATTATTTATGTTATCATTATTACTATTATTAATATCATTATTACTATTATTAATATCATTATTCATTTGAGAATAGCTTTGAAGCTAGTTTTTTGTACATCAACAATATGTGGAACAATATATCGTTGATTAACATTTCAGTTGTAATCATCAAAAAAATTGAAATACAAAAAGTTATACCAGTGTTGTAGGACTTGTGCACGGGTACTTAAATTTACATGTGCCAGCAAATCATTTATATCATAGTCCATTGAAAGCAGCGTAGAGGAGAAATGCATACAAATGCATTCCGGGAAGTAATACAATATATTGCTCAGTGGTTCCCAAAATCCCAACCCAATCCGCGACCCAAAATTGATTCGCAGGCAAAATATATGAGGTCGTGAATTATTCCGAAACCTATTATTGAGCCTACAATTGATATTAGTTATTTATGCATCAATAATTGAATATTGGGAGAAATAAAAGAGATGAATTTGAGAGAAAGAATAAGAAAATGTATTTAATAATGATAATAATAATGATAATGAATGAATTTTATCCTCAAACAAACATAACAGGTAACATACATACATGTACAGTACATTAGGAGATATAATGATAAGTATAAATGAAATTTGAAATGGAATTATACTGTTTGCATGAAAAAAAAGAAGTCCGCGTAGGAACGTGTCAACGTAGTGCTCTTGTGTGCGGACAAACATTTTTAAATAAATTATGGTGATTTTCCAAGATGATGAAGAAAATGAAAACTTGAGTTGAAACATTGATATTTTATGTACCGGCATCTGTCTATCTATCCATCCATATATATATATATATATATATATATATATATATATATATATATATATATATATATATATATATATATATATATATATATATATATATATGTTGGATATGTCTTTAGGGTTGTTAGTCCGCATATTGTGACTTGTAATAATAAGGTACTCACTATTACAAACTCGACGTTTCGGTAGAATCGCATCTACCTTCATCAGGACGTACCTTATTATTACAAGTCACAATATGCGGACTAACAACCCTAAAGACATATCCAACATCAATTACATCCGCCAAAACCTACGTGAAAACATATATATATATATATATATATATACATATATATATATATATATATATATATATATATATATATATATATATATATATATATATATATATATATATATATATATATATATATATATGTATATATATATATTTATGAAAAGTATTCAAGCATTCAACTTAGACACTTATTGTACATCATTATTGACAAGCTGGCACTCTAAAGTGAACAAAAAATAAATTTAATAATTATAAAATACACATGAAATACACATTAATTGCTTCTACAATCAAAAGGCAGATACTAACACTTTATATGAAGAACAAAATAGAATAATAAGTAATAACATCGTTTTATATCATCCGGAAGAGATGAATATTCAATAGTTTCTCGATTCAGAAAAAACAAATGGAAGAATTGATAATATAGTTGATCTCGACAAAATTCACGACCTTGGTCCAGAAACCACATTTTTATATAATATTCAAATGAATTCATATTTGATAAGGGAATTGACTTCATTTTTTTTTTTTTTAGTTTATTGTGAATTCTTGGTCCAATGAAGTCTTAATGTTGGTGACCTCTCTTTTTCTTCATATTCTTTGCAAATTGTGAGAGTTATGAAAAGTTCATCTATATTATCTACTAGAAGAATAGATGAATATTGTTGTTTTACGGCGCGTCAACGACTAGGTTATTGCGCCGGATCCATTAAAAGTTGTATTTCAATTAATTAGTACTACTTCATGGAATCTATATGCGTTGATATGTATTGAAGTTGAAGTTGTTTTCAGGTATGTTTGTCTCACATCGATCACTTTGGTACTCACTTATGATAAATAATTCTTTAGGGACTCGATACATTCGTTCAAAAGCCGACATGAAAATACTTGGGTAACGTTTATTTCTCCATACTAAACAACTTTACTGATGACTATACGATCTATTTGGCGTCGGTGAATGATATATGAGATGATGGGATGGTGAGATGAAAGGTTATTTTATTAGGTGTTTTGGATAGTGGGGAGGAGTCGGTCGTGGCCTGTTGTTAAGGAACCATCCCAGTATTGACCTGAACGACAGAGGGAAACCACGAAAAAACCCAGTCAGGATGGTCGACTACGACGGGAATCGAACCCCGGTCTCCTAAATGGTTGTCCTCCAGTATTATGTTCCAACATTCATCGGGGATTCAACGCGTTTAGTTAAAATACAGAGACAAATCAATTATTCTTTTTTGCTATTAACATCGGAACTTGTTACAAAATCATTGTTCCTCAATTACGGCTGTGGATGGAAAGAAAAATGAAATAAAAGTACCGGCACAGTAGCTGAGTGGTTGGCGCACTTGCTTCGTGTGACCCGGGAGGTGAAGGGATATATCGGACCCGGTTCGATCCCCGCCACCGTCCATCTTTACAGGGGTTTTTCGTGGTTTCTCTCTGTAGTCTAGGCTAATGCCGGGATGGTTCCCACAATATAGGCCACGACCGCTTCCTTCCCACTATCCAATTCCCATTACCCATAAAAACCTTCATCTCATCATCCCATCATCTCATTAATCATTCATCCGACGCCAATAGATCTCCGTCATCATTACAGTGCGTCGTTAAAACCCAATATATATATATATATATAAAAAAAAATAAAAAATCAAAGTATTTATAATAAAATTTTGATGAAACCAAAATATAACATGATGTTGATTTAATGATGAGACTGCTGGGGTTTCTGAAGTCTTGTCACTAGCTTTTCCAGAGTACTCGAGGAGGATATGATCAATTCAATGAGCAATTTGATGAATTTAATAATAATATTCAATGCATCGGATACTCTGAATAAGAGATCGAGCGAAAATATTCCGAAAGCACCAGGCTCATCATTATATTCGAATCATGTATTATTCCGATTTGCCTCTGTGTTTCAATTGAGAACGCGTTTGATCCCTGAAAAATAATTTCATTCATATATATATATAAAAAAATACAAAAAAAAGAGGACTAGAATGATTTTTAAAAAATGGAGAAGATGGTAATGTAAATCAATTTATAGAGATTTCTGTGTTTTAACTTTACCGGGACTATATATTCATGAAACTATCTTGAACATACGACACAACCTGAATATTTGGAATCTCAACTCTGATATACACCAGCACAACACACGTCAAAAGGAAAATATACATAACATGGCCCAAAGACCTATTCTGTTGGAACAGAACTGTACTTTTAAAGGAATAAGTTATTATAATAGTTCACCAAAGAGTATTACCACAATTAAAAATAAGGGCATGTTTAAAAAATCACTTAAAAACTTTTCAATAGAAAAAGTAACATATTGTGAGAACGATTTTATTGACACCTGTAATTACCCATAAGTATTTTTTTAATTTTTACTTGACTTAATTTTTTAAATTGTCTCATACATTTTTTGTAACTGTTCCAATTTTAATATGTATATTATATGTTTGTATTTGTTTTTGTATCTCTATGTATTATTTTTATTTCTATATGTATATTTATTTATGTATTATTGTACTGTGTACCTGACGTGCCAAATATTTCAATATGAAACTGTTTACACCTGTAAAAAGAATATTCTAAATCTGCTGGCAGAAGATGTTATGAATAAATGAATAAATGAATGAATATATATATATATATATATATATATATATATATATATATATATATATATATATATATATATATATATATATATATATTATATCTTCGGGTCCATTCCTGCCCCCTCTTGAATATGTGTTAATTATTCCTCAATGAACATAAATAGCCAAATACAATAATAATACTGATTTGACCTAATTGTTGACTAAACAAAGTCAACAATATTAGTAAAATCCATGAGTGAAATATGACCAATGTTACTTCACACCTTCGACATAACGGTACTGGGAAGCATGCCCACGGTTTGACAATCAGATGAAAGTTGCCATTTACAGTTATGTACTTGTGTGGAAATAACTTGTTATATATTGCACATTATGGCGAAACAATAAATCATTCTCAAACTGCATGTGTGAATACAAATCGGAACACATTTCGATTATTCGCGTATATTTTGGTTATATTTTTGTAATTTTTTATTTTTTTTATTTCTGTTATTTTTTTTTTGGTTATATTGCAAATCGAATCGGAACAATATGGGTGTAGTGGGTATATTCTATAGCTGTCAAAAGAAATCCGCTGAGATTATTTGCTGGTATACCATATCTGTTAGTAGGCGTATATGTATAGGCCTACTACCGGTATTATAATCCAGTGAGCTGCTTGATCGTGTGTTTCAATTAGACAATCTTAGAAATATTTGTAGTGTCATGCTGTATTTATTGTATTGACCGAGGGGTTAATAACTAATGAAATCTGGCGTACACTTGTCATGTGATATTCTTGAAATCCCTTGAAATTTCCTTGAAATTCCTTGAAATTTGAAATCAGGTGTACACCAAATTTACTAATTGTTCACTCCTCGGTATTGACATATAAAATCAACAGAATACAAATAAAAACATACACTTCTTTCTCATCGAAATAATTTTTGTTGAAGCTTTAAATTTAGCTCTTGATTTTGAAAATGTTCATCCCAAAGCCATTATCTCAATCTACTTCGATCTCAAGGCAACCTATGGAATAAATTCCGTTAAATATGCGTGGGCTCACATTCTCTATTATTTCAATCATTACACAAAATATAGAACTTTCAAATATGCTTATGCTCTTAACTGTCGCATATCAGTAAAGTAGGAGTCATTTCGGGCATTGTTTTAATTACTGAAGGAATCTTTGTTTCAAGAGTTCAAGGGAGTAAATTTAGCGAAATATCAGTTTCTTGGTGATAACTTTTGAACGAAATGAGATATCAAAATTCTAATACGCGAGAAACACAGATAATTATAATAGCTTCAAGGTGATATAAGTTATAACTATGTAAGTCATGTTGCATAACTGTCAAGCGTTGACAGCTAAAAAATGTGTTTTTTTATCTGTCGACGCTTCACAGTTATGCAACGTGACTTGAATAATCATTTTTTTTTTCATATATAACATCGAAACTTGATACAAAATCATTGTTCCCCAATTAAGGCTGTGGATGAAAGATAGGATCGTTTGCACGGGGCACCACAAGAGCGATCTTACCACCCCATTTTAAATGTTTATAACCAATGAACTTCAACACCAGGACTGTGCTGTTGGTGACCATAACTTTCCGCCGCAGATAACAGTCTTTCATTTTCCGAAAGTCCGGAACACATTATAAGTAAAAACCGTTTCTGTGATATATATCCGGACATTATCAGCATTGGTATTAGGAATTTGGTATTTGAATAATCATAACTCATATCACCTTGAAGGAGACAGGCTGATCCTGTGATTTCTGAAGATATCATCGAACCTTTCATCAAACCATGAATAAAAATGTCCTTTAGTCGTCATCATCATCATCCAATTCGACGACGTCGGATACGTTTCCCCTGATAACAGAAGCAGCTAGCACTAGCCGAAGATATCCCACCTGCTTCTCAGCAATCAAGTATCATAAAGCATAGTATGGCTATGGATAATGGGCTGGCCAATGACTCTTCTAGAGCATACTCACCACGGAATCGCGATCTATACTCGTAGACCGCAACCTTTGGCACCCTCGTCTCTGTTCGCTAGCAAGGAACAAGCATTCGTTATTCAGGCTGTGAATGTTGTCACCATTGTGCAGTACATTCGTTCTGTTGCAGACGTTGTTGGTGCCGAAAATACACTATTAAGCTCACGAATGTCTCTCGGCTGCGTTGACTTCCACCTCTCGACGGTGAAAGAAGTTTATGATTGTATTGTCAATCATGGTGGAATTGTCATAGGAGACCACTTTCTTGCGTGCCCTCTTGTAACAGAGGCCGAAAGACTGGTCCTGTTCAACGTCTGCCCGATTACCCCTCACAATGTGATAGAGACGACTCTGGCTACTGTCCTTAAACTTGTTTCACTAATGAACTCCATCAATCTTGGTATCAACTCAAGGATACCGAACTGAGCCAGATTTATGGTTCCCGATGACAAATAATAGTTGCACAAGACGAGGGGCGTGTTCTCCTCGTCTCTATCATGATGGAGTACGAGGGGGAACGATACTGGACCTTTCTTTCGATTTCCTGCAGTTCCACGTGTAGGTATTCTGACACATTGCCCAAACTGCCCCAGAAACTAAGCTGATAGTCATCTCAAGCGCAAGTCAATGCCACTGTTTTCCAACAATTGTCAGTGGCGTTGACAAGTGCAAGAACCCGTCATCATCGTCTATTAGTTTGAGCGCCTCTGATGTCATCACTGAAAAAATGCCTAGCTCAACTCCTGGTGTTTCAATTGTCGGGTCAACCGTGGGAGTTACCTCGATGTACATGGAGGTTGTCGTGTCTAAACAAGAGGAGGCTGGTAGAGCAGATGCACTTGTTCCAGTTCAATCTGTCCAACAGTTCTCGTCGACTCACCTTCCGAAGAGACGAAAGACTCACTTTGCCCCTTCAACTGCAGAACTGTTCTCTCTCACTCTCCTTGACTTGGCGACAGAAATATTAGAGAGCAAAACAGGGTTGATGGTGCATGGAATTCACGAGTGCATTTTTCTAGTTTCTAGTTTTCTAGTTATATTTTCTAGTTTCTCGTATGAGAAGGCTGGTTAATAACCTTAGCAAAGCTCACGACTTCGGTGAGGCAATTGGGACGCTGATAATGTCTCACTTACTCGATCTCTTTAGGAAGAGCTTGAGTGGTGAGTTACTTCTCCAAGTCTCATTCCGGAAGCTCTCACGGGGAAGCTCTCTCTACTTCGCTTGAACGCCAAGAGCGTAGTCCTTCTGCAGGAAACCTACACTACTCAGTCCCTGTTACCCTTCCACAAATTACAGTACAGCTTTTATGGCAATCCACTTGTACTAGTGTGCACTAAAATGATGATTGGTGTTGGGAATCTGTCGTCTTGAAGTATTCGTTCGCATGCGATACTTATCCCAGGCTATCTTCAGGAGGTGTGTATCGATATGCCTCATCCTCATCCATATCGTTGTCTATGGATAGTTGTTTATGTATAGGTGCCACATCAAGTTGATGTGGCACTAGACGTTCTCAACGCTCTAGGACCTCTAGGTTCTCGTCCGCAAGATATTCGCGCAATCAAGGGTGGTGATGCACAGTTTCTGATCGATGGATTGCAACTGCCCTGGCTGTGTGATCTGATGACTGCACTGAACGGTTCCCGCGGTTGGCAAATATCCTCAGAAGAGTGGTCCAAGTTAACGATGGCCTGATTTTTATCCGGATTTCGGTTGATACAGGTTTCACGTTTGAAAGCAATGCTCCCCATCTCTCTGGCTCGCGTCTTGACAAGTCGCACATCTCAACATGTGTTGCGAGCAAATGAGTCTTACCATTCTTCGGCCATTTAGCATTGGTCACAACGATGACGACAGGAGCGACCAAGAGTCTTGTCTTCCCCCTATTGGGCGTTTGGATACCGCATTGTTGGAAGATCCAGACTTCGCCTCGTGCATGCGTAATCTGTTCTGCTCACCAACTTCGAGAAAACGCAAAATCAGTCTGATTTATTATACTACTGGTGGAAATGGAATACACTCAAATTGGAGATCAAAACGGCATCAAAAGGTTTTACCCAATATCGCAGACAATATTGAGACGAGGTTGTTTGTATGATTGTCTTTTTTTTATCGTATTGGCCTGAATATAGGCCTATTTCTAATATTTATATGTATCTTTTACAAGGAGAATTATGCAGGGCCTCTTATTTGCTCATCCATCAAGAACATGGAATAAAGTGGTATCTACCATGATTCTACTTTGGGTTTGATTTTAATTAGTATAAATTATTTTAAGTATAAATTATTCATGAAATCTTACCTTGCTGATTGATTGATTTGTCTTTGGCAATGTAAATGTAGTCATTAATTCTTACATGGTAATTTTTTTACAGTTTCATAAGAGTACCCATTTTCACTTTGAAAACGAGAATAAAAATGAAATGCGAGAAATATCCGAAGATATATCTGCTTACAATTATTTTGGCAGATATTTCCCCTTAAATATACTATAGGTCAGAACAGTCGACTCGGGATGTAACACATATCTGTATAGTCCACCATTCTTGATAATTTTATTTATTCTGGTAAAAATTTGATAATTTTGATACACTGAATCAATCAGTCTCTTCCAGAAATTAGTTGACTCAATATGTTACGTTATATATTATAAATTCATAAGCTGTGCACTCATGTTCTTAGTTTTGGTGGACGTTTTTTTTCGTATTCAATCTGATTTATGATTATACTATTATTTCTTCTTATTTTGAATTGCGTAGGTAGTTCAGAACTATCCTATTTACCATTATGCAGTATAATGAATTATTAGTAATGAAGGAGTTTTCAGCCCAAATGCCGATACGTAGACCCTATATTCTTCGTTACATTCTTTTAGAAACAATGCGCATGGATGCGTGGAAATATTAGGATTTAGGATGCTCAACCTATACTACAAACCTGGTTGAAAATGATGCAAAAATTTTAAATTCAATATCACAATTCCAAAAAATATATGACATCCATAAGTTATAACATAACTTGGTATGTAGTATGTAATTGTAAACATAATCATATATTACATATGCCTACATAATCAATTATTACTCATGTATACGGTATATATTTTTCAAGTGAGGCATCCAGTAGGGCCTAATATAAAAAAAGATCATTCGAAATTTAAATAAGTCGGCATGATCATTTTCCTAACTTAATTTTATTCAATTTCTGGCACAATATTACTACATATTTACCCACGTCATGTATAACTAACAACAAACAATTATATGGTTTAATTTTTTTTGTTTGAATGTTCTGCAAGAAAATAATACATAGTAGACAAATATGTTTTCAAAAGGAAGTGAAACACATGTTGTGTCTTATTAGTTTTGTGAACATTGTTACGCAACGTTTAGTTTTGTTTCGTTCTCAGCAGTTGGTAGTAAGGTTATTGTCAGACGGTTTTTGAGGTCGCTGTGAGATCAAGTTAAAGTCGCTGCTGTGCTCAGTCGTACGAAAGTCTCCGCAGTGCAAAGCCGTGGTATAATAGTTTATACAATAATAACAAGTAGACAAGATTGAATACAATATTATTAAAGTGATTAACGAAGGAAATAGTTATTGTTTTGATAAGATATATGTTATCAATTGACGATTCTGATTTTTGAAAATGTGTGCTATGGTATTCAGTGGCAGAAACATTGAAACAATGAGGGAAACGGTAAGTTGAAAAAAATGATATTACTCGTTGTGAAAACATGTTGTTTTCAAATTTAGGTTACATGAGATGGATTTTTTCTATCGCTACTTCTACCTTCGGATAATAATCATTCGAACGCATTCTGTCATATGTTCTACTTCTTAGTGTAAAACTAAAATACATGATTTTTAATTCATTGTAATTATTTAATTTTTAATTTTACTCTTACCATGGCTGTCGGAATTTAACAATAATGCAAGGTTTACAGAAGAGTAATATCTATTCGTGAGGTTTTTCGAATGTGTTCACACAATTAAATGTAATTTTATGTCGACTCTTTTTGAAAAAAAAATACTAGAATAGTTTTTAGATCAATTTCAAAATATCTATTGCAAGAGAGAGATAGTTATGACGTACAAACAAAATGGTAAACTATTTTCCCCAAAATACAGTCAATACAATTTTAATTTTTCATCAGTATTAGAAGTAATTTTAAGTGCAGGTGCTCGGAAGTTGTTGGATTTCATTATTGTGAGTAATACATTCTAAGCTATAGTCCACATTGCTTACGTGAAAAGAAAGGAGGTCATTTGATTTGACGTACACTACAAGAACTAGCTGTAGCTATAGGCAGCTATTACAAGCGACTCGCCATCGAACCGGTTCTTAGAAACCCAAGTCCTACCTCTTTAAGTGATACCTTTATTGAATACAAAATCATTTTTTCAATTTTATTTCATACACGTTAAATACAGTACCGTACTTGAAAAAGTGTATGTTACTTTTAATCAAATTGTTGTGAGTCATAATAGGGAAAATTGAAAGTACTTTATACAGCCGAATGTATAGACCAAATTTGTAGAGCTGTCAGGGAAACATCAAAGTTATAGCATTTTTTCATTCAAGCTAAGTATAAAATGGAAGAAATATACCATGAGTATCTTCCTTAGGAAAGCTAGCAATAGCGAAGCCAGTGAAGTAGGCTTACGTCACAATTTTTAATAACATGACCAAAGTAGACTAGTAAAGATCCCAAATTTGTAAATATATCAACAAAGACGATGAATATTTAGTGGATTGCTAATTGATGGTCAACCAGAAATAAGGAGAATTAATTCGAAAATATTCATTTAAATTTCGACTTTTAATCGAATATTTGATAGATTTCTACACAAATAGTGATAGAGAAAGCTCTTATTCGAGTAATTAATTTTTTAGATTTTTCCAAAATGATTTCAGAATGAAAATATATGATACAGAAGTGAATAATAATATTATTTTCCTCATATATACCATATTGGTAGGAAAAAAATGGGAAATTCATACCCAAAACAAATTTGTGAAATGATACAATTCGAAGCTATTCAAGTTGAAAAATAATTTGTAACAGTTTTATTGAATACAACTGACAAGAAACCCTGTTCAACATTGAGCATGTTATCGAGAAACAAGAATATCCACCAATAAAACTAATGTGATGCAACAAATATTTGAGAAGTTACGTCATTCTGCATGTTGTATTTTTTTTCAAAAAAATTCAACACATTCAAAATTCTGCTATCAATTGAAAATGTAGCTACAAAAAAGTGAATTTTTGGTTTCAAACCTACAACGTGCAAGGACTATAAACGAAATGTTGATTGGTTGTGGTATTATCATTAGTAATGGAGTTTAAAAAAATACAAATACACAAATTCAATATATTTAAAAAAAAAGAATGGGTTGGGATTTTCACTGGTCGCCTCCCTTGATACTATATGTATTATCCTACCCTGTTGAAGTGTGAAGTACTTTTCTCCCAATTTCCGAAAAAAAAAAAATTCTCGGTAGAGTGAAATTCAGTGATTGAATATATAATTTGGTTTTACTCCAAAAAAACTAGCCTACATGAGATGGAGTATATTTTGCTCTTGTGTACACTTTCGGCCTAAACATTAACGTGTTATCAATCCGTAATCCCCCCTAGACATTGTGGAACACAAACAATGGAAAAAAGACAAATAGGTAAAAATGTGAGCTTCAGGTGAAATAAAATAATAAATACTTCAGACTGCTCACAACAATTTGCATAAAATGTCACTGATATTTTAAAGAGATTCACATTTATTTCAGTTCCAACCACTCTTTCACTTCTTTGGAATGTAGAATCCCAAATTATCTAAATCATCAATTATCAAACTACATCACCAGTATGAATGGATTTGAAAAATTTGCAATATGGCTGATCATCATAAGAGTTTTGAATAGATGATGACAAAATTAACATAACACATTGTGGTGTGTGTTCATCTATAATATTAATGAGAAATCCTTTGATCATGATGTTCAGTTATACCGTCAACGATTGTAGGCCTACACAACCAGTATCATCAAATTGTCAGGAAGCATTTTCAACATACTTTTTGAAAACCACTGTTAATAATAATTAATGTATTATTTGAAATATGTTCAGGCCTACATTGTTAAATGTGAATTCAGTAGGATTGTGTGTGATACTGATGTTTATGGGGAAGCCATGTTCAGGTTCTTTACATACGTTAAATTCAATAGCAGTCGAATGTACGCGGGAACAGTACCCAGCTCTTATTGGTCAACGTACGGTCAACCACAGCCAAGCAACCAATGGCAAACTTGATTGTCTCGAAAAATATTACCAACAATGAGGACTGATGATCCAATTCCAATCTACTCATTATTTTCACACATATAGCTACTCGTTCTGTGTGTCCGTGTTTGTGAGTGTGTCTGTGCGGAACGCAGCCCATGCATATTGTCATTGGACTCCAACAAATTATTGTGGAAGGTTTGCCATCGCCAAAGGTAACACAGCAACAGCAAGGGACGTAGTTTTAGACGTTATGATTACGTTTTTTGTTTTCGCTGAGTAGTGTGTGAACCAGTTGAAATCACAAACTGGCTATTTGTTCAAATGATAGATAGCACATAATTGTGTTCATTATCGCGTATTTGTTTTACCATCATATATCGGTGATTACTTTTTTCTATCCACTGTCGTTGAATGTCATGTTTTACATTTGGGGTCCCTCTGGTTATATATATTTTCTGTGTGTGTTTTCAATCATCCACTTGAGCCAATATTTCAGTGAATTTTCACTCGGGTCTACGTGAACAAAATTTGTTGAAAAGACAAAGAAAATACGAAAACCCGCCGAAAAAATATATGTACATATATATAAATATATATATATATATAAATATATATATATATATATATATATGAATATATATATATATATATATATATATATATATATATATATATATATATATATATATATATATATATATGAATATATATAAATATTATTATATATAAACATATATTTATGTGTATATATATATATATATATATATATATATATATATATATATATATATATATATATATATATATATAAATATATATATTCATATATATATATATATATATATATATATATATATATATATATATATTTATATATCTATCTATGAATGAATATATATATATATATATATATATATATATATATATATATATATAAATATATATATATATATATATGTATATCTATAGATAGATATATAAATATATATATATATATATATATATATATATATATATATATTTATTTATATATGTATAAATATGTGTTTATATATATATATATATATATATATATATATATATATATATATATATATATATATATAAATATATTTAGATATATAGACATATATATATATATATATATATATATATATATATATATATATATATATATATATATATATATATACATATATATATATATATATATATATATATATATATATATATATATATATATTCATATATATATATATATAAACATATATTTATGTGTATATATATATATATATA
>OZ023327.1:3593135-3613135 GCA_964007535.1 Brachyptera risi | reverse complement strand
CCCCGTGTCATGCAATATTTCCATATAACTGTTGAGCCTCCGATAAATGATCAGTGAAAATTGAAGTCTGAAAAACGTCTTGTAGCTGGTCAAATGAATATTCAAGTTTCAGCCTTCAGGCTTTGACTAGCCTCATTGCAGTGTCTATACATCAATGTTATGAAAAAATAAGACAACAAAAACGACTAGCATGACGTCATGAAAATACAGTCAATGCGTGCGCGCGCATTCTTGTATATAAAGGCGGTATTGTCACTTGACATCTACGTGTCGTTAGCTTATTTGAAAAACGCGATTGACCATCTCCACTATACAACTTAGCTATAGTGATCAGATGTGTCGATCTGTCCACTTGGACAAGAAACATTGGAGAATTTGTACACGTTTATTTTGTCGTTATTTCCGAGAAAATACTGTTATTTCATCGACAACTTGAAACTTTCTATAGCACTTAATCAGGTGGTAATAATTGCTGTAAGAATTCTGATGTGGACAAAAACACATTTTTACATTTATTTGAATGTAGTTATACTTTTTATAGTTTCAGGAATTACTTTTTGGAATATAATTGAAGAATAAGAAGATGATAAGATATTTGTATCTCACAGCGCAAGATGGTGCTGATTGAACGATGCTCAACACAAGTTACAAAAACTCGCGTAGAGCAAAGTTAATGACACTTTTGAAATTCAACTTCTTCATTTATACTTTATAATAGGCCTAATTGAAGTTCTTAGTTTTCTTCGATTGTGACGAATAATGAATTGATGTGAAATGATATGGTTGAAGCGGAAATATGTGACGGTTGGATCTATAAATTACAATCACTAGCGAACAAATGAAATCTATTCATCTTGGTTATTTTAAATCCATTCATCGTTATGGTATTACATTTTTGAGGGGCCTATATGACAGTATTATTGCTTTTAAAATTCTAAAAATGACAATTAGAATAATATACAAGAAGCGGAGATTATTTTCTTGCAGAAAATTGTCTAATGATTTTAAAATAATGACATTGCCTAATATATATATTCATATATATGTATATATATATATATATATATATATATATATATATATATATATATATATATATATATATATATATGAATAAATATATAAATATATATATATATATATATATAAATAAATATATATATATATGTATATATATATATATATACATATATGATATATAAATTTATATATATATATATATTCATATATATATATATATATATATATATATATATAAATATATATATATATATATATAAAATATATATGAAATATAATAAATTAAAATAATATAATTTAATAAATATTATAATTAATATTTAATTATAATTTATAATATATTATATTTAAAAAGTTTTGGTTTTGGATTCAGTAAGCGATTAGGCTCTATATTTTTTTCACACATTTTTTTGGGGTATTGGCTTGATTAGAATGGGCCCATGTTTCAAGGCAGTGCAGATGAAGATGTAATATATTTCGCTGATAGTGAGTATATGTAGGTCTCTAAATAATCGAATATACAATATTCTACCAAATCTAGTGGCCAGTTGAACATTTCTCTACCTAATTGCGAAAAAAATACGCATGTTGTTGTAGGTATTGTAAGTTTCGTCCTTTATGAATTATAATCGTTTTTATTTTATATTCATTTTCACTCAATTTGACTATAAAGATCACATTATACATGTGCATGATAGGGCTGACACAGCCAATTATTGGTCAAATGTGCAGTATTATATCAATTTTTCCGAAAGTTTTCAAGAAAATCAACCTTATAACTTCGGCCAATCGCGAAAATATCAAATGAAACTTTTCACAATAACATGGAAAAAGCCATACAAGAGAAATAATATTCCTCATGTAGCATTTTTACAAAAGTATACAAATTTAACAACATTTGATGATGAAACGATGACATTGTGTAAGTGAGAGTGAAAGTGGCTGGGGTGATTAAAATGATAATTCTTCAATAAATATACGGTATACTTGGAATGTTGGATGAGATTGTTTATTCCCCTTGTGTGTATACGGATCGCAGAGCATGGTGGCGGACGGAAAACGTGTCTCCAAGCAGGGTTGTGTTTACAGTGAAAGTATTCATAAGCAGTGGAATTAGTGGAGAAAGTTTGTGGATGTGCGTCAGAGCTCCGCCATTGCTATTCTAAGAATAAACATTAAGACATAAAAGCTTTATCAAATAATCGTGGTGGCGGAGGTAGTCTATATTTATAGAGCAAGAATTTTGAAGTGTGGTTTGATACGTTTGAATAAATTCGTTTCAAAGTGAAATCATCGTAATTATGTCATTTGATTTGATTTTTTGATTCATGGTGTGAGAGGAATTCGATGGTGACAAAACATGGTGGAAGTTTCTCTGAAATACTCTCCATTGAAATACCCATCATATAATAATTTCATCGGATTTCGGACTCCCTTGTATTTCAGAGTACAAACCACCAATTAGCATAGCCATTTTATTCGAAAAAATGATAATATATATTGGCATTTTTTCAATAATTTAATATAGATAGATAGAGAGTCTTTTATTCATCATCAAAACATCGTACATAGGTTATAAATACATAATACAATGGGAAGAAATGATAAGAATGGCTGAATATGTACTGAACATTTTGCCATACTCGTTGGTCTTGACTACTTGATCGATCGGCTATGTGCTGAGATAAGGGCCGGTATTATAAAGAATAGTTATGCGTCCAAATAGCGCTGTTTAGCCACATAACGAGGTCTGAATAGCTTATTGGCAGTATTATGAGCGTCAGGTTAGACTATTCGTACACATAAACTGGCCGAATAGCTATTCGGTGCTGAGACCACCTAATAAATCCTTATTTGGTCAAATAGCTTATGTGGTAGGTTAGCTTTATAATACCAGCCCTAAATAAATCAACATATACTTGGTAATTATTATTATATTGCTATTATCGAGTCATACTTTATTCCGTGCTCTCGATTGAATTTTATATTTATATATTCAAAACAGTGCTTGTAAAAGATTCAATTAGCTCACAACATTGTATGATGCCGTTGTGTTTTTCCTCTAAAAAAATGAATAAATAAATACTTATTCAAGTATTTTCGATATATTTAATTGCCCATAGCTAATTAGACCAACTTTCATATCACATTTTCCAAAGGAAAATTACAGTTGAATAACAATTGTCAGCTATGGTGAATGGCGGTCTACTATATTTATTCTAAAATTAGATTTCATACCTTTTTTTCCATTACAATAGACTGAAATCGATAAGAGGACCTGCAGCTTATATTTATTGAGTTATCAGTCTTATGATCCCATCCCTCTCAATTGATGTCCCCTTCACTCTCTTCATTTCACAAACTCATATTTTGAAAAATAATAAACATATGCCCTGGATCTATCTACCACAATGAAATATTCCGGGTCATACTGACTAGCCAAATTGAAACTAAAATCAAAGCCAGTATATTACCAATTCTATAATATCCAATATACCTGTAATTTTCATCTCAAGACACGAGTGTACGTATACGTATTTGCATTGCATTATAGAAATGACCTCCAACTACTTCTGGTAGGCGTCGAATACGGAATCTGAATTGACAAGTGACGGGAATTTCTGAAGGTGAAATATAACAACGAATAATAATACAATGCCAACATAATAACATAATAACATAATCTAATGAGTAACAATGTAGCTTGGTCCAGTTCTATTCTTCGAACATTTCATGCATAATTATTCTTATAGACTCGTTTTCATTTTACACACATACAAATACAATTAATTCATTTTAACAGCAGGTAAACTATGAGGCATTGAAGCGAATCATGAACTCAAATCCTATACGAGCATATAATAGGCCTACCGACATTGTCACATCACACCAACAAATATCTACATTTGGCTCATTCAAGAAATAATATTTATATTTTTTTTTCTTATTCAGAAGTTTGAGAAAAGTGTGAATGTCAAATATTGTAGTAATAAAAAAGTCAGATCGATCAAGATTGATTTTTTTTTTGTCATCATGTTATTGTTACGAATAACTCAATGATTTTCAACAATTAAGAGTATTATTCTGGTTTGGTTTGTATATTCATTAATCCATGGTTGTATTTTTTTTTTTAATCTTCGTATCTTGACTTTGAATAAGCGGTTCTCAAAATCTTTATTATACGTTGTGTAGAATCGTTGGCAATGTTCAGTAAACATTGGAAGTTGAACCAATTTACCAAACTGTTTTGCGCTGCTGTGGATTTGCGAACAAAAAAATGAGACAAAGCATTAAACTCCAATTATTTTGGTGTACACGTTGAAATAATAGTGTTGTTCATTCAACTGGAAAATCAAGCAATTATTTCACTTCGTGAGAATAGAAAATACAACGTCAAGCCCTATATTCTAAATATATTCAACCAAGAATATATTCAGAATATATGGTTTAGCCCTACTTTGGGTCAAAGTAAATCATTAAATTCTTATTTGTCAAATATCTGATATCCTCGCCACTCATTTGTAATTTCGAAAACAAATCTTTTGAACCGTCTCTTCGACTTGGACAGAAAAAAATATCAATACACTGTCAAATTATATATACGCTCCAAGTATGTAGTTTAAATTTACAAAATGGTGGTGCATACTGCAGTGAATTTGAACGTCTATAAAAAACTGCGTAGGAATGGGCTTTAATCAGTGCATTAATATACAATTTGGGATATGAGGGTGGTCCACAACATAGCAGACACAGTGTGATGTTACAGACCGTCTTAAAAACCTGATTACACTCTAGGGGGATACACATTCCTTACAAACAACTATACTTGACACGTGAGGCGTAAGTTTATTGCGAGTTGCGACTAAAATTATCATCGTGTGTTTTTAGTTTCGATGATTCAAGATTAAACTATAACAATGAAAAATATATTCAAAGTACGGTAGGCCTACGCTGAAACAATATAATGTGTTGGAACGAAACTGAGAAATAATTATTGTGTGGACACTTTGTTTTGGATATAGAAATAGAATAAAAGTCAATGTGATCGGTGAACCGTGTACAAAATATGAGGTATTTCGAACTTGCCATAAAAAGTCGGATAAAATATAAGAGTGAATTGTTTTTTTTAATCAACAGATAAAACCCACCATGTAATAAATAATAATAATCCTAATTCTTCAAGTGGCTCGGAACTTTCAGCATGATATTCATATAGCTGAATGAAGAGATAAAACACGCGTGTTCTCTTATATGCGACTTATATAAATGGCATGGTAACTTATTTTTAAAATTAAAATTAAATGCCAAGAACTATCCGTTTAATGAGAACGTGTCAGCCTTTTGCCTCATTTATTTATTACATTCATTCAAGCAATTGGAATAACCATTACATAATTGAAATGTAAAGACTGAAGACTTGTCGATGCATACTGGGTGGACCTATGTCTATGGAGACCTACGTCTATGGAGGACATGGAACTGTAATTCGAAATGATTAGGAACGTGTTACGGTATGAATAGTAATTATCTTCACTATTGAAATAATGGGAGGGAGAATCTGTATATTCGTATAGTGCGTGCGTTCCTGTGTTCGTGCGTGCGTACCTGCAGTGTTCGTGCGTACGTGCGTACGTCCGCTATATGAAATGCCTGGTAGGGTGGTGGCTTCGGGTGCTGTGAACGGGCGGTGGTGTCGAATAGGGGGTAATGAGAAGGTGGGGAAACCGTCGAGCGGGACCGCGGCTCAGCCGCGCGAGGGTTCCGGCTCGAGTTATCCCATTTGAGCATTGAATCCCGTAGAAGGCAAGACAGAAAAGGACTAACACTTATATAAATGTTGCGACCCATATTATTAATTTCGCTAGAACCACACAATGCCGCTTAAATATATATTGAACGCTCGAATACTCAAAGATTGGTAACTTATTTCTACGATAATTGACTCACTATTACACACCTCACCTTGGCCCCATCATCAATATATACTCAAAGTCACTAACGCGTTCACAAATACACCATTCAGTTCACAATCATGACGCGTCGTATACGACGGGCGCAATCTGCGAGTAGTCTCATAAAATGACCATTGATTGATTTCGATTGTTGACTTACAAACTACATTTGTATATCATCTTTTCACATAATTAATTAAACGTGTAAAATATTATTGCTGTAGGCAAAAAGGTTTGAATCCATTTTCAAGGTTATTTGAAAATATATTATTTATTATATCACTTTTATCATGAGATGAATAATATATTTCAGACACCCATTTCATTAGTTGCTGAAAAAAGAATTGCATAAACACTAGAAAAATATATTATATTTGAGGCTGGTTTCAATCGGGAAAACAGTGCAATTCTAAATCTCCTTTTCAAATTGGGCTGAAAGGGCAGTCATTTTTCCGCCTAGTGCAAGTTGAATTGAAATGCCCACAGCTATCTTATTGCATTCATACTGGGCTCCATTAACGATGCACTGCGATACTAACAAAGATTTAATGGCATCGAGTGGATGATTAATAAGATGTTACGATGACGACATGAAGGTTTCTCAGGTAATGGAAAGGAAGCGGTCATAGCCTATTGTGGGAACAATCCCGGCACTTGCGTAGGCTACAGAGGGAAGCCACGAAAACATCTATCATTCAACGGGAAGGGCCGGGAGGGGAGAATAAAGATTGCCAAATGGTAGGAATAATTTTTTCGAAGTATAAAATCATATTTTTTAAATCACTGTACTGATGACCAATTGTGTATCGATTTTTGAGTTTGGCTTATCAACATCAAAGAATTGACAGAGCTAGCTTAGTACTCATATGGTCTATCGATGTTGATAATAATAATAATACTACAGTTTCCCACAACAATTCAAGTCACGATTTCCGGTTTGAAATTATTCAATTGTGACAGACTGAACATATTTTTGAAAATTTTATATAGAGATTAAGAACTTATTTCCGTCCATCATAAAAAAAAAATCCAAAAGCCAGTAGGCATACGCTTTCATTATATATGTGCGACTCATTTTTAATCCGTTGAAATTGTAACAAAAATCATCGCATTTTTAGAAATTAGTCTTAAAAGAAACCATCTATTTTCTCGTTGAGGTGAACATCTCATACTATACTACTACAACACCTATCATGTAGATGGTGCGGTTATGTATATAAAAAAAAAAAAAAAAATGTTCCAGCTATGGAAAAACCAGTCGACTCGTAGGCCTTGACTGCGATGACGTGATTTTCTGATAGCATCTCTCCGTACATACACCTTTATACACCTTCCTAAGACCAAGTCTATGGCCGTAGAATGGCTTCAAATAAGTCGACAAATCCATGCGATAGAATGAAAATCGTCGAAAGTCGTTTGGTAAGCTGTGCTTTCAATTACCCATAAGTTACAGGTGTCGTCAATACTCAATGCATTAGAGGTTCTTCTTCATTTTTTAAGTATGATATTAAAATTATGAATTTTTATTTATATATAGGGTTTAATTAACGACGTAACTGTACTGATGACTACGATCTATTGGTGTCGAAAACTTATGAACGAAGAGTGAGCGAAATAATTGAGATTATACCTTTTTACTTTGTTAAAAAAAAGGCACAACGGATTTCTTCATACTTGGGAATCACAAATACAAATCGATTAAAATTGTTTCGAATGAACATTGGATATAATATACTGATTATACAGTGTGAACCAAACAAATATGATTGCTGATTTGAGATTATATATACCCAATGGACAAGTCCAGTTGCCTTGCACCATTGGTGTCAATATCGAATTGTGAAACAGGTTTATTTGTCGACTTTTTGGCAATTCACTTATCAATTTATTGAAACTAATTTCTGTTATACATGCAACATGCAACGTGAAATGTTATCTTGTTTATCATTATATTCATATTATTATATTATTGAAGATTGTGTTTATATTTACTATATATATTTTATATATATTTTATATTTTACTGGGCACCAGGCAAAAGAGTATACAAGACATTCAACACGAAGTATTTATCCAACAGTGATTGCAATAATTAACACTTTCAGTTCCTTAAATGATGATCATACATGGGATAACTCTCCTCTAAATGTCGCTTATATATGTGCGGTAACTTTAGGTTATGATTCGCACTTCGCGTCTTGTTATTGCATCATAAAGCCCTGTTGGTTTCAATTCATCAATCACCTAATATAAGTTTACGCAAATGCCAGTGTGAATCTTATGATCTTCAATCACGATCTTCGAGTATTTCGAAAACAATTTACTTTCAGTTCAACCTTTTTTTTGGATTGACAGTTTACAACCAGGGGTTGGCAAACGGGTCAATAAGTACATTGAAATAAGCCTCGTGCCAATAAATATCAAGAAAAAAAAATGTAATCCATAAAAACTGGATGTGAAAAATTAGTATGATATAAAATACTTGTGTACAAATCAAGTGAAGATAAAACCAAGATTTTTATTGGTTTCCAAGATTTGGCGGTTACAAAGTGACAATTAGCAAGTCATACGTATAGGTTCAAGTTATGGGAAAGTATAATTATGGCGAGTTTTCGAAATTCAAGTTGGTATACTAAAGAATAGATGCTGTTGACTGTTGAGGTAAATTCAACTTGAATGTTGTCATCCGCTCGCGTTATCAGGGCGTTGCTAAGTGATACACCCTGCACATAGGATTCGTCGTGTAAATAGTAAAATCGTCAATTAGCTGGTCATACGCCAATGTTATTGCCTTTGTTTGCACATTCAGAAAGCATACAAATTTGCAACATCGTAGAGGCCATGGGACTAGAAGTGAGTTGGAGCAAAAATGTGCCAAATCGTTTGGTCATCGTACAGTAATTTAAATTATTGATACGAAAATATATATGGTGGTAATATGTTGACGGATTATGAAGATAACTCTTATTATGAAATGCTGAAAAAAATTGTGATGTCGATTCAGTGGGCGGTAAAAATAATGCGAAAATCACAAAAACATTTGAAAAACATTCAAAATGATCGTGTATTCACCTTTTACTCGTATAGGTTACGTAAAGAGAGGGAAGAGAGAGAGAGAGAGAGAGAGAGAGAGAGAGAGAGAGAGAGAAAGAGAGAGAGAGAGAGAGAGAGAGAGAGAGACAGAGACAGAGAGAGAGAGAGAGAGAGAGAGAGAGAGGAGAGGGAGAGGGAGAGGGAGAGGGAGAGGGAGAGGGAGAGGGAGAGGGAGAGGGAGAGGGAGAGGGAGAGGGAGAGGGAGAGGTAGAGGGAGAGGGAGAGGGAGAGGGAGAGGGAGAGGGAGAGGGAGAGGAGAGAGAGAGAGAGAGAGAGAGAGAGAGAGAGACAGAGAGACAGAGAGACAGAGAGACAGAGAGACAGAGAGACAGAGAGACAGAGAGACAGAGAGACAGAGAGACAGAGAGACAGAGAGACAGAGAGCATTCCCTCTCATCTTTCGGCCAAAGGGGAGGAAGGTGTGGAGGTAAGGAGGGGGGGGGGGGAAGAAATAAGTATTGTCTATAGAGACTAGACTATTTGGTTCCATTGGTTCTTGTTGACACCCAGTGTGTAAAAAGTAAAATTCTGTTTCCCAGGCATTTTGTTCTAGAACCACATAGGCCTAACCGTGGCTGTGAAATCTCCATGATTGTTATTAGTGTTTAACGGCGCGTCAACATCTGAAGTCATTTTGCGCCGATAAATGTGTGAAATCTTCAAAGTGATATCACAATGAATTAAAATCTAGTCGAAACATTTCATTCTTTTCGAAAAGTAGTGGAAAATGACAATAGGATAGCAGCATTAATTCATATGGATATTTTATTTTAGTGAAGATTACTTATCAGACGAGCTTTAGCGAGGATTCAATTTGACATACTGAAAAAAAGTGGTGTTCGTTTTTATGTTTTTTTTTCATGTTTTTTTGTCGGTTCTCCACAGGTCAAACGGCTACAGCTATCAAGTTCAAACTTTTTTTGTTTTGGTTCCTCATCTAACTTAGATCTGTATAGTTTTGTGGCATTATCGGGTGGTAACTTTTATTTTTATGAATTTTAGAAATTTCAAAAATACTCATTAGAATAACACGGCGTGAAAAAAATAAAAATATTTTCATTTTCAAAAAACATGAAATTTTGTGTGAAGTTGAATTACATCTTGATACACATTTCTGGAGATTCTCAGCTTGATCAGGTCAGCCATTTTGAAGAAAAAACATGAAATTTGCCAAATTGGTACCACTCGAAGCAGTTTTTACCCAACTTAAATGTCACCCAATTGGCGAATTTAGGCAAAAGTTTGGCAAAGAAGTCGACATACTATTACTTTCCGCTCGTCCAACAATGCGTATATAGCGTTTTCCTAGTATCTATAGTTTGACACGCCTTTTATAGCAAATTGGGTTGTTATTGGCGGGACTGCATGCATAGGCCTACTCAGTAAACTGTACTCCGTGTGCAGTATATACCGTTTGGGAGATGTGACAATCATGAGGTGATCCGTATACTACCTATAACACGTTCACACCTACCGTAAAAATCATGATTAAAACTCACACATAAATGTGATCAAATACTAGAAAAAACATGTACAAATGTATCTTATACTTCCTATTGTACAAGACGTGCTTAATTTCTTTTTCCGGAAACTAGGATTTATAATTATTAAAAAAAAAACAGATTCCACATAAGAGTTGATTCTAGTCATATTTTTCATGGAACATAACAGGAAATATACAAAGAAGATAGATTTCATGAGAACACATCACATGGCCTTGACCTGTGCATCTCTGAATGCACTAATGGATTTATCACACATTTCCAGCGAATGTTTAATACAAATCTCTGATATTTATGAAACTTTTCCACTGGAACATGATTATTTAAAATAATGTGACGCTTATGATCTTTCCCGTTGGATCTTTCCCGCACTCGATATCCCCCCCCTTCCTCCCCCCACCCCACCCCAGTTGATGACTTGGATGGGATAGGCCGCATGGCGCAACCCCTAAACTTTTGTGTTCCGACGCCTCGACTGGTGTGCAATAATTGGTTGGAATTGATTCCAAAAAGATTGTTTAGGCTACGAGCGTGTATTCGAATGTGTCAATCTTTGTTCAAATAAGATGTAAGTTCTCTTGTATGATCTCCGATGGAAAACTAGATCTATCACCGATACTAAAATGCAAAACCATAATTGGAACATTATGGATGATATAATTCTATTATTTTTTTTATCGGGTTTCAACGACGCACTATACTGATGGCTACGATCTATTGGCGTCGGTGGATGACGAATGAGATGATGGGATGATGAGATGAAAGGGTATTTTATTAGGTGCTTTGGATGGTGGGAAGGAGTCGGTCGTGGCCTGTTGTAAAAGAACCATCCTAGTATCAACCTGAACGACAGAGGGAAATCACAAAAAAAAAACTGTCAGGATGGTCGACCATGGCGGGAATCGAAGCCCGGTTTACCGAATGACGGTTCAGTGTGTTACCACTCGACCACTTGAATATTTTCGCAGAAAGAAAGAATGTATTAAACTACTCGAGAGACCCCCTCATGTAAAACATGACTATCAATTGACTATCATTGGATAGAGAAGAGTAAATACTATAAATAGGCCTACCCATACATGACGGTAAAAGAGAAGACGTAATTAAAATGTCTAAAATTACGTCTTCTCCTGTCGCTGAGACACCTTTGGGGATGTCAAACCCGTCCGTTATATCAATGACAGTGTACGTGGAAAAATAATAGAAAAAAAATAAATAAAAATGAATAAATTTTTTTTATTTTTTTTTATTGATAATCAGAAACAGTTTACAAATTCTGTGTAAAACTCCGCTAAGCTGCTTTCGCAACTTGTCAGCAGAGATTAGGCTCAACAAAATAATAAACATTGCACTAATAATAATAATAATAATTTTTTTTTTTTTTTTTATTTTTATCTGATAAATGAACATTTTTACAACGCATGTTTCAGTCTTAGAGTGTCCACAAAACCCATTGAGGGTTTACCTGTGGAATGAGTAATAATAGCATATACTAGTATATATAGCATCTTCGATAATACTAGCAATTATCTACAAAAACACGTTCTACTCACATAAATTGGAAAAAATACAAGTGAACAAAATAAAATACAATAAAAATAAACAAATAATAATAATAATAATAATAATGAAAATACACGCAAGCCGAGCACCTCCATCTATATGTATAATTTGTGCATATACGCCACAGTATAGGATATTCCAGAATAAAGATGTTCTGAGTCGATTGCTCAACAATTGATAGAAAGAAGTACTAATACACCACGTGATACATCATCATATTTCCCTGTTCAGTGGGGCCAATACAAGACCATGTTGCGCATCAAACCTGAATACCAACCAACCAGGAAAGTGATTTTCTTGCGAAATAAAACTTTGAAAATTGATTTTAAGAATCGTTTGAAACTGGTTTTCATTGTTCACCCAACAGGACCCCCACCCAAATCACCTTGTTTTTTTCATATTCAATTAATTATAGGATCTGGTTTTACATGTCCGCAGATTTCTATACTTAGAACAGGAATTATGATAGCGACATCATGCAACAACTGCATTCGTACTATTTTTACTCATTGTTGCACTCCCACGTTTTCCGTGACTTATAAAATCAGGAAATGCCATCGCGTTCTAATTTATCATAATAATAATAATAACAAAGGCGTAATTTTCCAATCTCATCAAAAATCCTATGCGTCTACTCGGTTTTCCCGCTCTATCTCTTGTCATTCTTCATAGTAATAATATCACAATAAAATATATGCCAAAAGAGTATGTGTGTATTGTGTGAGTGTGTGTGTGTGTGTGTGATTGAGAGAGAGAGAGAGAGAGAGAGAGAGAGAAAAAAATGCATGTTGAAACTTGAAAGTAGTTCTGAATAAATCAGCTTGATATAAAACGTCAAGTAGAGACTTGGAAACACAAAGAGAAGTACTTGGACTATACAGTGTGCTGAGGGAGACCTTGGAAAATGTAAGGTAGATTCATAGGTAAGAGGTACGAAGCGAAGAGAAGGGAAATGAGTCTCTAAATTTGTTGTCCACGAATCGTATCTAGTCGAGAGACGGAGAAGTTATCAAGCCAGTTACGTCTTGTGTCTTCGCTACGTCGTGGTCGTGGTCGTATAAGTAGTCAAGTGTTGTGTTTTTCTACAGAATAAAAACAAGGATATTGTGTACATCTAATCCACGATGGTAGTCATTGTGAATAAGAAAAAGATATAAAGGTATCAATCAAGGAGTTTGGTGTAGGAATGCACGTTTCATTATCACAATTAAACATCATCAATTTGATAATAGTGACATAATACAGACATAAAAGTAGAATAATTTTTGTTGGTATTACCATTCGGCAAAAAGTATAGTAGATTATTAAAACAGTAATGTTGTGATTTAGAACGATATGTACAACATATCAGAAATAGAAAACTGTCAGTAAATATATATAGATTGATTGGGCTATTTTTGGAAAAAATAATGATATTTGGACAGTTAAATTTAGCTGCATGGTTTTATATTTGAATTTATTTTGTGGGTCGTATGAACTGGGCAATAACTAAAGGTTTTAACCGATTCACATTAGACGATTGAATGAGACATAGAAACTGTATCTGCATATGTCACTATTTTGATAATATCATTAATCAAATGCACTTGCGTCACAGAGATGTAACCACCTCCAACTTTGTCGCATCACATTACATAACGTTTTACTTCTGGACATTTCACAGGCTTCCACTAAGCCACGTTATGTCATTATACTAAACACGAACATTTACAAGAAGAAGTATATACTGTCTACAAGAAAGAACAGAATATAATCATTCAAAAAGGCGTACCTACATACAAAATAATTAAAATAAAATGATTATAATTTTATATAATTTTAAAATTCATGCATACTATTCTTGTCATACTCCAAAATAATATAGGCTACATTTTGTTTGTACTCTACTTTGCCCGTATATTTCAGCGAATAAATGTTGTATCATTCGTCCAATTCATTTTATCTTTATTGCACTTTTTACAATACAACATGACTTGTGAGGTCACAAATCAATGAAAGTGTACTCATGCAATGTGTATGCGAATTTTTATTGCGATCTATAAAACTTCATAATAACGTAGCTGTAAAGGGCAAACGAACTGCCAACAAAACTATCCGACAAAACTAAATTTCCGACTAAATTTCCGACAAAACTACTACAGGCAGAAAAGATAAAAATGGAGTATGGACATACTTTGTTGACTGGATTAAGAAAATAATTTTGTAGAATCTTGATTGAATTTTTATAGCATGCTTATATATTTTAGATGAGTTTATAGATCTGTGTGTATAGACTGTACCCTTCACAGGTGAACGGATCCTTCTAGTATTTTGAAAAGATGGGAAATAATTAAACGGACGTGGCAGCTAGGACACTTGGCGCGCATTTTTTTGACATGTACTATGGAGCAATCTCGCCACTAATCATGAAAAATACCACAATTCGATTCCAATTTTCCCTAAACTTCAAAATAAACCACTCAAGGGGTGTCCAAGCACGGTATTTATAAAAATAGAGGAATTCATCTTCACTATTTTTTTCTATGTTTACGAACCATGCAGTGTCATTGAATAAAAAAGTTCATCAACTCAAAATAACTTTATGCTCTTCAATAATTATGACATTATATTTCTGTGAATTCAATCAGTTTTAAGATAATATGTCAATTAATACGAAAAATGAAATTCATTGACATATCTTTGAACATGATTGAATTCAAAGAAATAGAATATCAAATTAATTAGAGAGCATATCAAATGATCGTGGAGTTGATATATTTTTTTATTCAATTACACTGGTTAGTGAACATAGAGTTATTAATCTCATAGAATCATAGAATATCATAATTATTTTAATTCAATTATCAGAATAATTTTATCAGTAATTTTGTTTGTGTTTGAATCGATTTAGATTTAATTATTATTATTCATTATTATTATTATTATTATTTTCTCTCATAATTTCATTCTACATATTCCAATGTTTATCATTACCCATTCTTTTATCTTGTTATCTGTTATCACATGTTTTGTATCTTGTTGTTTTTTATTATTCTGTGTCGTATCGGCTACCCGAATATGGGCAGAAATATAAATAAAGATTTTACTACTAGTAAAGATAAATAGGCACCGTGCATGCACCCCTTTGAATAATGAACTCATCCCGTTGCGGAATATCTGCGTTTGGATTTTACTGAAAAACAAGTCTAAATCGAAACAAAGTAAATTGTAATGATATTATTAATCAGATACTATATTACTGTCATCGGACTAAGTACCGGAATGAATTGTTTCGCGGGGATTAGGGGAAAGCTATAGAAATAGGAGATCGAGATACGCCACGCGGATTCAGTAAAACCATAGACGAAAGATATAATACCAAGACATGTCACGTCATGTTGAAATAAAACTGATCTACCCCCACTATTTTATCACCATTCTCTTCTAGCCCCATCATCTGTTACACCTGTGATAGTCATAAGTCTACCGCTAAAAATCGCTACATGCATGCTGTATTGTGCTGCTACCGAGCAGTCGTCGTTGCCTCTGTGGCAAGTATGAGCACTAATCACAGATCTCGATGGTGGGACTGAAGGTGTGCACGCGGGATATATGCTTTTTGTTTAGTCATAACAGTGGATGAACTGCCTTGGTTGTATATTTTCGTCTATTGTAAAACGATCTCAATGTAATAGACAGAACAACGTAACTAGATGTATGGAAATTCATATGAATAATTTTATAGGAAATAAATACGTTCTTTGCTACCACCAGCGTCAAACACTTGCTGCAGACGTAATAAGAATTCCTCGAATGGACAAAGCAGTGTAACACAAATTGAGGTATTTTATACAGTGGCTAACCGATACGTGCGAAAGTTCATATAGGTATGATAGTATTATAGAAGTGGATTTTTTGACAGCTCAGTGTGTCAGAAATCTTGAAAATAGAAATAAGATAAATTGAGGGTGATTATTTATGATCTGTCAAAAAGGACTTGATAAGTCTAATTCGTGACTGTAACAAAGAGTATTGCAATTTTTGTACATTCGTCATACTGCTTTTTCAATCTTCGAAAATGTTTTAGAAATATGGATTGCATGCACCGCTCTATTCAAACGTATAATGTTAACAGTCACTTTATCTTACCAGCTGATCTGAAAAAAGGCGTGAGACATTTTCTGCATTCGTATATACCTTTTGTCTGCTTTGGAAGTCCTTCCTAAAATATAGAAAGTAACCGCGATCTTTGAAAGGAGCTCGTTGCAAATTTGAAGGACTCTTCCAAACACGATTTCGTCTAATGAATTACTGCGATCGACCAACAATGACGTATTTGAAACAGAGATAGAAAAAATGCATTCTCAACCATGTGGGTTTCTTGAAGAACGTAATTCCCATGGTAGAAGTTTCAGACATGACGTCATAAAAGTTGTCAATGACGATCTGTGAGTGCCTCTTCGGAATACGTCGAGCCAGTGAGGATATAACCGCTGCAGCTGCTCAAACAAGTGCTTCAAAAATAGCTCCGTGACAGATTCAATTAAAATACGAACATTGTTGTGTCAATCTAGGATAGAAGTATACGAATCCAGTCTTCATACTTTATACTGAAAGTGTGATGTTTAGTAGAACTGTTTTACATTAAAGTGATACGTTATCATGTCAATCATATCAAAATGATATATACATGATAATGTGATTTTGAAAATCGTTTTTTTATCAAAAACTGTTTTGTAGATGTTCACAAGACTGTCGACCATTTTGTCATTGGTGAAGTTTTTAAACAAGTATAATGGTCTGACAAATGAAAATTAATATATAAATATATATATATATATATATATATATATATATATATATATATATATATATACATATATATATATATATATATATAAATATATATATATATATATATATATATATATATATATATATATATATATGTATATATATATATATATATATATATATATATATATATATATATATATATATATATATATATATATAAATATATATTCTTGATTGTGCTCATTGGGAATTATGTTCAATTCGTCGCTTCTTGTTGTATATAGTGTCATTACTGATCGAATCAAATGTTGAGTTTGAAAAACTACTATAGTTATTTGTATTGTGTATATATGAAAAGTTTCTCATGTAAATGCTGCAACGATATGTAGAGTGAATATGCATACTTATCAGCAATCGACGTTGAAAAGTGCTTCGATTATTGATCTGTTTTTTCAGCACTCTACTTATGTCACTCTATTAGCAGTTTTTGATTTTCGAATATCTATATTATTATTTCGTCACTCCCAGTTATGACAGTTTGATGATTTATCTACCTCAGTGTGGTATTAGTTTGTGGTAGATTGATTAAGTGTCTGCAGCACCTATGAAATTGAAATATTATAGCAATGTAAATGTATGTATCAAGGTTTAGTGCATTATGAGTAGACTACATGTGACTGTGGGGGACGTTTCAAATTTCAATTCTATGTCAGTTTTACTATTTGTGGTTACTATGATGATGCATTTAGAATGACGTACATATGGCATAGCCTAACAGTAGCGAAGTGAAGTATATTTAATTTCGGTTAGTTATGACACTCAAGTTTCAATAACGATTTCTAGCACATATGACAATATGCCGGAAAAAAAGAACGTGAAATTCTGTGAAAAATTGTATGTGGATAATTTTAGTAAGCATTTTTTGTCACTCATCACAATGCATATACAGAGTAGAGCGACGTCAATCGAACTGTTCAATGGATCCATTTCTTTGCGAGGTGATAATTTTATTTTATTGTCAACTGGAGAAAAAAAGATGATCACAAATTACAACCGTACTCCGTTACAATGAATATGCTTTCATGGTTAATTTCAGTCAGATTACCGCATCATTCGAAAAGATTATTGTTTATTAATTTCCACATCTTGGGCTGTGATTCAAAGTAAACATTGTGTCTATAGATGCGGACTATAAATCATATTCATAAAGCACAACAATATTTTATCGCTCCTGAAATGTATCATTTTGAATAACTGATGTGCTGATTGCTAAATAGAACAGATTGAAGATGAAAATAAATCATTTTCTTGTTGACTTTAAATGAATGTTTTTTCTATAATATACTCGAAGTGAATATTCTCAAAGTTGATTAGGATTGTTTGCTTCTGAAACTCTTGTCAATAAGGTCTATGTGTCTTATGTTATCAAATAGATTTTCCAACTAATGTGAAACATAAAAATAATTGTCTCGTTTTTTTTTGTATGATTCCAGATGCCTCAAACAGTGCCTTCCGCTGGTTATAGCCCCCCTTGCGATTATAGTGCCTTCGAGGCTGATTGTTTCGATTTATCACTACTACCTGGATCTACAGACTGCGAGGTACCGCTGTCACCTATCAACATCCAACACTTTCTGGCTATGTACAGTGATCCTACAACTCCACCGCCTATGTTCCACTCAAATCAAGAAAAAGATTTCGATAATTTGGACCATTTTAAAATCATGGACGAAGATAGTTCCCATTCTAGCAGACAATTTTCCTATCATAATGTAGTTAAATCTACAATGTCAACAGAAAAAGATCAAAACTCATTAGATACTTCAAACTCTACCGACGTCTATGAAAACTTCAACAGTTTGCATTCAAACCCCGCCACCATGACAAATGTTTTTGAGAATTTTGGAAATTTGAAATCACCAATGGGGCAAGATGTAGAAATGAGAAATCCTTCCATGACCACGTTGAACGTGTTCGAAGAATTCCGTGTATTAAAGTCACCAGCTGGCCAAGGTGAGAATACTCATGAGCCAAAAGCTAGCAATGCTTACCAATATCACTCCTCCCCAGTGATGTTAAGCATTGTGAAAGAAGAACCACCCTATCTGATGTCCCCGTGTATGGGCAATTACAATTCACCATATGCTCCATCAGCTTCACCAACCCCCTCACCATCGTCCTCATACGCTTCCAATCTATCACCATACCCTCTTTCACCATCCTCTCAAACTTGTATCAAACAAGAACAGACTTTAGACCTGCAAGAGATCTTAGAAGAGTCGCGTTTCCTTCAAGATTCCATCAATACCGCTACAAAGAGACAAGAAATCTCGAAGACTCACGATTTGAGTCAGAAGGTGGCCAATTTTTGCAATATCCTCATGAATAACACAAAAGAATCAGTCGAGTCTAGTGCATTAAAAAACAAAATTGAAAAGAACAATGATGCAAAAAGAAATACTCTTCTATTGGGTGACACCTTCACGTCTGACTTGGGCAGCAGTCTCAAAGATGACGACCTTATGAGCAAATCAATGGCTTTGGGCAATCTTTTACTTGGGTGTGGTTCAAGTGGAACGCTTGTACCGAAACAAGAAGCAGCGTCTACATCGTGCAAAAGTGCTTCAAAGCTAGGTGACCATACTCTATTACGAGAAGTGTTGAAAGATACAAGCTTCCAGAGGAAGTACAACTTGAAACCCTTCAACTTTGATGGTATGGGCGGTGGTTTTGTATCTGATAAACGAGCTGACGTCGTTGAGGTGAAGATGGAGGTTGAGGACGAAGACTCGAATTCGAAGGAAGAAGTGTCATCAGATGGCAACAAAAGTGACACTCTCTCTGACTTCAGCAGGGATAAGATTGAACCGGTGCTGTCACTGGCTATTGAGCAGCTCAAAAAAGATGTCGACTCGACGTGCAAAGTGCTCGGAATTGCTCCAGGTAAGATAATCATCCAACTTTTAGGTTTGGAAGTCATTTGAATGTAATCACCAAAACAAAGCATCAATAATCACACAGATATATGAAGGTGAAAACATTATTATGATTGGAATATAAAGCGTTTCACCAATTATAATGTTATACTGTTATA
>OZ023327.1:3548135-3588135 GCA_964007535.1 Brachyptera risi | reverse complement strand
CCTAATATTCAATTCTGTTGATGTTTTTTCCGTTGAAACGGCTGGTATTTTCTTATTATTCTCTCTTAACAGGTGATTTATCTCAATAAAAACAGAGCAATTAATTTCAGAACCGAATTAAGACAGAATCATCTGGAGAACCTATAAAATTTTGGAGTTAATTGGTCATGCAATTCATTTGTACGGCAGAGACCTTTTAAAACGAATTGAGCTTGAGCAAATCGTTATGATATTCATGAATCGTGCTCAAGTTTTCAAAGATTCAAAATAAACATACCAACATGCATTCAGTCACTAGTTATTATGTATTAATAGTACTGCACATGAATGAATGTGTTTTGACTCTCTAATTTTTCAACCCCATAATAGTTATCAATTTAAAATCGAAAGAATGTATCTGGTTTTAATCTCAGTCCTGCTTAGGGCCTACCTATATCATATACGCGGATCCTATGCTCATTATTTGACGGTGAAGGTTACGCGTTTTTTTGTATCGAAAAATTTATGAAGTAATCATTCTGAAGGTTTTTGTATAGGCTAACACCGAGACCGCCCAATCTAGTCTTATAGTAGACATGCGAAAATATCTTGTGGTGAGTATTCAGTTTTTTTTTTTTAGCAAGAGTGAATAAGAATGTTAGCGATGAATGCCATGATATACATATATATATAGGCCTATATATATATATATATATATATATATATATATATATATATATATATATATATATATATATATATATTTTTTTTTTTTCATTTTATTTCATTTTATTTTTTCATATATTTATATATATATAGGGCCTATATATATATATATATATATATATATATATATATATATATATATATATTTATATATATATATATGTATATATATATATATATATATATATATATATATATATATATATATATATATATATATACATATATATATATATATAGATATATATATATATATATATACATATATATGTATAAATATATATATATATATATATATAATATATATATATATATATATATATATATATATATATATATATATATATATATATATATATTATAATATATATACATATATACCGACCAGATCTGTTCAGAACTGGATATCTTTAATTAGTCATTATAAACCACGAGGAAAACAGATGTATGATGATTAAGATATGTAACTCTTATGACTATTAACATTCAACAAAACGACGAGGTGTAATCCTTAAAAATATGTATACTTCCATAGGTGATGAGAAACACGATTTTTTTTCTTAGAATATATTCAACCATCCTATTCACCGTTTAGTGCGAGATTTCCTATTTTTGTTCTAATCCAATCGTCTTCAGTCTTTCAAAAATACAATAGCTCCTTCTGAAAATGGGTTCTCTTTTTCTAAATGAGATACTTCGAAGCTGTATTCAGATCCAAATCATATGCCACTATGCCATAGAATAGTAGGTAGTACGTATATGCCACTCACATTAATTTTCAAACACTATAATTGTAGTTATAGTTTAAATTTAAATTTGTCAAAATAAATATTATGCCCGTGAAAACATATAATATCGAATGATTTATCGATTCATATGTGTTTGTTGAAAGTGCATGTTTACAAACGACGCAAACACGAAAAAAAAAATTAATCAACATCTAGATTCTAGGCCTATACCGGTAAGTCACTATTCATCAAAACCATGCGTAGGTCAGTTTAATACAATAAGGATATTGTTTTGGTATTGTATTTATAATATAAACGATATTATATTTCAGTGACATCGGAATGAGAATACACAATAGCTTGGTCTGATTCCGGTTTCAATTTAACATTAATATTTTTTCATAAAAAATATCCTGAAAGCAAGTTAAAATGCATCATCGTGATTTTCGGTGTTTCTGTTCAATCCGATACACGCCCACTTGTTAGCGCACTTGCCTGTCTAGTTTGCAATTTGATCAATGAGTGCGAAATATCTAGTTTGTCGTTGATACGGTACAAACGAAAAGGTATATAGACATATAAATCACGCAATGTGAATCATATGAAATTAAAATATAATCGATTCACATTTAGAAATAGTTTCTTCTCGACTCGTCCCTAAATCGGTTTAGTATTGTGTTTGGAATTGATTTCAAAGAGGCACCAACCTGGTTTATCAATCTGATATAATTACAGCTCCACTCTCTACATCAGCATTATCTTGGTCAATATCAATACGATGAAGGAAATATCGTTTAATGTAACAAAAAAACTCGGCATGTCAAAATGATTCAATTGAATTTTGCTCACCAAAAGAACGAAATTCTCACTCCGCTATTCTCTATTTCATTTGAAAATGTTCAATTTAATGTTATTTTCATTTAAGCCCGAGTACCCATTATACAAAAAGACTGAATTATACCTACTCATGAGTGCAGTTGTGAAATGCGAAAATTAAATCAATGTTAATTCTATTTAGAACTTATTCAGAGCTGATGATAAGAAATCAACTAGAATTTCGAAGTTTGCAAAAAAAATCTGTAATACCAACGTCAGATGTGTCAATAGAATAGCTTGGTTACTGTTTATAACAAAGCATATATAGCTATTGTTTGTTATCAGAATTCCAGTTGTCAATATCGTTTTAAAATACCTTTGATTAAATGCGTATGGTAGGCAATAGGTATACAATTTTATTGTTGTGAATCAATTACATTGCTATTGGGTGTGGTTCATCAACTAAGGGCGTAAACCTAACCTTGCTTTTCTCGATCTGTAACACACGTGCCATATGATCGACTCGACGTATTGAAGAGTAGAGTTTCTTGCCTTGACTGAATTGTTGACGCCACTGAAAAAAAGATTCTTACAATAGGTTTCTTATGATAGGCATCACTTTTCCCATTGTAGAAAAACGAGAGTAGGCCTCTATTCGGATGAATGTCTAATCATAATACCGTGATGTTTTAGTTGTCTCTGTTTGAAGCTTACTGGACTTGTCTCGTGCAGTCGTGCGTTTTTTATACACGCTTACCAACAGCCGAAAACTAATAGATTCATTGCTTGATCGGGTTTGAAGTTTTCTAGAATATAACTGCATGACGTTTTTGGTGAACTGAAATAAGTTATGGATGTTCGTTCTGTAAGAGAGTAGGCCTATGTGATGCGCCATGGGGAAAGGGAGGTCCCAAATACGCTTCCCAGCATTTTTTTTTTTGTAAATATGCCGTATCTTGTTCAGATACGTATCCAATATGTTCGAGGATTTTGTGGTATAGGTTTTTAAGTTTTTTTTAGGGACGGTTTAGGGTTTTATAGGGTAAGGTTTGGGGTTCAAGCCCTGACTTACCCAACCCTAACCACCATCCGTCAAAATAATCATTGAGTTTGTACAAACACAAAGAGCTTAGACTCAATGACCTAACTTCACCGTAACATGTCGGTAAAAGATACTACGGCATATTCATCATGTTTCAAGGAATTTACTCATTTTTCAAATTGGTTGTAAGGAGTTCAAGGAGTAACTGTGCTGTATTTTAGGTAGACATAGCTACATCAATCAATTTCAATGTCAGAGATAATAGTTCATCCATTTTATCATAAATCATAATACATGGCGTCCTATGTTTGTGTTTCAAATTTGAATTGTTTGCCAGTTGTTGATAACTGCGTTTCCAATTATTTTGATAATTTTAACATTTTTAAAAACATTTCACTAATAACGGAAATGATTTTTTCAAATTAGTAAACATTGTTTTGTGTATTTTTCACTTTCATCCTTCAATCCGAAAATATGCGGGCGTACGTAACTTGAAATGAATAAATAGATCATTTCGACCTTCGCAGATGGAAATTCTGTTTAAATTATTTTCGTCATCAGCGGTAAGATATTATTCAACGTGATAATTAATTATAATATTTCCTTTGTCCTACAGATCCTGCTCAGTGGACCATTGACGATGTGAAAGCATGGCTCCTGTGGACATTGCGACAATACAATCTTCCTGTCATCCCAATGGAATACTTCAACATGGATGGGATGGGTCTAGCATCTCTTACGGAGGACGATTTCCAGCAAAGAGCTCCTCAGGTAATTATATATTCAACCGTTTCTTTATAGTCTTATTAGTGAAGTTCACGTGATATTTATCCCCCCCTCCCCCCCCCCCCCCCCCACATTGATGAGATCCAAAACATCAGACATATCGGAATCTCGGAGGTTATTAAATTATACGAAGTTTTGGACGATTTGGACGATTATGGTCGAAATTATGGAGATGATTGAATAATTAATTAATTATATTAAATTATTCTATACCAACCTTTAAAGTAGAGTTTAAATGTGTACCAACATTTTAGATATTAATGAACGTTTCAAATTATGCAGCTGCATGTATGAATATCAAATAATAGTCACATATTTATTATCTATTCTCGAACCCTAATCCTAATTTTATGGCAATTGAAAATACCTTTCGACTCACAGTCTTAGAGACAGTCTTGCAATCTTACAGTCAGTCTTACAGTCAGTCAGTCTTACAGTCAGTCTTACAGTCTTACAGTCAATCTTACGGTCTTACAGTCAGTCTTACAGTCAGTCTTACAGTCAATCTTACGGTCTTACAGTCAGTCCTACAGTCAGTCAGTCTTACAGTCTTACAGACAGTCTTACAGTCAGTCTTACAGTCTTAGAGACAGTCTTACAATCTTGCAGTCAGTCTTACAGTCAGTCAGTCTTACAGTATTACAGTCAGTCTTACAGTCTTACAGTCAGTCTTACAGTCAGCAGTCTTACAGACTTACACTTGATCATTTTTCATTTTGGTTTTCTCTAACACTAGAGAAACACAATCCTACATGTACTAAAAACTCTAGCAGTTTTGTTTTTGTGATGGTTGTTAATCTTATTTCATGTTCATGTTTTGCAGTGTGGTAGTACTCTTCATGCTCAACTGGAAATTTGGAAAGCTGCTTGCCAGGAAATAGATATGGCTGGATTGTTACAGTGGAGTACCACAACAAACTCAACTTGCAGTGGCTCCAGTGGCGATATTTCCGAAGGTGAGCCACTCTTCTCATGTACTAGTGTTATTATTGTATATCAAATATCTACTACCAAAGGCTATACAATTTATTCCATTCTCATCTTTCATGTTCATATGTATTATTTCCAATTCGTGAAAGTAGCAGTGTTGCCTAAATGCTAGATTAATAATGATTATGTTGATGATGAAAAGTGATAACTTGTTCTATATTCTGTTGGTCACAATTTTTAGATTGAACTACGATATACAATAAATAGCTTGATATTTGGAAAATAACATAGATTAGAGAGTATATTGAAAGTGTTTATTCATACAAATATTACAATTCAAAAATCATCACAGTCTAGATTGTTTTTTTTCTTTCAAATCATACTCTCCTTCTATTTATCAAGGGGGTGTTCTATCAAGATACAGTGGAACGATGATTAATTAAATATCATTTGAGGTGTGCTAGCCTTGTCAGCCAGCATATTACCACGAATATTCAGTCTCCTTGAGACCTACTTTTGAAGGTCACTTGATTCTCTTTGTCTGTCCTCAATCTTTTCAACCTGAGTTTGATCATAGCTCATGACGCCACATCTGGTCATGAAAAGCAAACTGCATTGTACACTAATTACTAGAAGTGTGAAATAGCTAATAATCTTTCATACATTAGTATTAGCTAAAATTGTTCTGTGTATTCTATCATTTTGTGAGTATGGATTTTATAACTAATTCATTGTAAGTGTTGTATCAGAAATTATAATTATTATTGATTCTTGAGCTAGATCATATTATGTGGTTGTCGGGTGTGATTCAGAAACTAGTTTCAATGTTTGTGAATGGCAAAGACTGACATCATAGTTGAAAGATATACTTCAAGACTTGTCCAGCAATGCTGAAATAAAACGACCCTCCACTTTTACCTGTCTACTGTATCCATCCACTCCCATCAAGTGAGCTCCTGCATTTTTGGTATTATAAGGTGAAATGCACAGTGAGTGTCTATACTGTGTGATTTATAAGCATCAATCAGTGTCTAAGCCTACACAACTTCATAAGTTCTTTTCAAATTCTAAGAATAATAGTCAATATATAAACATTTGTGAACTTCTTGTCACTAATAAGGTGGGCCATATTGAATTTAGCTGGGCCTAGCTAGCGATAGTGCCATCAAGTTTGTAGTATAAACTTATATATATCGCTGCCTTGGTACTTATTTGTCCCATATCCATTTTTTGTATTACATATATATATATATATATATATATATATATATATATATATATATATATATATATATATATATATATATATATATAAATATATATATATATATATATATATTTTTTTTTTTTTTGTTATTCTATTTTTTTTATTGTCACAAATTGAATTAAACAATGAAGTAATACAGTTAGAACTCTTGTCTACTAAGCCATAAATGGCTTATCTGTGGTTTAAACGATGAAAAACCAAACACTAAAATACACTGTGATTTACTATGCTAATATTTAATAAACTCATAATAAAACATAATTCACTTCGATAGGTTAAATGATAATTAGCATGAAAATGAAAATAAGGCAACCAATGGGAAACTAATTCTAGAATCTCCATATTGTATCAACATATTCTGTGATTGACTAACAAAAATTAAAATTAATGACAAAAAAATATGCGGTACCATGAGTAATTAACGTAGACACTGAATTATTTGAAATTAACTGAATTTATAATGAAAGCTTCAATTTCTCTTTCAATTTGAACATATTTATTCCTTTTTTTTCAACTCAACAGGTATGTCATTGAATATTGAAGGTATTGCATATTCCAATCTTCTTTTACCATTTTTGTTATTGAAAAGAGGTAATCGGAATAATTCAACTTTTTGGAGCCTGGTATTAAATGGAGTGTCAACTGGTGTTTTATAAAAGTCAGAAAAATAATATTTATAAATATTATTTTTCTGACTTATCATGGTTTTTTTTTTTTTTTTTTACTAATAATGTGTAGCGACCAATTTTGGAATTATTCTTCATTACGAATCGGTATTATCTAAACGTGGGAAACGACGAACTGTGGTGGGAATATACTCCAAAGCCCTGTCTAGTATATTCTATGATGGTAGGGGGTCATCCATCTTGATCAGAATGCAAGTTAATTCAACCCCAATTCAACCTTCAGAAAAATCTCAAAATCGACATACTTACGAGAAAAAACATGGAGAAAAACTGACAGCAATGTAAATCAAACTGAATAAAAACCTCCCTTCAATAGAAAAATGCAAGTCTTATTAATAAAGACCTACACACTTACAATACTCGAAACCCAAAATAATGTCCCCCGTGTTATTATCATTATTATAACACTCACAGTTGCGTATAAATGCACGGGGGCAAGTTCCCTTTCCTTGGTCACGACTGTTTGACCGCCTCCCTAACCTTCTGACGGATTTGTTTCACCTTTTTTCATTCCACACTTCTAACGAGTCCATTCCAGTCCCTGTCCTATTTAAGAAAGAAGTACAACTCTGTATCATGACTTTGCCCACCCCCATATCCTGGCTCATTACTTCCAATCAACCTATTCAACTCCCCCCAACCCCCTTCTCCTTCAATTGCCCTGAAAAAATTACATCTCTGATCCAATTTTCTCCATTTTTCCAAATCCTGCCAGCCCAAGTTGTGCATCATCTCAGACAGACTCTACTATTCTTGCTCTTTCTCCCCTTTCATTCTCAACCCCTCACCCAGTAGGTATTATTCGGACCGCTAGAGACCACGACCACGAACGTGCTGGATCGTGATTGGCTGTGATTGAGAGTAGTCCAAACAAGTACCAACTGCGGGCATGAGTGAGAGGTCTGACTGTGTGCAGTTAGATGAGTCAATCTCATTCTGCCAAAGGAGTGGAGTCTATTAGCATATCGTCAACATGTTAACATTAAGACTACTAATATTTCAATCTACATTTCACTGAAAGCTGAAATAGACATTATGCCACATATCTATAATATTGGTTTGTTGGTATTTCAGATGACGAAGTGGAGAGTGTACCATCACCGACAGTTGAAAAGTCAAGTGCTGCACCACCAACGGCACCAGTCACTCGCACGGGAGGTTCTCACATTCATCTATGGCAGTTCCTCAAAGAACTGCTCAGCTCACCACAAGTATATGGCTCTTGTATTCGCTGGCTAGATCGTACGAAAGGAGTCTTCAAAATTGAAGATTCGGTCCGTGTAGCCAGACTTTGGGGTAAACGTAAAAACAGACCAGCAATGAACTATGATAAGTTATCACGATCAATCAGACAATATTATAAGAAAGGTATCATGAAGAAGACAGAGAGGTCACAGAGATTGGTTTATCAGTTCTGTCACCCTTACTGTCTCTAGAGATTTAACGATTACATCTATTGGATTGAAATACAGCAGTAAACATATTTATTATATGAATCCAATAGAGAGGAAAACTAAATCTTGAAGCTGTTAGTTAATAATTTCTCTTAAACTTATGGATTGGGGTCTTGTGGTGATGTACTTATGGGATTCTATTGGGGTTTTCATTGGATATTTCATTCAGTGTGTATCATGATAATTTGGAATAGGAGCTGGTCTTCTGTTACAAACTCATTATGAATATCAACTAAGGGCAATTATATTACAACCAAAATAATGTTTTCCATAATTTGATTTAGATTTTATAGTAATTTATATTGCTTGTAATAAACTAGGTTTCTGGGGTTACATACTTTTTAAGACCATTTCTCTTTCATATTTTGCAGTTAGCAAAATTTGCAAAGTAGAACTTGAAAATGTTTCTTCACGTTGTAGCAACAGTAATTCGATGTGACAAAATGGATAAGCCATTTTGTTGACACTCGGTTTGGACGATGTATAATATAGTGAATTGTTGTAGAGGTCTGGCCCAGGTCAGGTCATAGAGATTTTAGTGTTTTTTCTTTATTTGTAATAAGATTTTTCATTTGATATATATATATATACACCTGTTTTTAATTGTTAGTGCCAGGTAAACGGAAGGTAATTTCCAAATGGCTTTTTTCTGTGTTTTATAATATTTATTTATTGAACTGTTTACTGTTTACTGTGTGTTTTTGACACTTTTGTATTTGTGAACATGTTATAATATGTAATTTACTGATTACTTTATTCAGCCCATTTTGACATATTCTCTAATCACTGAAGGAAAGTTGTTTTGAAAGGTGCTGATTTATTTGCATGATGAAGTTTTGATGCTCAGACAAAACATCAGATATACATATTTGATTTCAGTCTTTGATGCTTGAAATCAGTCATACAAATAACTCACTAGTTACGACTTTTCCATTAATGATGACATTATTCTTGTCAAAGGACTGAGTATAGAAAGTCGGTGATTTTTGGTCCCATATATCTATGATATATTAATTCCAGTAAGTTCTATGAACAAACTATAGCATACGGCTCTTTAGTAAATAGGTCTTTAAAATATACTCATGTGAGTATATTTATATTTTTTGTTTGTTTGTATTTTTTTTTGTAATAATTATATTTGTGTAATATTTCAGTGTAACCTTTTTTTATTTGTCTTGAAATCATTTGTTTGAACATAAGCATTAATTAGTTATGAATAGTTTAGTGATATTGATCATTTAACAGTTGAAGTCAGTTAGTTGTCTCAAGTTTAGTTATACTAAAAATAGAGAGAATTTTTCCTAATCATTGTTGAATGTATCAAATAGTATAGGGTAACAAGGTTGGTTTCTCACAAGCTCAGTTCAGATCATAATATGGCGCCATGTTTTCTCTTTCTGTCAATTAAGCTGAGAATCGTTTAATTCAATGTCATTAAATTCGATTTAGCGGCCATTTAAGAATGGAGCTCAAAACTTTTGTGGCCTCTAATTCTAACGAATATACTAAGCTAATTGTCTTGTAGGTGATTTGGTTATGAATCAACATTTTTATTGAATTATCCGATTATCCACTTTTATAGAAAGAGAAAACATTTTTATTTGTATCTGAAAAGTAAACATTCAATATTTTCTACAATGATTATTTATATAATAACTTAATACATTCATATTATATATTTTTCAATTATATTTTGTTCACTAACACCAATAATACTGTGGAGATATTATGTAATTGTTTCTATATCATGGTAGTGATATGAAGACAATGTAATTCAATGTGTGACTATACAAGGAACAAGGATGATGCCAAGAAAATGCAAGAATATTAAATAAAACCTAGAGGCAGTTATTTTGTCACTTTGGTTACTCAGAACAGAGTATGTATTTTCGAAAGCATCCCCATAAGTTTGCAATGGACATAGAAAATGTACAAAACTAAATTACATAAAACCACATTAACCAATAATCTGAATTACATTCTATTTATTTTAGGAAATGTAAATTTTCTAAACCTAAACCATAGTATCCCAAATTCAACATGAAATCCCTTCACCAATTTGATTATATTACTGTTACAGTACATAATTTGATAGAATAAGTTATACTTTTTATTACCATTAACAATATGAAAATAAAAACGTCAAAAAAATTAATTGCAATACAGCTACTCCAAGGTGATCAACTTTTACATTTTGATGTTGGCAAAGAAATAGAATGCAAATGACCAAGAGAGCTTATAGTTATTATTATCTGTTATTTATATCCTTGGTAGAAAATCTGGGTGCAGCTAGCTCCGACTGGTTGACACTGTTACCACGATTATACATTCATTCTGTTTTACGTGGCAAGGTATATTATGTGGTTATGGACATTCAGGACTTGCCTCGAGGCAACAAATAAAAATGGAATAATATTTTAAATCAGATTGCTTATTTCTCCATCACAAAAACATAGCTTTGTAATACGAACAAAGGAAAGAGAAGACAGAGATAGACCGGCACAGTAGCTGAGTGGTTAGCTCACTTGCTTCGTGATCCGGAAGGTGAAGGGACATATCGGACCCGGTTCGATCCCCGCCACCGTCCATCTTCACAGGGGTTTTTCGTGGTTTCCCTCTGTAGTCTAGGCTAATGCCGGGATGGTTCCTACAATATAGGCCACGACCGCTTCCTTCCCACTATCCTTCCCACTACCCATAAAAACCTTCATCTCATCATCCCATCATCTCATTAATCATTCATCCGACGCCAATAGATCTTAGTAATCATTACAGTGCGTCGTTAAAACCCAATAAAAAAAAAGACAGAGATAGGAAGAGAGGAAACATGAAAATACAAAGTATGTCTTCTTTAAATCATTCCACTTTGTAAGCATTGTGTAAAATTTTCAAATATCTTATCAGTGATGCCTTGTGGTACGCAGGGAGGGTGCGAGTAATGCATCACACAAGTATTGTTCTATTACCTGGGACCTCACAATATGTGGAATGGCAAGTATAGATCGCGTGAACGATCTAATCGAGCGAACGTATATGATTTCATAAGAAATTTGTCTCTTGCCACTCGCTCTCTAGTTGTAATTTTTATTTATTCATATATTTATTCTAATTTTCGTCCAAGTGGATTGACAATATGAAAATGTAACATTTAAAAAAGTGAATCATATGGACAGTCAAGGATAGAATGAAAGATTTTGAAATGCACGCAATATACATACAAAAACATATATACTGTAAATGAATTGATATAAATGGTGGATGCTATTTTTTATGAATATCGGTAACTAGCAACTACCAAGTCAAGAATTGGAATCAAGAACCAAGTATAACAATCAAATCAATATAGAAATTACATTTTAGAATTGAAATTGAAAAGTTATAATTGAGAGTCAAAATTAAAAGTCAATTGGTCAATGATTATGGTTTGAAGTGTCAAGTTGTAATATAAAATGAAGGTCATATATTTTTATTACTTCAAAATGACGTTATTTAGTATGCTTTCAGCATATATAAAACTCCTCAATACTGTATAATACATTTTTTGTAACGAAGATTTTCAAAGAACTCCGGCTAAACTGCTCAAGGTTTGTCACATTTTTAATATATGTTGGAAGTTGGTTGTACAGCGATGTACTTCCGCCATTAGTGTCTTACACGAGCAGTGTAGTTTTCCGCATTTGCGTTACCAATTGATATTTTTGTCTCGTATCATAACTATTTATATCAGAATTCAGCAATTGATTTTTTTTTCTCAAGTCATATCTTGAATCCATATTCCTGCACTTCCATCAAATTTTATTTTCCCCACATATTTTCTCAGCTTTATACTATTTGCTCTGATTTCATCAGTTATCCACGGATTCCTATTACAACTTGGTTTTCTTTCTTGAACTCTCATTGATGGGAAAGTATTCTCATAATACTTCAAAAACATTGTCATTAAATTATTGATATCAATATTCACATCATCATTATCTGCTAACGTCAACCAATTCTCCAATTCAAGGGATACAACAAATTTGATAAGTTCACTATTGCTAATCTTCCTGTACAAATAGCAATTTTGAGATAGTCACATACCTTACCTTGATCACATACCTTGATAGACACAACCTTGTTCATTACCTGTGAATAGTTGTAAAGACCTCTTCACTCAGAATGGTCATATACCTCATTGAAGATGGTTCTGTAGGCTAGCCCCGCCCAAATGGAATTCAGAAATTCATGTCACCATGCACAAGATCTTTACTCATTAGGGAAATTACATAATTAAAATGTTATTATTTGAATTCCAATATGTATAGAACAAATATATTGGAATTGAATCTGTGCTCATTCTCTCTTTCATGTATATTTCATTCTATAAAATGAAAATAATCTGTAACGAGCGATACTAATGGATTTCCCAATACAATTACAGAACGGATGACTAATTCTTTGATTTCAAACACCATGTAGTTTTAGTTACATACCGGTACCATTAATAGTGTTGAAGAGTCTTTACCCATAGGGCTGTATTTAGATTTTGCGCCGCCCCAGGCAAATAATTTTTGGCGCTTCCCCCCCCCCCCCCTCTATATTACGTAGCAATTAATCTGGTCAATGGGGTTAACTCACTTGAAAGTATAGGCCTCTAAAACTGCTGACGTCGCACCTTGCTCGCAGCAAAGTTGTCAATAGTCTCATCGTAATCTACTCTACGACTTTGTGATTGTGACGACTTGCATGTAGGCCCAATACAAGCTTCAACTGGCTGTAGTAAGATTGTTGGAAATGAAGGCGGCTGAGCAAAGGATTTTAATCTTTTAAAAATACAATGCAGGCGCGCAAATAAGGTGACTGATAATCCTAGACCCCCGCGCTACAGTGTAAAAGAATATAACAAAGCAACTTCGAAATAACAGTCGTGACTCACCTTTGATTATTTAGAGTAAATACTTACTTATTTCTTGCAATAAGTCAATGATGTATTCAAATATTTTTCATTTGCAGATGTTCGTGCTAATTAAAAAAAATGAAAATCATAGTCTTTAAAACATTTGGGCACCTGGCCCCAACCCTAGGCAGCTGCCTCGGTTGCCTAGGCGTAAATACGGCTCTGTCTATATGCCTATAACTATTCCTGTCCGAGAGTTTTTTTCTTCAATTCTTTTTTTCCATTTCTATCTGATTGCTATTTCTATTTTTTTTTCATTCAATAAATATATTGAAGGTCGCATCTCGAAACAATGAAAAATTAAATAATCACTAGGTTCATTTTGGAGAAGATTGAATAGCTCTAAAAATGTTATTCTTCGTTGTTGTACAGTTCTTTTCAAAACCGGATCAATAAGTAATGTACTGATTTTAAAAATGATGGAAGAATACCAATGAATGAAGAACAGAGCAACGACGATTATACAAAATCATATCGTAACAATACGCAAAGTAGTTAGTTAACTAAAACCGTTCTAGATATTTGAGGAGTAATGTGTGATGTGTCCCAAAAATTCAAATGAAGCTTCTATGTTTTATTGAGAAGTGTGTGGTATTTGCAGTGCCTATGACATAATGGAGTGAACGAGTGAGTACCGGTACTCACTAACATAATACATAATTTTTGATAATGGTTTTTAGTTATTTACGAAGTTACCCTAAATATTATTCATCACTTTTGAGCAAAATTCATGAAGAGGGCAATCATAACAATGAAACAATAAGAAAAGCCATATTGAATAATAATTATACTATGCAAAAAAGTTATCATAAACATTTCAATCGATGTTCCATTGAGTCAAATTGTGAATGGAGGATTCTAATACAAAACTATTCTCGAGAGCTGGCTGCACATCTATGAAAAATGATCAGCTAAATGTAAAGGAACAAGCTAATAATAAGAGAGTATTGTTTTTACATGTCATTTATGTGAAGACACAATTGTCAGAGTGACCTATAATTGTTCGATATTAACTATCGCCCAAAATGATTCAATGAATAAATGATAATATACATGAAGCTCTGTTGCCCACATATTTTTGGATAATTCTATCTCAAACCACCCTACCAATTTCACAAAACTGCAATTATTTCTTGATGCTGGATGGTTAGAAATCACTGAATACTGTATTGCTTCAGGGAAAATAAATATCAGAGATTAGATCAAAGTATATACTCAGTGTATTAAGATGAATATAAGATAATATTAAGATGTACTGTTATATTATACCTACTGGAAACATATTTTTCAATCAGTTTACAAGAACTGATAATGCCAGGTGTCCATGATCAGGTAGGCCCGATTTTATTTATAAAAAAGTTGTCTTGTCTATAGTTTATGCTCCTGTACTTTCTCAACCACTTGAAAATATAAAACACCTGTAAACCGAAACTAAAATGTCCTGACCTGACAAATGTTCCAAAATTTTATAGTTATGGACTTCAGAAAAAAATTGAATGTAATGAAATAATTATTAAATATCACTATAATAGGAGGTTGGGGCTCCAAGAATCCTCACTGTCAAACATGGACAGTTTTATTGATTCCATTGTGATTATTTTAATGATTGAACAATTGAAAAATTATTGTTTACTCATATCATAGATGCAGAGTTCTTGGAAAGTAATGCATGTATGTCGATATAGAAACAATTGATTTTCCACTGTCCAGTGATACATGGAACATGAATTCAAATGTGAGGTGAATAGTTGAATACAGATAAAAGTAACCTTTTCGAGGTAAGCTGCTGGCATTTTTCAAATTTTTTTTCATTGGATTTTAACGACGCACTGTAATGATTACTAAGATCTATTGGCGTCGGATGAATGATTATTGAGATGATGGGATGATGAGATGAAGGTTTTTATGGGTAGTGGGAAGGATAGTGGGAAGGAAGTGGTCGTGGCCTATATTGTGGGAACCATCCCGGCATTAGCCTAGACTACAGAGGGAAACCACGAAAACCCCCTGTAAAGATGAACGGTGGTGGGGATCGAACCGGGTCCGATATGTCCCTTCACCTCCCGGGTCGCACGAAGCAAGTGAGCTAACCACTCAGCTACTGTGCCGGTGGCTTACCATTGAATGTGGCATGAAATCAGTAAGTGTTCTAACGGCTTTTACAAGGGAAATATTATTACTGTACCTGCTGAATACACATGCCTCAATATAATCAAATGTGACAGATATCAAATAAATCATTTTATACACACAGAGAAAATCATTTATTTATGACGGCTGATCATTTTCACGATGACTGACCATGATGGTCCAGCTTACTATAAATTTGGAATTATAATTGTTGAGAGTGAAAATTAGTTATAAAATTATGGTAATAAAATCAAAAACTTGATATACTTGATATAATTAAGTAATAATAGAATTAATAGAATAAAGGAATTGATAGAATTAGATTTCAAGTAGATAAAGAAATGCTGAAGAGATGAGAGATTCTTTGTCAAATTTTAAAAACCTTTCAACGTTTTCCAAGCTACAAGTTTAGAAATAAAAAAATACTCTTAATGCATGGAGGAAAATTATTCACATAGTTAATAATTCAATAAAATCACAGATGACAGATAATCTAATGAAATATTTTGTCTGGAATAATTTTTCCAAATTTAACAAAACTATCAAGATTTTTTTGAAGCTAGATGTTTATAAATTCCAAAATACTCTGGTGCAAAGGGAAAATACTGTTTGTCATTGATGAGGTGTATTGGAAAAACGACCACCTCGTTTTATCCCTGCTTTTACGCATGCTGACTTATGAGTAGAAAGGAAATGTTACACCGCAATGTTCTTTTGAAGAGTATAGAGTATGAACAAAAAGGTTACATTCACCATATTGTAGCGTACTAAGAATGGATGAGGAAGAATGCTGTCAGACGGTCGGTCCGATGCACCATTCATGATTTTGAGAAAATAGGAGAAAATTTGTTGAATGTCAGGTTAGAGTGGTCACAGATGTCAAAACATATCTGCAGAATGAAGATGAATCTTAAATAGCTCTCCATGAAATTGTGAAACAGTCATCTTTCAACTTCTATCACAAGACTATGATAATATTATATATTCATTTCATATTGAAAATATTGAATTTTTCCATTTTTCGATTATACTTACACAACTTTTTCACTAAGCTAATAACTCAGATCCATTCTATGTGCGATCTTGCCTCTAGATTACACTTAACCGTTAACAAAATTAATCTTTTATCACAACCGTTATTTCTAAAAATCAATGGATGAAACTCAGCTTGGGCATTCATCTCTTCGCAAAATGATGGATAGTTTCTTCACAATAGATTTTCAAGATTTATATTTCACTTGTCATTGTGATGAAATTGATATTTAGATCAGGTCCTGCCCAAATTGGTATGACCAGAATAATTTTTTTTGTATTATTATTATTATTTGAGAATAACAGCTTTGGAATATAGGTATTATATGAATATATACAGTGTTTAAGTATGTGTTCACAATACCACGTCTCACTCTTCCGGTGGCTGGTGGCTTACTACTAAAAATAATTATGACTAAAAGTAGTACAGTAGTTTAAATGTTTCAAATATATTTAAAGTAGTTTAAATATATTCATAAGTTTGTGAAAGACTATCTGGCACATCAAATTAAAGAAGAATCTCTCCAATGCTGTGTGTGGGTGATTTGGAGAAACAATTTATATCCAGATGACATTTCTTCTGAACCACGAAGCTGAATATGAGAGCAACATTTTGTCAAACAACGAATGAAGTCAACTTTTCAGTTAACTTTGTGTTATGAATAGATGAATAAAACATTTCTACACTGATACAAGGGTGAAGTTGAAATGCATCGCATTTCTCCTCATATTTTATTATTTTCACGTTTACTCATTTTTGAAAAAGTTGGCCACTAGATTTCCATGAATATGGAACTCTGATTAAGAAGAAATATTAATTACCATTGTATGTAAAAACAATCATTATTATCTGAGGAAATTGATGAAATAATGTATGTTGTTCATCATAATTTACGTAGCCTGGAAGTGCTGAACGCACAGTTGCCATTTGTTACCATGACTATTGATCGATGACAGATTATTTCACCATTCAAAATTAATAAAAAATAATCAATAGCCCATAAGCGATTTTTTGGTTGATAAAAATAACCACCGATAGGCGATATATCATCAAATGAATATTCTCGCTGGATGGCCGACCACCAATTGCATGTAAATATTATCAAAATCATTATTACGAAGCTTTACATTTTATATTTAAACGTACCCTATTTCTCTATACTCTTGTCTTTTTTATCACAATAACTATGAAAATCAATATTGTGCATAGCTTTTTCACTTTTGTTATTATTAATATTAATATTTCATAGAATAGTGTCGACAATGGTACAACATTGTTGATGTAGTATGTATACACAATCATGTATATAATACGTGTCTCTAAATCCTGTGCTGTAATATATAATGAGAATCTTTGACAATAAATACTTATCCTATCCTATTGAAAATACAGAAGTCTCCCACACAATTAGTGAACTGGGATAAAATCTTTAGGAGAGAGGAGAGAAATTGACAGACTCGACAATTTTCGTCGTAGAGCATGAGAAGGAAGAGGTTGAGAGAGGATCGAGAGGGGTGGAGAGATTGGATGAAATGAAATTAATTGTCAAAATGATAAGAAATACAGAACCTCATCATAAATACTGTACAGAATGAGATATAGAAATACAATTGCAGAGCAGGGAATGAGCAAAGATCTTGAGAACATTTTATTCATCAACAGGACAAACAATAATTGAAACAAATCGGATAAACAAGTATTCGGCAGTGACGAGAAATATGATGCACAAAAAACATTCAATGAGAGAAGAGACACAGATTATATCGAAATGGTATTTCACATAATCATTCTGCTCCATGCTATAGGCCTGGCTCATTGTGTCTATTTTAGTAAATGTACATTATATCATAATTTAAGATGACAATATAATTTCTGGATTCAGAATTCTGCCCGCTACCAGTATTGCCATACTATTTGTAGGACTTTCGAAAATGGGGTTGATAATAATTATTAATTGATAATAATAATAGACTCACAGCTGGGCTGTGTACATATAGCTGTGCTTCTTTGATATTACAAAACCCTTAACCATCTGTCTTCGAAGTGCCGTGCAAACTTTTCAAATAGCTTAAAAACATCAATAAATAATAATAGTTAATCGCTAGATTTCAATATATTATTGGCTGATGCAGCCTAATTAATAATCGAATGTCTGATAATCAATAATCAATTGATTGATCAAAACTTGACCGTACCTAAATATGAACGTGATCAGAACTGTACCCAAATATGGAAGTCAACAATGGAACCAGTATCGTAGCAATACATATTACAATCTAAATCTCTGCATAAAATCAATTAGGTAATCAAAACAAATAAGAAAAATATCACACCGACGATGATGTTATTGTTTGCTCTATGGCCCACCAACAGCTAGCTAGTTCATACGGGGGTACGAATGAGCAGGTGATAATGAAACTATGAAACGATATATGAAAGGACGTTTGCAAAAACCCATACCTTATGCAGAACTCAAACCCACGCCCAACGGTGAATCAACGGTCAGTTTCTGATGCGGTTCCTTAGCTGTAAGCTGTAACTGAGCCTTGGAGAGCGGTTATTACACTGACATTATGAACAGTTGATAATTCCGTTCCAGCTCAAGAGGCCGCAGGCGCTCGTATTTCACGCCGCAAACTCTCACGGTCGTAATTTTTGAGATATTAATATGATTGTGTTTGCATTTTATTAATAATTGAAAAACGAAGGTTACCGCATTTACAGAATTTTTAATAAAAGATTTGGAATGTTTCAAATTCTTCAAATGGAAAATGAAACAATTTTATGTTGGCGAAAACCTAGATATCGGTACATATTTTTGAATACCGAAAAAAATTATGAAATGTTGAATATATCGAAAGTGTGACCTGGGGAATTAACAGCGTTTATGTGAATATGAGTTCGGCCGGCTAGTCTACGGGTTGCGCCTAGCGCACGATGCATGTTAAACTCGAGTGTGAAGCGAGCGAACAACAAACCCATGTGGCCTCTTAACTATACAATAGTAAGCATCGATAAACATCTACGTAGAATGTATGGTGTGTATAACTATAAGCAACATTATCAATTAATTGTATGGCTTTGTTCATATTGGTCATTCAATTTCAAAATTCCTGGTACCATAGTATATTTTCTCGATGTAGGACTCTACCAGTCACCTGTGATATAGAACCGTCAGCAGGAATTTCGGAAATACGCCTACTAATCGAATAAATAATTATAATAATTGATTCGTGGCTGTGTGCTGCATTGAAATTTCAACTCCCAACCATTTATGTTTGAAGTGTCGTGCAAACTTTTCAACATTGTTTGAGAACATCGACTTTTTATTCTAAGTATGATGAAAGTTCATCACCAGATTTTATTATATTACTAGCTGATATTAATAATCGGACATCTGATAGTTGATAACCGATCGATTGATCGAAAATTGGTGGTACCTAAAGATGAACGTAATAAAAACTGTACCAAATTATGGAAGCTCAAAATAGAACCAAAATCGAAGCAATGATAATATTAAAATCTGAATCCCTGCATAGAATCTCGAAACCAATAAGGAAAGTATTACACTGTTCGATGATTATTGCTCGCGTCACTGCTCCACTAACAGCTAGATTATACGAGGGTACAAATGAGCAAGTGATAGTGAAATTATGATAAGGTGACAAGTGAGAGGACTCTTTACAAAGAACCATGACTCATGCTCGAATCCACGCCCAGTGGTGTATTCAGTTACTGAAGCAGTGCCTCAGCTGACTGAGCCTCGGAGGGCGGCTAATGCTCTGACATTATGAACAGTTGATAATTGTGTTCCAGCTTCAGAACAATATTACTCCCGTCACGTTCAATGTGGTTATAAGGATGGAACATCTCTTGAACCCAAACTGACAGACAGTTATTAGAATATACAACCATTTTTAATTTTGGATATATTTGATTACCACTTAAATATATGTACTCACGTTTTGGTACTTCCATGAAAATAGGCCTATGCTTAGAATACTATTACAAAAATATGAAGTTTATTTTTTTGATCAACTAGTAGACATTGCGAGGACCAGTTGCCCCCGCTGAACCGTCATTCTGGTGACCGGGGTTCGATTCCCGCCATAATTGACCATCCTGACAGACGTTTCCTAAGGTTTTAACTGTCGTTAGGGTTCATACTGGGATGAGTGTTTAGCAACAGACTGCGACTGACTCGTTCAACAATCCACAAACACATAGGAAAATAATATTTCATCTCACCATCTCGTTATCATTCACCGGCTCCAAAAGATCTCAGTCATCAGTAGTAGTACACACGTGCATTGTCGTTAAACCAAGTATAAATGCAGAATAATAATGAGCATCAATAATATCTGAGTGAGTATCACTTCAAGCAACATTATTGATTGATTGTGTGACTCTTTCTGTTAGTCATCTTTGACTGTTGAAACAGTATTGTGTTAATTTGGCCCTATGCCAGTGGCGTAACTACCGCAGGGGCAGCCGGGGCAGCTGCCCTGAAGCCCACGGCCCCGGAGGGACCCATGCTGTATCATCAAAAATTCGTTTCAACGATTACCGAAAAATAATAAACGTATTTGTGTCTGATAAAAATACTTTTTAATATTGCCTGAATTTATTTGAAAATCAACTGACTAATTTCAAAAATAATTCCATGATTAGCAAATTCAAGTTGAACTCAGTAAAACAAGTATATTCTTGAATACGAATTGTATCAGAAACACTGTAATATTTTTTGCTGAACACACAGCACTTAGAATAAATATGAGCTAAATAATAAAATAATATAATAAATATGAGTAATATAATACTTTGACAATATTTTGGTGAAAAGCCAACTATTTTTCCTCTCAAGAGTGAGTGTCATTCAATCTTTATCTTCAATAGAAGTTAGAACCATTTTGTTCCATAAGATGACATGATTATGAATGCATCTTAATTATAATTCTGAGAGTATTTTAATCGTCTTCAATAGTAAATTGAGAAAACATGAAATATGGAGGTTGCATGTTGAATGATATCGGAATTTCATTATTTGTATTGATATATATATATTTTTTTGGGGAGGGGGGTCCAAGTGAGTCCTTTGCCCCAGGGCCCCAAATTCCTAGTTACCCCACTGCCCTATACAGATCTTATCATTCTGTTCTGATTCACTGTCAATAAAAGTAATTCATGCAACAAAAGGGATGCATCGAAATGATTTGTTATTTAAAAATAAAATGTACTTTCTTTTCAGATAAAATGCCGTATGTTTTCATCTTCTGTACTCATAATATTTTTTCCCTCTAGTTTTCTTTTCATTTCAGATGACTAACAATTTTCTCATCAAGAAGTCTGATAATCAATAATAGATTGATTAATCTATAAATGGCAGCATCCCTGAAAGTTATCATGGTAAATGTCAATGAGAATACATTTCAGCATTTTTGTTGATTCACTGAAGAGTTCACAGGCATTCATAATTCAACATTAGATATTTTGTGGAAAAACGGTATTTCTAATCAATTTGATTTTTAAAAATACATTTTCATCAAGAAGAAATGATTATTCCGAATGATTTGTGAGATTCCGGAAGAATTTGTATTTGTTTTCAATTGAATGAAGATTCAATAAAAATTCATTTTCAACAATGAGGAATCTTCTTGAACATAAGGCGTGATAAGCGATAAAATACATTCAACCTACGACAGTCTATCAAATAATGTCATGTTTCAGAATGAATATTTGTGAGTTGCTTTGCAACCGGTAAGGTAGCAATTCAGTCTTACGTGATTTCATTCTTACATCCACATATCGTCAAGATGCAGTTCATCAGGACTACAAAGTGTGTGAACAATTTCAACATGCCAATGGATAAAATGAAGTTAACTATACATTTATATTTACAATTTGAATTAATAGAATAAAATATAAAACAAACATTCTGAAAAAGAGTGATCTTTTTTCGAATGTATAATGGAATGAAATGAAGTTGATAATAAATTTATATATGAACAATCAATAAACTAAAATATCAAGCAAACATCATAAAAATACCTGTGATTCTTCTGTCAATCTTAGGTAGCACCTCGTTTCTTAACATGCCTTTTGCTTTGCATGTGCGTTTCTATATTTTATTCTTGATACACCAATCATATACTTATATATTTATTTATATATTTACATATATTAAAATGCTCATTTTGTAAACCATACAATCAAAATGCATTCAAATTAAAACCATCTGATTTCAAAAACATTTTTTGTCAAACGTTTTCATCGTTTTTTTCAATCACGTTTTTATAAAAGCTCAGAGCAATTGGTTTGAACATTTTCAAATGGAAAAAATGTTTCAAATTTACTCGCACATTCAATAATCAGATTTCATGCAAATATTTCCATTCGCCTAAAGAAAAAATTAATATTTCAAACTTTCATTTTCTGAATTGTTTTTTTACAAAATTATTAACTGGCGGTGAATTTATTTCTGATATATTATTGAAAAAGTTTCTAAGACGTGGTTACTAACCATTCCACATTGCGGAACCTATTTCATTATCATAATCCATCTCTCTTTCCATTAATTAATTATCTATAAACTTATACAGCGTTTCAACCAAAATAATCTCTCCTTATTTACTCATGTCTCGCTCATCCTTCAACGACTCTATTCAAATAGTTTACATGGTTCGTATTGAAATAAACCAATAATAACATTGCCATCTCCCCCCCCCCCCCCCTTTCTCTCTCTCTCCATCAGACCGCCCCTGATCCCTTCAGCTGCGAACGTTTCGCATGCATGCTATGACTAGACGACCTATCTGTATTACTAGTGCAACAATTATAACTTCAGTAGATTTCAAATACCAGTTCACTATCCACGTTTAACCGCCGTGTGACTATTTTATCTACACAACTGATAGAAAATTATCAAGTACCGTTATAGATATGGCGACATGCCTTTTCATTAATTTAGTTCGACTCATTTTTTTTTTTTAATTGTAGCCAATTCATTTCGATTATATTTAATTGCATGACATGGCTCGTATATATGATACATTTATGAAATACATTTTCTTCCATTTATATAACAAGTAACATACATACAGACAAAATTACTGTAGGTATAGAACAGGTAATAATTGTTTTTTTTCCATGGTCGATATAACTCACTTTCAGTTATCCGTTTTGTGAAAATAATATATGTGCGGCTTTTTGATAACGATATAAAGGTTTCCTGTTGTTTAGTTTTGTCAAGTTAGTGTTTACTGCACGATTATGTAGACCGTACTAACTTTTTCGCTAGTAACGTCTAGAAATGTATTGATACATTATACATTATTGATTTGCATTGACTGTATTGATGTATGTATGTATTGCAGTAATAGGTTATTTTTGATTTCGATATAGCCATGCTTACTTTAAAAAATAATCAACTTTGAGTGACATATCAAATTGGAAGTACCACGTTACAAAATTAATAGAATTAAAAAAAAATATATATATTTCAATACAATGAGTGAACCGAATGATGAGCTGCTCTATCAACGAACACAAAGTACCAGTGCAATTGATAATTCAACTAGTGATGTTGCAGTTATTGCACTAAGTAGTGCCGATATTTCTAGTGAACAATCGTCTGAACAAATAGTAAACCAGTCTGTGGCGACCTCAGAATCAACTGACAGCCACACTGGACCAGATTTACAACCGACTAATTCGGTCAAGGTTGGTGGATTTATAATCATCTCTTTTATTGCACTATTTCGTTAATTCTTTGAATAATTTTAATTGAACATAACTGATTTTATCAATGGATTGACAAAGTGTTACTACGCAACCATCAGTTAAGTATACTAATCACTATTTAACTTTCAACTTATTCCATGTCTTGTCTTGTAGCAGTTACACTTTCACTCCAGCATTTATGCTCTGGGAAAAAATCATTCATCATTGTAGCATACAGATGGTTTTTCGTATAAAATTCTCAAAACAAGACGTTTAAAATATACAAAGTGTTGAAGTTGTATTCAGGTCGTCCGAAAGGAATTACAACTAAAGATACGGAGTCTTCAACTTGGACGAAACATATTATGAATATTATTATTATTATTTTTAACATATTAAATGGTGATGATAGGTAAATACGAAAGAGATCAATTATTAACCATCTGAAAATGGAACATTTGTCGAGTATGGGCTTGTTATTGTTTTTGTTATATTGTCTGGAGAAATTATTTAATTTTTGAAGTTCAAAAATTGAAATGAGTCAAGTATCTATGATTTTGAGGATGGCACTGGATTTTTCCCAAGTTTTGAATTAAATTGCTGCGATTGATTTAATCGATATATTGAATATGAGCACTTACGTATTACGTTTGTCTCGGTCGTCGTAATCGTAAGTCCACGGCAACAACAAAAAAGTACCAACCACAGTCTTTCTCTGAACTAAAATCCACCGTTGAGAACAAAACTCAAGGATTGTTAACACTCGGCGGCCAGAAGATCTGATTCTGATTTTTCGTTTGCACACATTGAATATATAATATATATACATATATATATATATATATATATATATATATATATATATATATATATATATATATATATATATATATATATATATATATATATTTATATATATATATATATATATATATATATATATATATATATATATATATATATATATATATATATATATATATATATATATATATAGGACTATGTATGATATAAATAATTGATTCCAAACTTCGATTCTGATTTTAAATTTTTTATCACATCGATTTTGTAAGGGATGGTTTGAATTATTCATATCTCTCTGAAAAAGAACTTCACATCAGACGGACATGTTGGAGAATTACATATTCAAATATTGAAAATCGAAATATCTCTTTCTTTTTCCATTCGCGATCAAAATACCTGGAGAGATGATAATAATATACCATATCAAGAAATATATATATATATATATATGTATATATCATATATATATATATATATATATATATATATATATATATATATATATATATATATATATATATATATATATATATATTTATATATATATATATATATATATATATATATATATACATATATATATATATATATATATATATATATATATATATATATATATATATATATATATATATAAATATAAATATATATATATATATATATATATATATATATATATATATATATATAAATATATATATATATTTATATATATATATATATATATATATATATATATATATATATATATATATATATATCAATATATATATATATATATATATATATATATAAATATATATATATATATATATATATATATATATATATTAATATATATATATTGGTGATGCCTCCGGATACCCGTATCGGGTACGGGTATTGCATCCCCTGGGTATTATTCTGTTACCCGGATACTCGCAATACCGAAAAGTGAATTAATAGTGCGAAAGGCTAAACGAGAGCCGTTGCAGTAAGTTTAACTTTGCATAATTGTCCTTACATTTATCTCGTTTTCCTCCCAGAGTAATGATATGCTCGTAGAACCTAAATGATACCGCCGTAGTCGTAGATATACTACACCTTCAAGTTCATTAGTTTCTTGAGCGAATTTTGGGAAATGGACACATCCGACCGTTTATGCAATAGGACTAATGTATAGGGGGACAATCGATCGAAATCCGAAAACTATATATCGATACTTTTTTTACTATTTACCTACCATGAACTAACAAGTAACAAGAACAATCTTTTCAATTTGTTTCTATTGTCAAATGTTCAAGGATCAACACATTTTCTCAAGTCTTCCCCAATCTCCTCTCCACCCAACATGAATCTTTCACCGCGGTGTTACAAATGTGGTTGAACCAAAGGTTAATCCTTCTAGGGATGACTTCGTACAATCACTACCTTTTACTACCAGAGTTCCGATAGATAGCTGATGTTATTTTGTCTGTCATTCTGAAGACTTGACAGACAGCTTAGATATTATAGGTGAGCTGATTGACAGTCGATGAATATAATTATGTACTTGTTATTCGACGTGTAATACGCAAGGACCGACTTTGATGTAACAGTGGGAAAAAAAGAATGATGTAGAGGCGGAAAAATCATATATTGACATTTTCATGCAAATTTACTCCACAATGCACCGAAATTTCGACGGCCACCTGGTTCCTAATTTGTTAACATTAGAGGTATGACAAAAAATATAATATATGCATACATCCCCATGTATATATATTTTATATATATATATATATATATATATATATATATATATATATATATATATATATATATATATTATATATACATTTGAGTGTAAAATATCGTGCCAAGTCAAATCACTTGCAAATGATTTTGTCATAACTAGGTCTACGTGTCGGGTTTTCACGTCCTCCTGCCGATAGCGTACCTTCAAGCAACTGATTTCAATGGAGAGAATTCCCAACTTGCATACATAATCAAGATTTATTAAGAAAAAATATACTTTTAGAGAAGTCTCTCTTGTTTCTCATTAATAATTCGTTTAATTTCCATATATATATATATATATATATATATATATATATATATATATATATATATATATATATATAAATATATATTGTAAACTTGAGTTAATTAATAATGGCACATTTGAATAGTAGTTGAAGAAAGTGGAATTTTAAAGAGAATATAGTTTTCCCTGTTACGTAGTTCTAGTGACAAGATATCTAAGTGATGAACACAATAATGTTGGAACACCAAAAACATCTCAGGAAATTATCTGCAACTATCTCATTGTGAAAAACATAAAAATGTATAACTTTTAATTCAAATGAAGCAATAATCGTACTCTGTACCAATAATTGACCTGATGTTATTTCCAGATTATCCAATCATTTCTGTAACTATATACAAAAATATTTCGATGAATTTTCCAACATGTTCAGTGTATAGTCAGCTGTCGTTCTATAGAACCTGAATTATCACTCGGATTTGTATCATTAAATTATTCAATCACGGTTATTAGACGAGCTTTAGCGAAGATTCAATTTGACATACTGAATTTTTGTTTTGTTTTGTTTTAATAATATCGAAACTTAAACAAAATCATTGTTCCCCAATTAAGGCTAAGGATGAGAAGTAGGATCGTTTGGACGGGGCACCACAAGGGCGATCTTACCACCCCATTTTGATTATTCAAAACCAATGAACTTCAACACCGGGACTGCAAAAAAAAAAAAAAAAAAATTGGTGTTCGTCTCTATGTTTTCTTTTTTCATGTTTTTTTGTCGGTTCTCCACAGGTCAAACAGCTACAGTTATCAACTTCAAACTTTTTTATGTTATGGTTCCTTATCTAACTCAGATCTGTATAGATTTGTAGCATTATCGAGTGGTAACTTTCATTTTTATGAATTTTAGAAATTTCAAAATTACCCATTAGAATAACACGACGGAAAAAAAATAAAAAAATTGTATTTTCCAAAAAAATGATATTTTGTGTTAAGTTGAATTCCATCTTGATACACATTTCTGGAAATTATCAGCTTGATCGGGTCAGCCATTTTGAATAAAAAAACATGAAATGTGCTAAATTGGTACCACTCGAAGCCGTTTTTACCCATTTATAACTTAAATGTCACCCAATTAGTGAATTCAGGCAAAAGTTTGGCAAAGAAGTCGACATACTATTACTTTCCGCTCGTCCAACAACGCGTATATAGCGTTTTCCCAGTAACTTCCATGGTTGATTACAAGGAGTTTGAATTCAAAACCACAAAGAGAGATTATATCATTACATTGTTTGTTGCTTTATATGTTTCGGGTGCATAATTTGAAATACCAGCAAATTCTAAAGTGAATCAAACAAAATTGGTTAGTTATACAGAAATCATTGATAAATTCCTATCCAAACCATCAAGTTATTGATTTTTTACAAGTATTTCGGAAATTCAATGAAAATTCAACCAATTGCAAACAATATGAACGATGGGATTACTGAAATGAATTATATTTACACAAAATAATTCATTTCACTAGCTTTTGTGCCTTGACTTAATGTGGAAGAATTTGAAAATGAGTCATGAGAATTTCTAAACATGAGATTCCCATCCATCATAAAATAATTATCAAATAGGTAGCTTATATAGGTTAATTCGTCGCACAGAATTTTTCAATTAAAGTAAAACAATGAGTTGAAATTAAATATCATGAAATACTTGTTTGGGTTCACAGAACCAATAACAGGCTCTCAAATGATAGTGAAAATATACATTTGAGTGACGCTGATTCTTTCCAACCATGTTTTTTATACAGACAACAATTGCGCTGCTTTCAATTAAGAAGTACCAAGTGTCAAATTATTTGACTTGAGGATTATTATAATTAAAATTATAATGATGATATTGATCATTATAAAAATAGATATTGAGCTAGATTATTCGACACACAACTTGTATAGAAACTAGATTATGTAACTTATCCAAATGTATGTGTGTCAAACAAATGAGCCATCCAAGTAAGAACGTTAAGGGAACAGGGGTTGAAGGAGGGAAAAGAGAAAAACGATTAGTAAATCGTTAAGTCAATTTAATCAATGTATTTATATATTCCCGTACTGTAACTTGTACCTTGTGACAATAATGAAGTAGGCCTACTTTAATTATATGCACACTCAAGGCCTACCCTTATCAACTCTTATCAAAATAGAAAAATATTTAATTTGAACACTAATTATGTGAGTAACTCGGTCGGATATAATCACAATTACAAGAGCTAGCCATACTTCAATATATATATATATATATATATATATATATATATATATATATATATATATATATATAATATATATATATATATATATATATATATATATATATATATATATATATATATATATATATATACATATATATATATATATATATATATATATATATATATATATATATACATATATATATATATATATATATATATATATATATATATATATATATATATACATATATATATATATATATGTATATATATATATATATATATATATATATATATATATATATATATATATATGTATATATATATACATATATTTATTATGATGATTGTTTTTTTAACGATCTCAACAACAGCTTGGTTCTATGGGAGTACGATGAAAGGTGACGGTGAAATGATGAAGTATTGATATAGGTAGAAAAACGTTAACAAAACTCATTTTCATAATTTATCTCCATTTCTATTCGGTTTGACGACGCACTGTTGTGATGAACACGATCTATTGGCGTCAGTGAATGATATATGAGATGATGGGATGAAAGGTTATTGAATTGAGTGTTTATGTATCAGTGGGAAGAAGGAGGTCGTGGCCTGTTGTTGAAGATTGAAGAACCATCCCATTATTGACTTGAACGACAGAGGAAAACTAGGAGAAAAACTTGTTAGGATGATAGACTATGGCGGTAATCGAACCCCGGTCTCCTGACTGACGGTTCAGTGTGCTAGATACTCGGTACACTTTGTCTTAGTTCATCATCATCTCCTATATAGTTGCATTCTCAGCTGCTCATTCGTACACTCAAATAACCTATATGTTGATCTGGATGTTAGACATACAATAATTGATCAAATAAAAATGATATCATATTGATAGTGGTAGTCACAGTGACTGTAGAGAAATTATATCATATAATGTATGTACCCCTATCAACAATATTCTATAGGTAACTCTTTCACACTTGATAATTCAAAAATATCTTTGGTAATTTATACAAGTTCAACTAATAGCTGTTGCACTCACAGATGAAATATATAATATTTCATTTTCTCTCATTTTGTAAACAATTATTCACAGACTTGATTGATACCTGATGTGGCCCATAACTATCACTGACCCAGAAATGATGTATACATTAAATATATATATATATATATATATATATATATATATATATATATATATATATATATATATATATATATATACATTATTATATATATAAATATATATATATATATATATATATATATATATATATATATATATATATATCCATCGATATATACCTCCATTTATACATTTCGTCCAACATTTCACTGATCATTCTGGACTTTATTTTTGATCATTTTTTACAACATGAAATGCCCATCATATCAATATTTTTTTGATATATTATGCAAATTGAAGCTATCACTGCATGAACTAACCGTTGTGAAACATTGTATTTCAGATTTCGATCAATGACCATAACAACACTAACACGCATGCTGAGCCAACTAAAGATAACGCTGTACCATTTACCTACATAGCTCTCCCAACAAACAGTATTATCACCTCTACTAACAGTATTGCCGTATCACTGAACGATCTTCTCAAGTCGAAAGAAGAAGTTCACCCAGTGAATAATGTCCCCAAACCGGAAGAAGAAGTTCATCCAATGAATAATATCCCCAAACCGGAAGAAAAAGTTCACCCAATGAATAATGTCCCCAAATCGGAAGAAAAAGTTCACCCAGTGAATAATGTCCCCAAATCGGAAGAAGAAGTTACTTCATCTGCAGTAAGTTTTATCCATCCATACTTTAGTTTCAGAACACTGCCCAAGTATAGGTCTACCTCTTCGAGAATCAGTTTACTTGGCTGTGACCGATATCCATCCATTCCTTAATAATTTGAACAATATTTTATTGGAATATGTACTGTATATATATATATTATATATATATATATATATATATATATATATATATATATATATATATATATATATATATATATATATAAATATATATATATATATATATATATATATATACATATATATATATATATATATATATATATATATATATATATATATATATGTATATTTGATAACTTATAAATATGGTAACTTATAACTTATATATAATAATCGTTATGGTAGTTTTTACCTGATGATTTGAAAACCAAAAAAAAGTTGTGTAAAGACACACATAATCATAACACTAGATATTGTGATCAAATCTAATATATTCTGAGAGCATCATCATCGCTTATGGATGACTCAATTTTTTCCAATGGTCTACGTATATACGATCGCATTCCTAGAACAGTTACCGAATTAACACGACAGCTGGAAGTTTTGGGAATGCGTGTTCTAAATTGATTGTAGACGGCAAATTGGTTCAAGAATCAAGTGAAAGCGTGCGTTTCAGGGACCATGTAAATGTATATATAATTTCCATTACATATGTTATCATTGTTGTTTTTCATCTCATTAATTTGAGTCAATTCACTATGAATGTATATGTATATGTGAAGTAATGTAATGTATGGTCTGGTATGCATCTATGTCATGTAGAGAATGATTTAGCATTTAGCAGAATTGCTAAATAAAGATTAGCATGTATATATATATATATATATATATATATATATATATATATATATATATATATATATATATATATATATATATACATATATATAAATATATATATATATATATATATATATATATATATATATATATATATATATATATATATATATATACATATATATATATATATATATATATATATATATATATATATATATATATATATATATATATATATATATATATATATATATACATTTTTTTTTTAACCGTGATCATCGAAATCGTCTATGCATCAGCATGCATCATTGCCTGATATATACCTTAAACAGGAATACAATCACGTTTACTATCATTTAAGCTCCACAAAACGTAGTCGTAATGAATTTCATGAGATTTTGAATAACCAAACATAAAATTACCAACATTTTTGTGTATCCAGAACAGATTTGGGGGTGGCCGTTTTCAAGTGTCGAACATGCATTTTTCTATCCCCACCTCGTAAGATTACATTTGTTCACAACTTCACCCCACGTCTAAAATAGTAGAATATTTTATCTTGTATCATTTAAATGTTATCAATCTGACTCCTCGAGTTGTTGAGCATTATATTAGGGTGTCAGACATAATTCAAGGTTTTAACGAAGTGCTTTGCATTATTGTGAGGAGTTTGGAATCTATTGTAATTTTATCATCGAACGATTACTAGTACTGTTAGTAAAAGTACTGTTTGCGGCTTATTGAGAATAGTTCAAATAGAGTTCGAGCCCAAAACTAATTACTGGTAGGCTGTGATTCGGTTGTTTGTTATAGTATAGTGATTTCTGAAGAAAAAACTACCCAACGCCTACTTTAAAAGAAAACACTCAGTTCAACCCGCTGCATGGAAGCTTTATTTATTGATAATTATTGGTTACTGGCACTATTATTCTTGTTCCAAATACCCCCTTCAGAGATGTATATACGGACTTGAACAACACAAAGAATTTTAAATAATTGTAAACAGGATTTTAAGAAATAATGTAACGGATGTAATTACATTCCACAGACAGTCTTACAAGTATAAGTGCAGTGGCGTAAGGACGTTTGTGAAAGGAGGTAGCTTGAGTTAGATAGTCGACAGAATGTTGGTTTACTTGGATTGTTTGAATATCTCAGCTAATACAATCTCACATTGCATTATGCACTGAGAATCTCGATAGGGTACCTGGACTCACATAGGTTCGGGCCCCGCTGGCTGGCCTACCAGCCGAGTAGGCCTACTCAGCCACGACGTAGGCCTACCAACAGAAAGCGTATACCCACTCGCAACTTCAAAGTGAGGTATTTTCGGGGTCAGAATCTGCGTCCAGGGGGCGAATTCAGGTAGACTTTACTCTCTTAAATAGCTGTCTTATCGTAAATATAAGACATAGCTAATTCCAGTACGTTTTTGATGTCGTATATGACCAATTGCGATGTGTAAATTTTGGCGAATGACTGTAGCTGTCGTATTAAATTTACGTTAGCTTAAATTTAAGAGAGTAAAAAAGGTACCTGAATTTGCCCTTCTAAGTTCTATTTGGTCCTATTGTCCTATAGCGCAACTATGGCTTTTATATCGCATTAGTTCAACAATGCTATGCAATGCCATCGGCACCGTCACCACTCTATCTACATCATAGTTCACGAGTGAAAATGCATCACCTTTTTACGATACTCGAATCGAAAGAAAACATATAATATGTTACCTTTATAAGACCTGAAGACCGGCACAGTAGCTGAGTGGTTAGCTCACTTGCTTCGTGTGACCCGGGAGGTGAAGGGACATATCGGACCCGGTTCGATCCCCGCCACCGTCCATCTTTGCAGGGGTTTTTCGTGGTTTCCCTCTGTAGTCTAGGCTAATGCCGGGATGGTTCCTATAATATAGGCCACGACCGCTTCCTTCCCACTATCCTTCCCACTACCCTTCCCACTACCCATAAAATCTTCATCTCATCATCCCATCATCTCATTAATCATTCATCCGACGCCAATAGATCTTAGTAATCATTACAGTGCGTCGTTAAAACTCAATTAGAAAAAAAAAAAAAAAAGACCTGAAGTTATCAAACTAAATAAGTGTTATATTTCTAGTTGGATATCGATTCTGTCATGTCGAATTCACAATTGCAGAGCCAACCATTCTCATAACATTGTAGAGCTGGAAATAGATATGAAGAATTCACATTTGTCTCTCGTGTTATATAGCACGCTGGTTTGATTACATGTGTCAGAAACTAGGACTAGTGAGATGTTTACCATCAAATGAAATAATCAAGGTCTTGTCTTCAGAGAATCACAGATGTGTTGCGAATAAACAAGACTGTGTTTATGATTTCTAGACTCAAAGTTGAAAAAACAGTAAAAAATCGTTCCCACGTACTTGAGATGTGATGATTCGTTTTGGAGTGTGAAATATTAAAATAACATTCAATTTCCTAAATATTCATGTGAATGTTTCATTATATTTCATAAGTTCCGTGTGGATTGGCGACCTGCAAACCAATATTAGGGCCCACAGCTATTTTTGGCACATTTTATATATTATTACATGAACATTGTTTACATTATTATTATATTATGGAATATTTATCACATGTTTAATCCTATATTTATTTTTTGAAACATCATTTTATGTATTCAACTGTAGCATTAATTAGTGTAGACTTGAATAATAATGATAAATCATTTGTATTGATACGAAAAAGAAAAGTACTACTAGCTCAAAATCCAGTTTCATAGTATTATGCGTGGTTCACAATGACAATCCCAGTCAGTTTTCCTCTTTCTTGTTGCTAGAATCTGGAACACTGATTGCTACTGATTGCATATATCATTGGGATAATACAAACAAGCAATGAACAAAGAGTATAAGATATCTAGGAAACTAATTACACCAGTTGTATACATAGCGTGGATCGGGTATAATAATAATAATAATAATTTATACACAGCATACTTATTTACAAGCTATTTTTCGTCAAGACAGTATAAATGTTAAAAACTTATATAGGCCTGATAGTTCGTCAATATTATGATATATTATTATGATATATAGATTTGGGATCCCAAATATATGGAGCACCAAAAGGCGAGGTTTTGGTGTGGAATCTTATTTGATTACGGTTTTGAGAGGTGATGTCGTCTGATTAACTAACAAAGTAATAATAATTTATAGTAAATAATCTGCAGAAATTTCGTTCAACATTCATTAAGAGCATGACATTTTCAGGACTAGTTTCCGACATTGAAACACAATTTTTTTTTTGTAAATGGATGTTGTCTGGATTCCGCCCCTGAGGGGGGGGGGGGGGGACACCGCTTTCAATTGTCAATATATATGATGCGCTTAGTTTTTATTCATTACTTTCAATACCATACTTTCAATATTTTTATTTCTGTAAAACTTATGGCTAAAAACTTGATTCTGACAAGGTTAGATGGAAGAGCGGTCTCCCGACCGAAACTCGCCCTTTTATAAAATTGTTATACTTACAAGATAAATAAAGTGTAGTCTATTCCATTATCTATACCTCATTAACGGTGCGTGTTACAAAATATGAAGCTATATGCAACTTTACAACTATGTGTAACTTGATCAGCTCAAACCTACCAATGTTGGAGAAAATAATCTAAAATAAAATAAATGCATCTCTGATTTTCAACTCTGCTGAATATAACATATACAAAGAAAATGTGAACTTATCATCAAAACAAATACTGGTTTCATCCTTAATATTCACGATCAGTAAGTTGCATCATTTGTTACATTCACATGATTGGTTGTTACACAAATAATTGTTGAAGCTCTTGAAGTGCCACGTCAGCGCAACCGTATAGCCGCTCTGCCTTTAGTCAAAAAATGCATAATTACCCCCTTTCTCGATTGTATCACTTATATTTACTATTTGGTTCAAAGTGGAAGATATCAACATTCGTGTGTTTTGTTCACTCTTAATACCAATGCTGATAATGTCCGGATATATATCACAGAAACGGTTTTTACTTATAATGTGTTCCGGACTTTCGGAAACTGAAATACTTTTATCTGCGGCGGAAAGTTATGGTCACCAACAGAGCAGTCCTGGTGTTGAAGTTCATTTTAGTAGTAGTAGTAGAAGTGTTTATTCCTTTAACCCTCTTTCGAGGAAATCGGTACACAATTTACATATTAAGATCACCCTTGTATCGCCCCGTCCAAACGATTCTATTTTTCATCCTTAGCCTTAATTGGGGAACAATGATTTTGTATCAAGTTTCGATGTTATCAAAATAAATATATATATATATATATATATATATATATATATATATATATATATATATATTTACTATTGGATCTAGTGTGAAATCAGTCTTTTCCTGACGATATCAGAATGAATGAGGGGTTTTACGGCGTGTCAACGATGTGATTATACCGCGCCGGAACGATGTTTGAAAGATTATATATTGGAAGTATATAGGCCTATATAAATTCTAGATCACTTTAATACCGATAAAATTGTTCGCATAGCGCATTGATGTAATTTATGTGTGAAACTTACATGTAGGCATAAACAGTTTGAACAAAAAACGCTTGTTGAATTGCTGTTGGGATAATATCAGGGAATGAGTTGAGTGTTTCTCATGTATCATTTCAAAGGTATTATCAAGATATAATTGTATTATATAATTCTGAAAGCAGGCGTATATAACCAGGTCGTTGACGTGCCATTAAACCCCAATCAATATACATTCATTAATATCTAGAATATATATTTTTTAAAACAGTACTGATCATAGAATTTACCTTGCGTAGTTCACCTAATATTCAATAAAGCAGACTATAATATATTTGACTATTTATTCCCATTTTACTATAAACATTGAAACATATGCTACCAAGACAGTGCATCCTTTTGACAGAACAAGTATAAATCCATTCCTCTCGCCTACATCTGAAATTATTGCCTATGCTCGCCACTGGAGAAACAGCCCGGGTGACTGTTCGGTAGCAGCACAATCCAGCATGCCTGTATAGCTCTACATCAGAGAACTACTTAGGTACTACAGGTGTTACAGGTTAGGGGATTAGATGAGCGGGGTGATAAAGTAGTGGGGGTAAAAGTGGGAGTCAGTTTTATTTTAGACTTGCGTGACATGTCTTGGTAGTATATCTTTCGTCAATGATGTTAATGATGATTCAAATGAAACTTTTTCATATTTTGATTTTTTAAGATTCATTAATGATAGTTTTCGAGGACTGGTTCTGAAATTTGATCAATATTTCAACTTATATTCTTTATCTTTGATGTTTTTTTGATATATTCAAACTTTTTCAAAATTATGAGCTTATATCGCTTTCGATATAAATTCTCATCAAAATCTTCTTGAAATAAAACAAATTAGTTCCATAGAATTGTTGAAATATTACAAATTTCGATTTTCATTTACTATATCTGCTTTGTAGTTGCCATGCATCCAGCATCCGCATTAAAAACAAATCAGAGACCCAATATGTGATACTGTCTGTCGAGAACGCCATGAAGCTGGCTCTTTAGGGACTGTTTGCGCGCGATTTGTTCTTTTTCGCGGCCGGCCCCTTCCCCGAGCCCGACCCACCAACACTCTTGCACGTATAGGTTCATTGTATAATTGCCAATTACTCATTAAGCAGCTCATAGTAATTATACTGACAAAATTGTCATGGTTTTCCAGCAATCGGAGCAAGTATATATACAAGTATACTATACAGTTGAGTGAATTATAGCTGCGATCTGTAATTAGTAATGTGCTACCTGATATGAATTTGTAGCATATGAACTTTCATTGTTTTTTCTTTTTATTGCACAAAAGAACAAAGAACATACATATAAGAATAAAATCAAACTTTTTTCCACAAAGCCTAGGAAGGCTTATCTGTGGGTTAAAAATAACAAAAAATATATAATATGTGTAAAGTTCAGACTAAGAAGTAAGAAAGGAATACGTTTAGTGCCAAAAAGTAGGGTGTTTAGATATGAAGTGATACTAAGAGAAAAATTTAGAATATAGAAAAGCATATTCAAGGTCAGAACAAAACTTAACGAAAATAATTACACGTCTAAAACCAAAATTAAATAGATGACAATTTGAAAATAAACTTCAATCTAAAGATGTATTCGTAAATTGAACTGACTGAGCATAAACAATATATTGACGAGGTGGAAAAAAGTACCCTGATTAATTGAAAATAATAATATTGATTCTTTATTACTATATATTATCATTATTATTTCGTTCATTTATTGGTGTTGCATATGTATTATGTATTAAGAAGCAAGAATAAAATGATTTGGAAATTGAACTGAACTGGAAAGTTGGTCCACGCAAACTGCAACATTCTCTATTTACTGCATCGGAATGTTCCATGTTATTGTTCTCACTTGCATTCTGCTTTCTGCCCAAGGAAACGGAAGTGAATATTGCCAAGAGAAATAAACTGACAGCGAACGGTGTCAACATTTCTTTCCTCTATTCATTCTCAAATAAATTTTACTTTTGTCCTGATTTCGGAAACAAAATCCGGTCATGACAAAAATAAAAAACTGTGATCAAATAATTAAGAAAAAAAAATGTTTTTCAGGTTGTGCTGCGTCGTACCGTATCTGACACAGCCGTGTCATCACAATTAGCCTGTCAGGATCTGTCAGGATCAACTCTTAGCAATGCTCCTGACGACACAGCTACCAACAAAGACGGGAAGGAAACTGCTGAAAAGGAAATTGCCTTTCCGAGCATTTCAAATAATATATTGAAACAGCTGGGTCTTAAAGTACGAGTCGACCGTGGGTAAGCGTTTTGTCATGGTTTGTCCTATGAGGTGGCGGGTTCTGGTTTAGTCCCTGACTAATGTAGAACGAAATTATCAAACTGATCGGTTCTTAGTTGGATCTCCAAAATTGGCAAAATAATCATAAAATGTACCACTTTTTGAATAGAAGGGTCGGGAAGGGTATAGGGGAAAAACGCCATTTGCTATACGTTTTATCAATTAGATAGGCCGAACTGCTGGATTTGAAAAAGTTATTTTTTCTTCCATCTGTGAATTAGATTAATTGACTACTGTAGCTGTATAGTAGTAGTAGTAGTAGTGTTTATTCCTTTAACCTTCTTTCGAGGAAATCGGTACACAATTTACATATTTTCAATCATCACTCAGCAAATCATCAATCATCACACATCAATCAGTAGCTACTTTCTTTAGCTCCTAATATAAACAAAATATTATCACAAAATTCCAATGACTCAAGTCAAATAAGTTACCGGTACCAGAGTAACAAATCAACACACATACTTCGAAATTCAAATGTGTCCGCTTTTTGGAATTAAGATGCCACATAACATTCAAGTGATGAAATTGAAACACATTTTTGTTCATAACTGTTCTTGAAAGACTGCTTGAAAACTATTTTTTTTAAATAAATCCTACAAATGATGTCATGCAAAAGAACGGAACATAAGCCCTTCGATTACTAACTGCCAGTTAAAAAATTGAAATTAAAACAAACATTCATCAAACAGTTTATTTAGCGAGTTGCTCTTTTGTATATTTTGATGTTGGTATTAACCACATGATTCCAGTGGCTATTAAAAAGTGAGTTAGAACTTATAACTTGTACTAGTTGCTTCGTCGTTCACGTTATAAATTATGATATTTGGTATGGTTTTACTCATGACTTAAGCTGTTTACTTTTACGCCGTTATCCTAATAGTCTATGATTGCAATTTGTTAACTACAATTATTGTAGTTTTATTCAATTACATTCAAGAGGCTTGGCACTTATTCTAATTTGATTGATTATAATGATCTATAGGCCCTGTTAGAAGTAGTTTTACGGAAATAAATTTAGGTGCTAATTATCTACATTGGAAATCCAACAGTTATGTGGAGCTGTATTGAGAGAATAAAACCAATGCCACTTATCACACTGAATGTTGATGCGTAACACTACTATTGGAATAATATATAATTCAAAGTTGGTACTTGAAAAATCCATGCAGATGATTTACTTCGATTATCATTATCATTATCATTTGATTTTGATATGAGGCGAGTGACATGA
>OZ023327.1:3535635-3543135 GCA_964007535.1 Brachyptera risi | reverse complement strand
TGAAATGGAGAAGATTGCTGTGTTGTAGGGATCTATAGAGAAAATGGAATGCACATTCAATTCTGATATTGAGATCTTGCAGCCTACTATTAAAGAAGCATCAAGAAACTTTGGATGTCAAATCCAAAATAGTTGATGAAACGAGATGACGAGATTAGAGGTTAGGTGAAGAAGTTGGATGCTTAAGAGGTGGCCTCACAATGAAAACTAAGAATAGCAATTAAGATTATGACCAAGGCCAAGATTAACAGTAACAAATGATGTACTCACAATAGCGGTTGATTTTAGCTACTATTACAGGATACACCATTGGTCTGTGGATGTCACATGTCAAATGACGCCATCTGATTGGTCGAGCTAAGAGTTCTTATGGCTAAGAATTAAGAACTAAGAGCTAAGAGTTGAAAGTTATAGTCAACTTTTCAAGGTTATGCACTGCACTGTGAGAGCTAGCATTGGTTTCCTATCTGCCAACTTTTAATCTTAGCTCTTAGCGTTAGCTCTTAGCGTTAGCTCTTAGCGTTAGCTCTTAGCGTTAGTGTTAGTCTTAGTTCTCATTGTGAGGCCACCTTAAGAGGTCAAGTGAATATACCGGAAATTGAGTTCGAGAAGTACCAAAACAAGGAGAAAATAATCGTTTCATCTCATGGTGTGGTAAACAGTGATGAGGGAGATAGATGTAACATACATTGAAGAGTAATATGGAGTGGAATTATGGAGGCGAAGGAGTCGATCGCAGGTATTTCATTCATGTCACGCTGAGGAGGTAAGACTGCGAAAGGTGCTGTTTTGGTAAAGTTCAAGTCTATATCTATAGCAAAGTTCAAATGTTGTGTCGAGGGCTCGAGGCTATAACACTCTCAGAGGAAAGAATATATATATATATATATATATATATATATATATATATATATATATATATATATTTATTTATATATGAATATACATATATATATATATATATATATATATATATATATATATATATATATATATATATATATATATATATATATATATATATTCATTTATATATGAATATACATATATATATATATATATATATATATATATATATATATATATATATATATATATATATATAAATGGCATTATCTTAGGGTTATTTCCGTCGTGTACGAGCTAAATTATAATATAGGTTAAATGAAAACCCTTGGATTATCTAACGTTTCAGTTTTAATGTTTGAACCTTTCTCAAAGAATATATAAGGTTTGAACATTAAAACTGAAACGTTAGATAATCCAAGGATTTTCATTTAACCTATATTATAATTTAATTCGTACACGACGTAAATAACCCTAAAATAATGCCATTTATAAATAATTCGGGTCGTGAAAGCATAAGTTTTAAAAACCTCATATATATATATATATATATATATATATATATATATATATATATATATATATATATATATATATATATATTTATTTATATATAGATATATATATATATATATATATATATATATATATATATATATATATATATATATATATGTATATATATTGGTGAAGATATAAGTGAAAAGTGATCGTCTTATCATAACACAAATTTATAACAGAGAACGATTCTCTTCTCGCAGAGTAAACAGGTGGAAATCAAATCTAACAACTTGCTTGAAGTTGATGGGGTGGCGTTTGATAGCGATGGAAAAACATTTGTGAGAGATAATGAGATGCATGTTTGGTAGAAAATTGCGTGATATCATAAAACTCAATAGTTAATCCTACATCACTAACAGTAAAACTCAGAAGATGAAGTATGGTATATTCTGGAATATTCAAGGTTATCATAACTTATGTGATTTAGATGAAAATTAAAAAAAAAGAGTTATTATTATGCGATATAATTTGCATAAGTGAAATATGGATGGCATATGCTCTGGAAGCACGTTCCGTTTTCCACGAAAGACTACGAACTATTTCAGTGCAAGGCAAAGAGATATAAAAAAAGTAAAAGCAGAGTCAGTTGGGTCTGATTATGTTTGTGAACAAGCATTTTGAAGCAGAACTTGTAGATGATCATGTGGCTTTTTGTCCAAACAATATCAGTGTTTCAAGACAACCAATATCTAGTTCTTATTATTGTGGATGTCGTATACATGAGTCCTGGTAAAGAGACTTCAGACAGTGTATGGATTTATTAGATGATGCTACTTTGAGAAAAATACGTAATTCGTACACAAACTGCAAGATAGGCGCTGACTTTGACGCGAGAATAGGTCTAAACCAGAACGAGAGTATCATTTTAGAAGGTACTGATTTATTCGCTCAGAGAGATATATGAAGGGATTAGAAGCAAAGTGGACCAACCCAAATTTTTTTTCTCAAAATGATCTATTCGAACCACTTCATTTGTATTGTGTTAATTTTAATTTTTTCATTTTTTTTTCAACACTAGTTTTAAGAGGTTCAAACATGTGGATCAAGCTTTCTGGCCCCCATTATATTTTGGAGCAAAACGGACCAACCCACATTGGAAGTGTTTTGTTTTGACTTTTGGTTTGGTCCACTTTGCTTCTGATCCCTTCATATTATATTCGATGGTATCAACTTGAAAGAGATGACCACCGGCACAGTAGCTGAGTGGTTAGCTCACTTGCTTCGTGATCCGGGAGGTGAAGGGACATATCGGACCCGGTTCGATCCCCGCCACCGTCCATCTTCACAGGGGTTTTTCGTGGTTTCCCTCTGTAGCCTAGGCTAATGCCGGGATGGTTCCCACAATATAGGCCACGACCGCTTCCTTCCCACTATCCTTCCCACTACCCATAAAAACCTTCATCTCATCGTCCCATCATCTCATTAATCATTCATCCGACGCCAATAGATCTTAGTAATCATTACAGTGCGTCGTTAAAACCCAATAAAAAAAAAATAAAAAAAATAAATAAAAAAAGAGATGACCTCGCTGTCGATGCGCCTTAAAACCCTAATATTCATTCATTCAGAAAGGATATTATGTGACATACTGGTGAATAATACATTTCATGGTTATTAATGATCGAGATTGAGAAGTTATTGCCCGGCCAAGTCGACATGTTTAAATTATAATAGTAGTAGTAGTGTAATAGATCTAACTTAGCATATACATACACAGTGTAGGCCCACTACCTGACCTCGTTGTTTTAGTCAGACAATATTACTCTATCAGATCATTCCCCTTGTGAACTTACTATTCATGAAGAGAGAAATAGTGTGAGAATACCGAAAATCAAGATGTATAGATCTTCTGATAGGTGTGTGGAATAGATTCCGACTGATGACATGTTCTCAATCAAAATGAGTGAATTATTATCCCGGTCGAGGTGTATCTTTTTCGACATATTCGTCAGTGAAGTTGAGTTGATCGCTGAAAATAAAGCTACAGGTGAATTTAACATAACATCAGTGAACAGTAGAACGTTATGTAGAAATTATGATACATTATATAATGATGATTAATTGGAAGAAACAATTACTATAGATATAATAATAAGATGTGAGATAAAAACACGCAAAATATGATGAAATCATTATGCTGTTCATTATATACAGATTCTGTAAGTAGCAAATGTACTGCAAGTTATTCAATGTTATAACGTCTATCAATTGAAAAATTTGTATTATAAATTGTCAATCAAGATTAGTCCATGTCAACAGCATCAAATTCCTTGTGGTACAGCGACGATCTAGCAAACACTAACTATACAGCCTGAAAGGAACAGCTGTAGGGCTCTATATGTGACGTCACGGGAACGAAAGCTGAATGTTTCAGTTCATAAGGATATGTCCTCTATTCTATATAGGCTACGTACTGTGTGGTCATGAAGGGATTAGAAGCAAAGTGGACCAACCCAATTTTTTTCTTAAAATGATCTATTCGAACCACTTCATTCGTATTGTGTGTTTTTGTGTTTTTTGTGTGTGTTTTTTTAACACCAGTTTCAGAGGTTTAAACATGTGGACCAAGCTTTCTGGCCCCCATTATATTTTGGTGCAAAACGAACCAACCCGCATTGGAAGTGTTTTGTTTTGACTTTTGGGTTGGTCCACTTTGCTTCTGATCCCTTCAATTTTGTATCCATGTAATAAGGCTTATGAATATGTTATGGGTTGAGGACCCAAAATAATAAACTTATTCTATTCTTCTATCTATTCTATCCCATTGGTGAATATTTATTTTCATGTATTTGAGTAGTATCAGGGTTTGTACTCGGTATCAAGATTTCTCTTCGTCATACTATAGTAAATATTCAAGTCTGTTCGAAGCTAAAATTAAGAAATCGTTCAATACATAGCATAGCCTATAACTGAGGATTGGAAAGAAAATACGACTTACACATATACATTCAAACTCTCAATTGAAAAACAGGAACTGCAATCAAATGTTGATTCTTGGTTTTCCAACAATAACATTTTTTTTTAGATGTGCCTCGATAAAAGTTGACCCTTTGGAAAATGTGAATTTTTGGGGGAAAAATGAAAATAAAATGAAAATGCGGAAAATATTCGACATACACATAATGAATATAGGAATGTCTTCATTTTGTCAAGTAAACCGTTGATTATTTCTTCAGAACGACATTATTTTGATAATGAACTCATTTATCAAATTACTTTAAATTAGAATAAGCTAGAGCTGCGAAAAACAGTCCATTGACTTAGTCCGAGTATTGTCTTAGCTTTTTGAGCTCTCACATAAATGTTCCGTAAATAGGCGAAGCACTATATCTAGCTGTCTCGCATTGTATTTGTATATTTTTGTATTTTTCAACCGGTTAAAATTGAGGGAAAAAATAAAAACAAATAAAAATGAACCCAGATTAAAAATGATAATTTTTGCATCACAGATTATTTACAATTCTTCTTGAATAATTGTGAACAACAATATTGTCGATTAACCCAAGTGACCCAATAAGTTTGTCATCTCTCAACTCAATCATCAAAACCATACATCCTTCCTAGTTCGAACTAGATGTTCTATATAACATCTAGTTAGGGTCTCTAGTTCAAACCAGTGATGTTCTAGCCTCCTCTATGTCGTTGCGCCAACGCATATCAATTAATATAAACATATCAATTTCTTATCATAGGTAGATGAATCATGTCTGATAATAAAATGGGTTATAGAATATTTTACAGTAATTGTCAAATTCGCTATTGTAATTGTGATTGTACTATTTGTTATAACATTTTTAGTGTATGTTATTTTTCACGGTCTTATAGTAGGCCTACTTGATACCAAATTCTACAATTTGTGGGCCCTGACCTTAATTACCAAGTGTCAAGTACCCTTCTCGAGAAATATTAGTTGTCAAGCGTCATTATTCTCAAGTTCTAAATGGTAGGGAAGAGTGTAAAGGGGAGACAAAATTGGCAGTTTGATGAATTGCAATAATACTAATAAACACATCTGTTAGAATGGTGTTTGGTTTGGTGAATTCAATAATCTATAATAGACGGATATACATAGCTAACTTGATGCGTATTTATACGCCATGTCACAGATTACTGTCATTAGAGTACAGAAGGCTGATGGGTGTAAACGAATCTGTACTATATTCTCATTACTGTTCGAAATGATTCGCGTTTCCTCTTTCGAAGATCTTGTAGATCTCATCAAACTCAGGTACATATCGATTAGTATAGGCTTGAACATAGGTAAGCTTTCAAATAGAAGTATGGTAAAACAATGGTAGGGTCTAATTGAGATTACTGCTATCAGTTTGGTAATGGGTCTGTTATTTGTTTAATTATAAAACCTTTTTATATATTTGAACACTTGAATTAAATGCCAATGTTGGTGTACTGTGTAACCTAAATATGGATAAATAGAGCTGTATTATCATAATAGCTCACTTTAGAATTACGATATTTAATGATTAGTATAGATGTAAATAATAATGCATGAATAATGTATTTTTTAATGAAATTATTACGTTTTTAAGATTACTCAAAAACCATGACATGTCTAGCATATTTACATTTAATTTGTAATTATATTTCGAATGATGTTATACTGAGTATATATTTTTTATTTCAGCGAGCCATTTTCAGACCATGAAATTGAGGTATGTTGCATTCATGATTGAACCTATTTTAGAGAATTTATAATCATTTCATTCCCACTTGTAGCCTAGTGACATAACCTTAAATTTCCAAAAATAGCACATTTTAAAAATGAACAAATACATATTTCAATCAACTATAAAAGTTCAATTAGGATTATGGTCACGATGGTTACAAGAGTTTACAGAGTGATTCTGACTTGGCTTATACATGTAATCATGTTATATGTAAAATATGGATTGTTCTGTATTGTGTTCGTGTGTTGCAGACTGCACATAATGTAAAATTTGTAGAATAAAATGATATCAAAATGAAATGAAAAAATGTTTTCATAAAACCGTAAATAAATACAAATACAAACTAGGTTTACGACTTCTTTAAGTTAACTTCCACCTTCGTATACCAGTGTACAACCGCATAAAGCTACGGCCAAGCAGGATTGAATCTATTATGATCCCTTTGAGCTACTGCCGAAAGATGTAAGAGCTATTAATCCACCTACCAGCAAGCTTTTATTCAAATCAGTGTTGAAGGCCTTTGCACGAGACTCATAGGAATTGCAAATGTTGATAATGATAAATGTTTGATTCTGTGCATGCATTCAAAATTTCAGACACGCTTCGTTGCATTGTCTTTGGCTTTCAAGACGGATCGTTTGACCCTCACGAGCCGCCTCGAGTTGCAAAAACGCCACCGAGATCAAGCAGAAACAAACATGGCAGCTGAAGTGACAAAACTAAAAGCAGCGTTACATGTAAGTAAATTATATAAATACTGAAAAAGTCAGGATTTTATTTTGTGTTGATTCTCTCCTGAGGTTCTATAATTGGGATTACTGAAACTTCTGGAACTAAGGTTTCTTCCACTGGAATTTCACAATGAAATATTTGCAAATGATATATTTGCATATACAATTCTTTCTTTCTTTTCTTAAAAATATTGTTCTGTCACAGCTCATAAAGAATGATCTATTGAGTCAATAGATCATTCTGACATTTCTGAGATATTCACAAACATGAATAAATCATAATTAATTTCAGGCACCAATTACAAAAAAAAGTCGTTTTCACCAAACCACGTGATAATTTTTCTCACCCCACAACGGCAAATCTCAGTGTTTTGATGTCTTCTAATTTGTATCTTTGTTTTCTATCTCATCTCATCTGTGGAAGTACATGATGAAGAAGTATCACTGTACCACTTTGACTGTAAGGTTGGAAAGTTATTAATGCGTACATTTTTTCAGAAACTGAGTCGCTTTTATATTAGTTCCGACTCCGTTGAAGCCTTAGCTCAAATCCAGACCCAGGTCGATGTCTTACAGCAAGCAACTGATCGAGTTTCTGGCTCTGCAGAGGTACGTACAAATTTTGGGCAAATCTGAATATAGGACTGACTGGCTAATTTGTATTTGTATTTTTGTAT
>OZ023327.1:3530925-3535435 GCA_964007535.1 Brachyptera risi | reverse complement strand
TCCTACATTGCTCACTTAAACATAGTAATCATACCATATCTTGTGTGGAAAGAACGGATCCTTAATTTCTCAATATTCAACTAAAACTCAATCTGCACATTCATTGTCTGACACTCATCGCCTGAGCGACACATCAACCACCAACTGATACCAACACTCATTCGTGGTGGTGGAAAATGCAACTCATCATGCAGAAAACACTCCACAGCACCTGCTATTGGCCATCACGATGCAGAAATAATCTGTGTATTCTACGGCTTGACACACCACAGCGCATAAGTACCGACTTCTATTTGATATTCCGAATAGTGCTCGAACATTGAAAAAAAAAAATTCATTCATATAGATTGAGGCATAGACATGCCAACACATTATTTATTACTGCCTATTTAAACTCCATCAATTTGAAATTCAGGTATATTTTGTATTCACAGAATCTTGATATGTCAAGAAATCACATATAAGAATATCTACATTGATCACGACACTTTTGAATATTTTCTGAGCATATTTTGTAGAATAAGAGAAAGTTCACATGGTTTCTTCAATGTTGGAAATATCATTCCATCTATTCATATACATAATTTCTGTGTATGCTGTTGAAAAATACCAATAATTTTCTCAATTTTGACTCCCCTGTACTCAACCAGTTCATAGCTCATGTTCACAGATTATAAAGATATTCAAATGTATGAGTGTGTTCATGGCCTACACATTTCTAGTTGCGGTTCTATAAAATGGTTTGATTGCCATAATGACATTAAGAATGCCACACAATGTCATTACAGTTTAATAATCATATCTGATATGTTTACATAACAATTCACTAACAAGTAACAATATGGTTGATGATTTAATTCACCAACGTGCAAAAATGAAGGCTTTTTTATGCAACTAAATCAGTTTAATTGATACTTTATTATTTGAGATTCTATAGCAGATTATAATGTATTATAGTACATGTAAGTAGTACACATCTACGAGTGTAATTCTTTGTCAAAAATGTAAACTCCCAATCCTTCACCGACACGACGAATGTTAGTCAAGTGGTCTCCAATTTCTTTAATACTATCAACTTGTTCCTGCAGGAACTCTGACTCCAGGAAATCGCACAAATTAGCATCGTCGTGTTTTGTACCTACTTTATGTACGTTCAGCAAACTCTGAAAATAACAAACATTCATTCATATGAATAAATTTAAAATGTGCACTATTTAAACAAACATCACATAATTTGTTATTATGATGAGACTAGGTATTTAATCATTCTTTCATGTTTTTGTTTCATTTGTATTGAGTTCAATGACACACTGTAATGATAGCAAATATCTATCGATGTCAAACGAATGATTAAGGATATGAAGGTTTTTTAGGTAATGGGAAGGATAGTGGGGAGAAAGCAGACGTGGCCAATATTGTAGGAAGCAACCTGGCATTAGCTCAAACTCAGAATGGAAACCACCCAAAAAACTGTAAAGATGAATAGTGGCGGGGATTAAACCGAGATTTGAGACCCCTCACCTCCCGGATCAAATAAACTTGGAGCGTTATCAACTGAGCTACATGTGCCTGTGTTTTAATGTTCGTAGTAAGTATGAATAAAGATGAATAATAATGATTGTATTCATGAGTCTGTGTGAGGGTGTGATTGAAAGTGTTTAGAGTTGACGGTGGTTGGTGGATCAAAAAGTCTTTTCTAATGTTGTGAAACGACTTATTGCAAAGAGTCTAATTGGTTCAATAGAGCACCCATTCTCTCAATGTCCATTCGGTTTTACTGGTAACTTACATGCCTTCACTTCAAATATATATATATATATATATATATATATATATATATATATATATATATATATATATATATATATATATATATATATATATATATATATATATATATATATATATATATATATATATATATATATATATATATATATATATATATATATATATATATATATATATATATATATATATATATATATATATATATATATATATATATATATATATATATATATATATATATATATATATATATATGAATGAATAGAATTGATATATGTTGGAGTCTCATTGTTATGGACTAGCTATATGTGGGCTGAAAACTTACCCACACTAATAGACTGCTTTCACTCTTCAGTCTATGCTACACTACCAAGTGAGAAACAACTGGAGAAATTAAGAACCCCAATTCAATAGAATGTTGCTAATGCATGAGGGTGAATAATTGACATTTGATTCATGCATTTCAATATGAAATTGAATACTTATTAGATAAGTGTATGCAAAGTCTCCATTCCACTCTTATAGAGCTTTATCTGTGTTTTTTTTTTTTTGTAAGCAATCCACAGGTTGCAGGGTTTGACTGATCTACATGAAACTTTTTTTTTGTACAGGAAAACTCATCCAACTTAGTACTGTATAGTCTCTGAGATGAATTGGTGCAACCGATTTTGAGAAATATCATCTCAACATTTCTAAAAACCCCATATGATTGGACTGGGCAAGAAAATTTGAAAAATAAAAGTTCTCTGAACAAATTAAAATTTTCCGTGAATGTGAACACAATAATAATGCACATTATTACAATTTTCTATGCAATTCGAACCAGCCATTCTGAAGAAAATGATTTAATGGATGTTTTTTATTCGACAAATGGACAGAAATTATTGCAAAACCATTGCTACTTATTTCACTGCTTTCTGGATTTGATGTTCACCAAATTTTTCATAGGATTCAAGGTGTGTAGACTTTTTAATTATACCAGAGTCAATTAAGTGGCACAGATAAAACTACTTTCCTGATGAGATACCTTATTCAGATATCTCGCTCATCTTACAACCCATGTTGCATTTGCCTAGTAGTAGGGATTGCCTACTTTTTCTAACGGTATTGAAGGTCAAAATTACCAATAAAAATGAAAAACATGCATAGCGTTTCACCTAGGTTCACAGATACCGGGGCACTGCGGTAATATAACCCGGTCCGAATTAATAAAAGCAATTACACAAGGCGAGAGGTTACTCCCAAAACTAAACAATTACTATCAAACAATCGAGGTAAGCTGTTGGTGCTTCAGAAGCTTGTTTTTGTGTACATTTTTTGGCAATGCATAGAATAGTTATAAATATGCATTGATGGATGTGACAGCAAGACTAAATGAATAATGATTCAAAGAAATCAAAATAATGTTTGGAGAGGAGGGGAGATCAACTCATTCTAGACGTTTTAAAGCTAAAATAGCGCCGCACCCAGCAATAAGAGGGCAAACAGCTCCTTCCAGGGGGATTTCACAGATATGATCATTTGTGACACTTCAACAGTGCAAGATACGAAATCAACAAATACATTATAAGATGAAGCCAATATTAGTCAATACTGCTAATGAGACCAATTTTATAATAACAAAAGTAAGGAGATTAATTGTATGTAACAGTAAAACCTCTGATTTTTTTATCTCAACATGGATCGTTCCTTATGAATAACGTGAATGATTATTCTGGATCAACACAATTCTTGAAGTTATTTCTCTGAGTGTAATGAAGCAGTTTGACTACAATATGATCAAACGGAAAGCCACTACGATTGTTTATATGATGGATTGACACTGAAAATGTTACGCTATGGGTGGGTTGCTATTGACTTGTGAAAGGACATACACAATCACTGAATGTGGATGATTTCAGGTGGTGCAGTATGTTTCCAATTATACACAATTCAGTTTCTCTTGGTGATGTGAAATTGTTGTCATGCATAAATACACTTGTATATGATAAAAGTCTTCTTCTTTTATTGTGATAAGAAGTGGTAATCTATTGCTGTGAATCAAATGGTGAGACTTTTATGTTATAGCATAGTTTTCTGTTCATGCAAGTTTTCTTTATAACTAGTGAATTTCGTAAGCATGGATCATGAAACAAACGGTGGGTATATTCAAATTACGTAATTGAAATCTGTCAAGTCCGAGAAGCATAACATGATACACCTTTTAGGTTGGGCTCAGAAATGCATCATAATTCCATTCAATATATCGTTTACGTACCTGATTAACTGTTTTCTCAAGTTCAAGTGCAGCTGACATGGCTTCTTCACTACTACCCCAATCTTGACGTTCCGGTGTTTGTATAACATCAAGAACAATACGGCCACCTCGTTTGTTCAGGTAGGACATGATTTTCATGGCGTGTTCTCTTTCCTCATCGGAGGCCTTCTTGAAGTAGTTATATAGACCACGGAGTGCCACATCATCTCGGTCGAAATAAAATGCCTGAAAAGTATAATGGAGAAACAATTGTCCTGAGAAGTATGTCTCGATTTTCTCATATATGTATATATATATATATATATATATATATATATATATATATATATATATATATATATATATATATATATATACATATATATATATATATATATATATATATATATATATATATATATATATATATATATATATATATATATATATATATATATATATACATATATATATATATATATG
>OZ023327.1:3523425-3525925 GCA_964007535.1 Brachyptera risi | reverse complement strand
CAATTTGAACCGCTAACATTGGGTATTTGTTGCTAATTATTCCACAACCAACATCAATTATTAGCTGATGATTAATGATTCTCCCATTGGAGGTGTTGAATGATACTATTTTTTTTTTAAATTCAATATGAGTATACAAATACAATACGATATTATATAAAATATCACAAAATATGTTACACAATACACGGGCTACGTGAATAAATAAGTGGACAATCAAAAACGAAAACGCTATAAAACTCGTCAAGCACACAGTTCACGAAATTTTGTCATACTAATTTTAATTTCATTACCTTATTTGTTATGACTAAGTAGGTTTTCCTTCCAGGAAAGTGCGTTTTTCGAATACAGTTCCTAAATGTTGTGAAAAGGTACTTAGTGATCACTCGTAAACGGTTAAACCATTCATAGCTTAAATTCTATCTGCGGAAAATATTAAAACTATTTTACTGCTCCGTTATTCAAATGAGTAATTTTTTTAAATTCAATCTTGATCTTTTCAAAAACGGTTGATCCGATTTTACCCCAAAACTATCCACCTTATGGACGATTTTTCATATTCACAGAGATTGAAGTAAAATTATTGCAAAAAAAAAAAAGATTATTTATGTATTTCTATAGTAGAGGGATTTCACTTTTTTCATCCAATTATCTAACCTACATATTTACGTGACAGTACAGTATCAACACAGCCCGACAACGGCGATCAATAGCAGAATGGGTTAACCACCTTTCAGTATGGAGATCTATCAGCACAATACTACATACTTGTTTCTGTAATTGAAACCAATTAAACTCACCATCGATAAATATGTATAGCTGGCAAAAAGCTCCATATTTATTTGGCAATTTAATGCTTCTTCACATTCTTTCTGGAAATTCTGCCTTATTTGACTTTCCGCCGTTTCTGACATGTTTGCACGAGTGCTGATAATTCTTGTTTGCAATAATAACGGTCAATAAGCAGTTGCTAGTACGTGCAGAAAACGTAAGTGCAAGAACGTCAACTAACAAAGGTGGTTTATTTAAAAAAACGCAATATGTAGAGAGAGTTGCCTAAGTGATAGGCGTTATTGCGATTCAAGATGACGACATGCGCCCTAGTGCATACAACAGCTGTTGACACGGCTGAAAATGACGTTCTGTCTTTAGACACTACGGAGTTTTAGTTTATCTACTAGATGGCACTTCGTGTCAAATGTGGCCGAACTTTCAAAGAACGATATATTTCAAACCACTCCTTCGGCTTCTGAGAAGTACTCCAGAATTTAGTATTCGATTTGATATAAATACTTTTGACCAAAGGTCATGGGGTTTGTTGATTTGGTTTTCATTTACCGATATTGCGTGGAGAACGATATTAGAATTATTATTCATTACTTCAGAATCGGGGGTTCGATTCCCAGCAAGTATTGATTCTGGTATTCTTTTCAATTTTATGTAAATGCTCTTAACCAGAGGTTATGGGGTTTGTTGATTTCTTTTTATTGACCGATATTGTTTGGCGGCCGATGTTGTGGCAACATCTTAATTACAACGGTTATTACTATTACTAACTGTGGAATTATTTATTATTCAGTTGAATGGCCAAAACCATCATCAAGGAAACTGATACAAAAAATAGAAAAACTGCAATGATTGCAGGTGTAGACGGACAGTTTAAATATATTTATATATATATATATATATATATATATATATATATATATATATATATATATATATATATATATATAAATATATATATATATATATTATATTGGGTTTTAACGACGCACTATACTGATGGCTACGATCTATTGGCTTCGGTGGATGATGAATGAGATGATGGGATGATGACATGAAAGGTTATTTTAATACGTGTTTTGGATGGTGGGAAGGAGTTGGTCGTGGCCTGTTGTTAAGGAACTATTCCAGTATCAACCTGAACGACAGAGGGAAACTACGAAAAACTTCTGTCAGGATGGTCGACCATGGCGGGAATCGAACCGCGGTCTCCCGAATGACGGTTCAGTGTTTCACCACTCGGCCACGCGTCTCGGTATATATATATATATATATATATATATATATATATATATATATATATATATATATATATATATATATATATATATATATATTTTATATTGGGTTTTTAACGACGCACTATACTGGTGGCCACGATCTATTGGCGTCGGTGGATGATGAATGAGATGATGGGATGATGAGATGAAAGGTTATTTTATTACATTTTTTGGATGGTGGGAAGGAGTTGGTCGTGGCCTGCTGTTGAGGAACCATCCCAGTATTAACCTGAACGACAGAGGGAAACTACGAAAAACCCCTGTCAGGATGGTCGACCATGGCAGGAATCGAACCCCGGTCTCCCGAATGACGGTTCAGTGTGTTACCACTCGGCCACGCGTGTCGGTTTATATCTTTCAAATTCCACATCTCACATTATTATGACTGATCAAATCAAGTTGATATGTTTTGATCAAGTCATCGAAATGAATCT